>BMAW01051322.1:848297-1128328 GCA_019974015.1 Nephila pilipes | reverse complement strand
TTTTTTTTTTGATTATTTTATGGAAATTATCAATAAAGTTTTTTGTAAAAATATTCATCTTACTTACCGAATGAAGAATACTATTTTTACGAATAAAATCTCGTAACAAATATCTCGAATACTTAAAAAAATTACTAAATTGAGATTTTCGTTTTAATCACTAATGAAATAAAAATACGATTAATGGGTGGTCAATTATTTACTTTTGTACATAATTAAAGTTTAAATTAACCCGTTCGCTCCTAACGTATCACAGGCGATACGCTCGTGTTGACTCTCCTGTATCCAGCGTATCACGGGCGATACTTTCCGTGAGTGTCTTCTACGGCCCAGCGTATCAATAGAGATACGCTAGATGAGAACGTTTTATTTGATATTTTTAATGTTACTATATGGTGTTACAATACTGCGAAATCTATATAGATAGGTTATTTGGAGTGTTGTCCTTGGTGATATGGGCTTGGATTTAACTTCTGGCTACCAGGGGGGGAGCAATTGTTAAAAGCACGTGCTGCGGCTCAGATCTTTAAAAGTAATGACATGATTTAAAGGGTGCACTTGTTTTCGGTTTGCTTTTTTCTTTCTTGCTTGCTTCTTAGAAGTTCGAATGAGAATTTATGGATGTTTATGTGAGTTAGGCTTTTGGCAGCAGATGCTCTCAGCTGTTTGCCTCATTCGGCAGGTTTTTATTTGTAGCGAGTTTATTTGACGAAAAGAAAGTATTTATCTGATACGGAGATTTACGAATTAATGAATGAATCTGACAGTGATGTTAGCGAAAGTAATCCAACTCTGTACATAGTCATTACAGGAAAAAAAAAAAGATGAGCACCTTTGCTCACAATCTTGCGTGAAGCGTCAAAATATCTGTGTAAGACATGTGACGTTGTACTATGCATTGATTTTTTTTATAAATATACCATACAGCAAAATAAGATTTAACTTTTATATCTATATATTCCATATAATAGTACATCATTACACCATGAAATTTATGTAACATATGTAAATATATTTTGCATTTTCTTAAAAGTAGGATTTTTTATTTAATTTTATGTATAAGACATTCAATTTTCGATTAAATCTTTTTTTCTTTAATATATATTAAGTTTAATGCATTTTAAATAATATATGTAAATGCCAAAATATTTTAATAAATAGCCGATTTTAGATGAAATTTTTTCACGAATTAGGCTTAGTATCTAAAATCATCTGGGTACAGCGTAACATCCATGGTAAGAGGCCACGGGCCCAGAGAAGCACTTCTTTTTTCTCCCTCCGGTAGCGAAAGGGATAAGGAAAATAATCTACATATGTTGGTGCCGTTTCCAATCCTTTATGATACAAGGTTAACCCACAATTCCATTAAGACACACTCACCCTCAAAAAACATTACACCATTAAAGAGTGTCCATACAAATCAGAAATATTCTTTTCCATAGGAGCCAGAATATGATCTGGTGAGGCCTGATTTGATGTACGTTTGGGACGAATTATTTGTCCCAATTGACAATAAAACTGACTCGAAATAAATTATTGCAAATTTTAAGGTCATAAAGGAATGTTATCAATTTTATATATTCTGCAAATCTACATAAAGCAATCTCCTTGTCTCAGCCACAACGAAAACCTAATATTTTATTTCCCTAAATCTGTAAGAAATCACGTTCTATAACCATCCTCAGCACATTAACCCTATACTGACTGTCCCAAGCAGCAGAGGCATTCTCTAGCGATCAGGCGAAACAAGGTGGTACGTGGTAAGGTAAGGACACATACGTGTGTACTAACATTCTGTCCCTTTATTTTCTTTTTTCATTTTGAAGCTATATGGGTAATTATTGTCTGTATGTAGCAAAATACTATTACACTGTCTGTTACTAAGCAACTTTATGCGGATACTTTTATTTAACAAAAAACGACTCCTTGTCATAGCTGGTATTAAAAAACGAAGACCAAAGGCCTCGACGGTTCTATTTTTTCAGTTTTTGTCGCTTTAATAACTTTATTTCATAGAGCTAGTTTTTTAGTTACAATTACACTAATTCTTGCTGAATGCTTCTTCGATGAACGCTAACACAATAAAACGTGGCCGTTTTGTTTGAATAAATTTCACTCTGCATTTCTTGCCATTTGACATGTTTCGAGCCAGTTTTATTGTTAATTAATTCATTATGCGACCCATATCTAAAAGATTAAACAGAGAAGAGAAACGAATGGTACACTGACTTTTTGATGAATTAAAACATCTGAGAAAACCCATTAAATAACAATTTGAAATTCTTAATGTTATCAAGTATATTAATCAATTATATCGAATTGACTGTCCAAGAAAATCGAAAGTTAGATTATTCAAAAATCTTTCTCGTGCATTTGTGACGAATAGTTAAAATCTACAAATTAAAAGGGATGGTAAAATATACAAAACTAGCTGATTTTGCACAGAAAACGCATTCACATTACTTATTGAAGTAAATTTTTGGCTGTTATATGAAATAAAATTCAACAAAGATAAACTGTGTATGTATGAAAATAGTTATGAAAATTATTCACAGAGAAAGTAATCAGGACTTACGCATAAATTTATCTTATAATTATGAAATGAAGGTAAATCTTTAAGAAAAATCGAATTGTAAACAGGTTTCATTTGACTATTCGAGATACTGTTATTAGGTACTATGTTAATTGTACTGCTCAAATTTGTTCTAGTTCAGAGAAGATTAAAAATTCTTAAATGTGATGTTTTTGGTTCTTCGAAATGTAAAATAATTTCCTGGTTCTAATGCAATCAGACCTGCTAAAGACATTTCCAACTTTAAAGGATTACCAGTTAGTAAGAGTACTATAATAAGAACACTGAGTTCTACAAGTTATAATGGTTGAGTACCCCCACCCCCAAATTTGTAAAGCTAATTACCAAAAATAACTATGGTTTGCCAAGGGCTACAAGATCCTTCCATGCATTTTTGGGAAACGTGTTATTTACTGATGAATCAAAATATTTGCGATATTCTCCCCAAAAGCAAGCACATAATTTTCAAGAACTACGAATTGTCTGTTACCAAGACAGCAAAGAATGGTGGTGGATACCAACTTGATCCATGGCGGCCTCCAGTATAGGTGAATGTGCTTTTTTGGACTGCGAAATAGTTCGATTTGCTTAATTAATTATTCTGAAAAAGATTATAGAAAGAGCGTGATAAAGTTGTATTTTAAAAACTGTGTTTTTCAACAAGGCAACGACGTAAAGCACGTAGCTGAAATAGAAAAGTTTTAACGTTTCTATTCCGCTTCAAAGTTACAACAATAATCTCCCCAGTTACTTGATTTGAATTCTATCTAACATGCTTGGAGAACAATGGAATAAAAATTAAAAAAAAAAACTACTACAGTTAAGTAATCATTTCGAAATCCATTAGAAATACTGTGGGAATCCATTGAGACAAAAGAATAAAAAATCACTTCATTCCATACACAAAAGACTGAAAGAAGTCATAAAGAATTGTGGTGAGTAAACAAAGTGTTAATTATTGAATTTTAAGTTAGTGATGTTCGTCAAAGTTATATTCATTTTAAGTGTATGACAGCTATTGCTTTATAATTTTTTATGTTAAATACAACAAATGTATATTTTTAAATGTATATTTTATTATAATTTAAAATATTCTAAATAAATGTGATATTCCTAAGATATTTAATTGCCTAATAATGAAAAATAATTTGTTTGCTATATTTGAGAAGTAGATACATTTTTTTACTATACTCAGTGAAGACGTACGTTCACTTTTGACTCATTGTATGTGTAGCAAATTTGTAATACTTTTGAACAATCCTGTATTATTACGTATGATACACATAATGCTTTTAAGTAGTAGAATGCATGCATAATATACCAAATATATACATTTGTTCATGTTTACTTTGTAAATTAAGTTACGCGGAAGCACTGGTAGCTATATTCGCTTTCGTGATGTAGGGTGCATTTGTTTTCGTGCAAACCATATTCGTTAGTAGTGGAATGGTTACTGATACGAATTAGAGATTCCGAATGATGGAAAATTAAGTCATAGGTCCCTTTACGTTTAATGAGAATCTCAAAAATTTGGCAAAAATTATCTACTCTACTTCCCTCGCACGATAGGAGTATTGCATGAAAATTATTAACATGGGTTCGATATATCGAAAAAATATCATTCTAAAAATATAAATTGTAAGATACGGTTTCGAAAAATGTGAATTGTAATATACCAAAGCTTTTAGATCTTTTGATTCCTCGAGCCATGCAGCCGCCCAATCTAAGTTTCATGCAATTTTGTATAACAGTTAAGAAGAAAATAATGAAGGTCAAACTTACGATCCGGAATTGGGAAGCTTTAAGGGGACGTTTACTTGATTATAATATTTTATTTATCACGCAAGTGAGTGATTTATAGGGTTTATAGACTGAAGAGTCAAATATGGATAAGAAGTGCCAATCATTTGCTTAAATTGTAGCCCAGACAGAAAAGAAATGAAAAAAATTGGTCGACAAGAAAAATTATCGAAAATAGAAAAGGATCACTATAGTATTCTGAAGATGAGTCACCTGTGTTTACCAAATGGAAGGAAAACTTACAGAAAAGAATTAGATAGGTACCTTGGGATCCTGATTGCCATACTTTCTTAAAAAAGTAAACTCTTTAAGAGCCATTTCTCACGCGATTTTACAAAACAGTGAACATACTATAAACCGTTTGCATGAAACTAATGTAATACATGCGCCTTTCATCCCTTTCTAAAGAATTTTCTTTAAATATCTCAGGAATTATCGATCGCATCCAAACGAATTTGGAGCATAAGCTGTTAGAAAACATTCTACTTAATTATGGGGAAAAATCTTTTAAAAGAGGAAATCTGTTTTAGAAGTTAATTATGTAAATAAATCAATTCAGTAATACAAAAATTTAGTTGTCTTTTGAGTTATACACAACGATATCAACTTTTGTCCAGAAACAATGAGAGTTATGAAAGTTATTAATGGTATTCTTTTTTTTCAGATTGTATATTGCAATTGCAAGGATCCTAACTTTAACAAGGGACATCATGGAAATAAGTTAAATAAGAATTTCCGAATAAATTACACTACAGTTTAATTAATCTCAAGATTCTAGCAAACTAATCATGGCGACACGGTCAGGACGACGATTAGTGCCCACGATGGTAATGTTGGGAAAATTTGAGACGATTTCGTTTACGAACATGTAACTCATCTGCAAAACAGCTTTTTTTTTTTTTAAAAAAAATTCCCTACGAAATCTTAAACAATCCTAAGCATTATATATACTTTTTATATAAGTTCATTACATTCAAAATAAATTCTATACAATAGAAATAATGAAACCAAATGAAATCAGATCATCTTTAGCGACGTTCAATTTGGACAGTGATGATAATCATGTACATGCGTGGAGGCCCATTGGTGAACGTCTCAATCCTGCCTTCGCTGTACAGCGGCATATTGCTCCCACAACTGGTGTGATGGTATGGCGTGATATCGCATACGATACACGGTCACCCTTAATATTGATCCACGGTACCATGACAGCCCAGAGGTACATTCGTGGCATTCTTCAGCCATATGTGTTTCCTCTCATGGCGAGGATACTACGAACCATTTTGCAACAGGACAATGCAGTCCTTCACACAACAAGGGTTTAAAAAGAACTGCCTTCACAATTTCCCCCTCCTTCCCTATATATATATATATATAATGAGCAAAGGAATTTAAAATATTCTTACACTAAAAAAATATATCTAACAATAAATCACGGATTCCATCTGCAGAAGTATTCACTAATGATTCCATTTTATCGACATTGATAAAAAATTTTAAAGTTTTCTTCCGGTTTTCCGAACAGGAAAGGGAGAGAAGTCAAATGAAAGCACGAGTTTTGCAGTAGGCATAAAAAAGGAAAATTACAGGTGAAAAAAAGTCAAAAAGGCTTAATTTTTTTTAAAAAAAAATGTTTTTAAATTTGATATCCCGTGTAACGAAGCTGTAACAATTGAACTGGAAGACGTTTTAAAAGGAAATCCAATTGGGTGTTTCAAAATGATTTTTTAAGGAATCATTAGATATAGTTTCGAGTCTGAATCAAATGTTTTTTGTCATTGCATAAAAATCGGATGAAAAAAAACCCTTCTCAACCTTTTTCGAGATGATTTCTGGAACTTCATCAGTTTCTAAACAGGAAATAATGTTGTATGAGAGTAACGCTCGGTATAATTTTTTTCTTGCAATATCAAAAATATTTTTCAATGTGACAAACTTCTGGAGGAAATTTTCTGAAATTTCAGCGTATCTTTCACTTATTTATGTAATTAGAGGAACATACATAATTGTTCCACTTTCTTCTGCTCCGATCGAATTCATTTCATTCTACTCTTCCAAGTCCAGAAACAGATGTTCTCAAGTATAAAACGTCTGTTTTTGAAATGTAGTCACACATACACCTTAATTATTGCACCAAAGTAAGAAAGCAAAGCGAAAGATAGAATAAATTTAGTTTTCCAAGACGAATTTGCAATTTTTAGGGGGTCAGTTGCGTAAAAAAAATAAAATTTTCTCCATTTAATATTCGAGAATGGTGATATAACAAGCATTGAAATGATCTCGTTGAAATCATATACGGTGCACCGAAAAATAACGATAAAATAACCTCAAAATATATCTATCGGATTAAAATTAGATAAAATATGAATTTACTGTATAAATTTCCACTTAAGTGTGATACTATTTTACTTTTTTAAAGAAAATTTCTCTTCAGATTTTAAATTTATTCAATTGAATTTTATACAAATAAATTAATCAATATTTTTAACTGTGAAAAGATATATTTTGAAAGGGCTATCTCTTTCTACTCAAAAACTTGTTTTGTAAAAACTTGAAAATAGTAAAAAATTAGTTTCCTGCATAGAAAAATCATGTTGATAAATTTTTATTTATAAGCTTAATTATATACATATGTCTATTCAAGTTTCCAGGGCCAGTGTTGTTTCCGTCGGGCGAGTCGCAGGTTCAAGAACTAATTCTAGTAGAGACCCATTGCGACTCTATCTGTAGGGCTGTATAAGTCTGTCCCATGGAACATCTGTCGGGGTTCAAATTCCTCATGTTGCTGTTGTTTGGGATTTTGGAGTGTGAGGCGTCGATCCTGTAAGTTAGTAAGTTTTTATTTACGTCTCACTAGAAGCAACACGATGGCTAGTGGCGACGGACCTCGTAATTTTGAACCTCGGGGAAATTACGAGGTCCGTCACCTGAGCTGGCACCCCTTCCACACCACCCCAACAGGAGGAATTTGAACCTCGACAGATTTAACGTGCATCAGTCCCGGCTACATGGTGGGTCTTAAGCGGCCAAGGATCGAAAACGTGACTGTAAAAAAAACCGCCAGTCACGAATCCGAAACCATGACCACTAGGCTACAGCGGCCACGGGCGCCGGCCCAGATTGAGGTTCCAAATGAAGAGGTCCATCACTTACAGTCCTCGTGAAACTTCTAAGTGGGATGTTTAATCACTTATCCATCAGTCAGGTTTACAAAATGTGATCTGAAGAAAGGTCCAACAATACATATTTTTGAAAGAATTGGTGATTAGCTTAGTTTTTATTAACGTCGCACTAGAAGCAACACGAGAAAGAATTGGGGAACCGCTGTCTGTTTGGTCTGCAGATAATTTCAATTTACGAGGGCATCTTAAAAAGCTTCCGTTAAGAATGTGTTACTCACTGCAGAATCGTCCATTGAACACTTTTCCTTTTTCTGAAAAATCCATGACTATGACGCTCTTCACATTCCCAACAATCGTCGCCATTTTTTCCCCGCCGTCTGGGAATTCTTTTGAGCAGATTCATCGCAAGCAATTTATTTTTCCTCAGTTTGCATTGTATAAAGATAAATTCAGGTCTCGTTGATGGTGGCAATTCGACGTGGCAACGGTCGAATTTTGATTTGGCAGCAAAAATGACATGTGAATGAAGACCGAATTTGTTTTGATATTGTTGAACAGCTGGCAGCATGCAGTGGTATAACTCCAACTTGCTTCAGCAACTCCATCTGTCGTCGAAATCAGGTATTTTATTAATCGGTATAGGCTTTATTTTTCCATTTCCTTTTCTCCATCACTTAGTATTTATTTCTATTCCGGTTTAAAATGCGTGAAAGTCAGGAAGTAGGCCATCAAGTTCCATGTTAATATTTTCCCTCTGATAAATTTCCCTGCTAATAGAGAAAAACGATTGAGTTTTTAATTTACATCCAGGCATTTTATAACATTTTAAGGATATGTTACAGATGCATCACGTGCGGATCGGATAAATATTACTTTTAAATTCATCAAAACGGAAATATCAGTACGTACAATTTGAATAAATCAAATACTGTAATGATGTATGTTGAACAATCTCTAAAGCAAATACATTCATAATGATTGACAGTTGCTTAATGAATCCCTTGAAGGCAACACGAGAATTATTGGTGACGAATTTCATCGTTTTGAGTTTGGGTAAAATGACGAAGACGACATTTAAACCGGCACCTCCTCTCCAAACTTCCACACCACTTCAACGATACGACTTGAAGCCTCGAAAGGTTAACGTGTATCAGCTCCAATACACGGCATGCCATTAATGGTATCGTGACTAGAATTCACGATTAGACGAAACAACGCTGGCCACGAGTTCGCCACCATGACAACTAGGCTACCACGCTCTACATGAATAATGAATAACAGATCTGCTATTTCCTCTCATATAAATTATTTTTTTAAGTATTAAGAATTGAAGGAAACGATACTTTGAAATATAAAGAATACTTATTAATATCATTGCATTTATTATAACCCTATAAATATTTAAATGTAAAATAAGATCTTAAAATAAAGCGAATCTGTATTAAGGATGTATTATATTAAAAATATTTTCGTGTATATTACTTTCAAAATAAGGTCTTAGCATTTTATATTCTTAGAAATTCCTAGAATCAATTTATTTGGGATAATATATATTTTCGAAATAGCCAAACGACATTTATTTTAGTGTAATAATATAATTTTAAAGATTACAAATGTTATTTAAAGATTAAGTAACAATATATACCTGCAAACTTATAAAATAAATGAATAAGGAAACATAATTCTGTATTGCGGGTGTTTGAAACTCATGGGCAAAAATTTAAGGAGTGATAGAAAACATCTAAACAAGCAATTTTTATCCTACAATGCATGGGCAGAGAGCTGCTAGTCTTCTAGCGTAATATTCAAATAAGTAAATATATGAGCTAGAACTGTGGTTAGCGGAGTAGTTATCTTCTGTACCGAGGAAATTTTTTTTACAATTTTTAAAACCCAATCATTTATATATTCCCCCTTTCTTTAATAAAAAAAAAATACATAATATTTGCTCCGTATGCCGTATGAATACCGTAGGTAGATTTTCATTTGGAACGATTTGAAAATAAAATTGGGAAAATGACGCCTTTCAGCACTATTTTCCAAAATTCTCCAAAAATTGCCAATTTTTTGTTAACACGCTCCGAGAATAAAGTCCACTTTAAAAAAGAAAGCTTGGATTACTCAGAGTAAAAATAGTAATCTTGCAAAGTTTTAATCAATAATTAAGCAGCAAAGTATACTAAAATCACTCTTCGGTATTGAATTAAAAAACACCTAAAGCAAATTTCAAAAAAATTCCTTTCGAGTTGAACAGTAGTTTCAAGGTATACAGTTAAGTTGCTATTTATCGTGAGTCCGTTTTCTGCGCCACGTTGTGTAGACATACATAAACTCTACCTTTTATTGCTATAGATAGTACAGTGAAAAAAGTCATTAAAAGAAGTAACAGTTTTTCCTAAAGTGCCGCGAAATGTCCAAAATATATTTTACTCGAAATATCTTCGTCGCAATGTTAACCTCTAGTATACTTAAAGCCTACATTGACAGGAGGTCGTTTCGGACAAGATCTGTAAGCTAAAGCGAGTTAGATAACAGAAGGTAAATAAATCTATCAAAGCAGGGACGAGAGGAGTGTTAGTAAATGATCCGCAGTAATCTCTTTCCCTGAGGCTGCAGTCGTCATTTCGGAGGTATCAGGGGAAATGCCTTGCATTTCACGGCAATAACAAAGATATTCCCGCTAATGCCCCCGTAGCGGAAATAGAACAAAAAGACACAATAACATTCGTTCCCCTTCTCGGCTATTAGATAGTTTCGATGAAATTCAAGTCATAGCAAACTATTTGAATAAAATAATAATAATTGAAAAATCCTATTGTACTCGTATAATCATTTTTTGTATCATAAAGCTCGGTTAAATGCACTATAAAATAAATTACATAGAAATTTTGTATACATTTATCGGATATGAAATATGATTGACAAACCTTAGCTTTAAAATGCGCTAAATTTAAAGAAAAAGACAAAGCTCAAGCTACCGTATTTTGACATACCTAAAGAACTTCTTTTTTCCAAAAATTGGGGGTGTGGTCTCACATGGATAGTATCATATATATAAGAGATTTAATTCCTCGAAACTCAAATCTTCATAACCATCAGCATTGCAAGCCTCAATTGACATCCAAAGGTTGTGTGCGGCATGAGAGTGATGAGAATTTATTGGTTTCCATGATGAATAAAATAAACAGTTTTTACGCACTAAAACTAAACAAAACAAAAAAAAGCCTTTGATGAAAACTTTTTCTAAATTTTAAGTCTCAAAATTCAGAGAGGGAGGGTGTTGCACTTTATACGCGAGGATTCTTTGTATATGTTAAAATGAGATATATCAATAAAAATGGAATAACTTGATAAAAATTGAAAAGAATTTAAGTAAAAAGATATTATGTTCAATCTATGAAACGAGTTTTTCTATCAGTAGAATGGACAAACGTTAATAAACTTAAAATTAACGGTTAATTCTTTTCCTTGCCTTTTAAGTGAAACAATTTAATTATAAAAAAAGAGTTAATAAATCTTTTTATTTTAATTACGAAAACGAATTACATCAGTTCTTTAAGTAAACTGGATGAGGAGGATACTTGACTAAAGACAGGCTTGAGAAAATTCGAATAGTGTTTTTTTCACGAACTTCACTTTACTGAACTGTTGTCACGCAAAAACGAACATTTTTGGTTTCCCTGTAGATGGCAAAAGTGTTAAATGTAAAGAGTTCTTATACTATTTTTTTACAAAAAAATTGCTTCCTTAGCATAAATGTTGTGTTGCATAAAATTTTAAAGTAATTGTGAAATTATGTATCGAATATTCCGGTGTAAAAGAGCACACTTTTCGTTCCGATGAAACCTGAATTGTACATATTCAACCACATATAATATGAAAAGCACATATTTTATCCTTTGAAGTCATAGAATCGAAGTATTTTCTCATGCTTTCGAAAATGTTACGCAGAATTGACAAGCAATAAGGGAAACAATATATATTTGGAAGAAATGCTTGAAGGAATAAATAGAGAATTCTGTAAACAGGATGAATTGTGTTCAATGCAGATGTGTACAAATATGTTATTCTAGATTTTCGATAAAAGGGCGATACAATTTGGAGTAAGAACGCACTTCCAAACCGAATGCATTCGCGGAATTAGGAGTTAGATGTTTTGTCTCTCTCTCTAGTTATTCGAGCCATAATTTTGAAGTGAATACCGTAGTCTTTAGCAAATTACATTGCTTTAATTGAAGTACAATTGATTTAATATTCCTATTAAAAGCAAATATGAACATAGTGCTGTTTTCGAATGCAAATCATCCAATTTGCGAAAGAAAGTGGAACTCGTGCTGCAAGAAGGATGTGTCTGAACATATAGCAGAAGATGAATGTGAAGAACTATTTATGTTTTCCAAATAATGAAACATTTTAAGCTCATAAAGAAAGCAATTTCTTTTAAACAAAGAACATTTATGTACATGTATAAATCTAAATATTTCATGCTTTTCTTTTCCTTATTTTTAAAAATATAGTTGTACAGCCGGCTTATAAGGCGCACCCGTAAAATTTCTTCTTCTGTATTAAAAGTGTGTGATAGGTGTCGGAATATATGGTAAAAGTAAAATTTAAGGTTTAAATCTTAAAATCTTTCTCTCATCCATTGAAGAAATTTAAGAGCACTTTTATAAAATTTTTAAATGATAATTAAGTGACATCATGATGCCTTTTAAAATCCTTAAATATCGTGATATATTTCTTTAGATCTCATTTCTTTAAATTAATCAGTCTAAAAATTATCTATTGCCTTAAGAAAATTAATAACCCCGGAAAAGATTAAATAAAATAAGAAACATAAAAAAATAATGAAATATATTATTTATTTAATTAAAAAAATATTTTTATAAAGTATGGGATTATTGTTCTGTATTCTCACTGTATAAATGTGAGAAAGTTTTTATATAAAGTGTTTCGTTACTGAGAATAAATTGAGAAAAATTCAATAATTCTGTACCTAAAACAAAGGCAAGCCAGACACATCAAAACTTTTCAGAAAAAAATAATTTCTGTGGATAAATTCAGAAAGACTTATATATATTTTCAATGAATATATGAGTTCTTGTTGAAAATTCAGAAGAAAGCGTAAACATGTTCACCAAAAAAAAAAAAAAAAAAAAAAAAGAAATACTCAGAAGAACAACTTCTCACAAAATCACACATGTATCTAAAGGAATCCGCCCCAATTGCGTTTCATGAAAACCATCACTGTTGCCACATAAAGTAACACTTGTTTCTTAGAGAAAAAGAGCTAATTTCGAGTCAACGCAGACGATTTTTCCTCGAAAGCGATTCCCATTTCACTCCGCACGTGTTGGCAACAGCATACGAAAGGGTTTATTTACGCTTTTTGATATTCGGCAGCAAAAATTGGAGCGGGACGCGCCTTTACGAGCGAATGAGAAGGCTTTACGACTTACGCGTCGGAAACAATTTTCCCTTTCCTTGCAGAGAGGAGTTGAGTTGCATCGAAATTACGGGTCGTCTGCGTCCGAATAAATTTGTACCAATTACTGATGTGGGAGGGAAGGAACTGGGGAAGACAAATGACGACTCGAATGGTTCCAATTAAGGAGTTCTGGTTCATCTTGATGGCAAAAAATAACAGAAATGGCGTCTCTTCCAAGGAAATTTTCCAAAGAAATTGTACTTTTAACGTGTCATTCCATTTATAATATATGGATAGTAGATAGTTTCGATCTGAAAATCTATTACACTTTAAAGTATAGCAATTTTTGTTAACTTATTTTTTGAATAATAAAGAAATATCACTGATGCCCCCCAAAATATATACCGAAGGAGGACTTTAATTATCTTTAAATATGTATAAGAATCTTAGATCTCGGAGTCGTAAAGTTCCTTACATACATTTTAATGTAATATGTAAATCAATATTTGGAAAATTTCAATCTTAATTTTGAGATATTTTTAAGAATGCGAAAAAAAAAAAAGATTTGTTAAGTTTGTGCATATTAAAGATTTGTGATAGCTATTTGTAAATTTTTGTATTTAACCGAATTTATATTCTTGCGACGACCAGAATAAATAAGAAGTGGTCCACCCTCTTTACATCCGGACAAGTTCTCCATTAAAGACAACTACACTCGTGTTAAAGGGCAAACAACACTTCTGTTTCACATGAACTTCGAACTTTTAGAGTCCGATTCTCTTGGGAACCAAGAGCATCCCCGCATCAGAAGTCCAATCTTGTAAATGTCATTTCAGGCCCTAAAAGAGTACTAAATTTATTACATTTAGCTATTCTACTCAAACAAAGAATTATGTCCCGAGGTTTTGGAAGAGGTGTGGCCAAATGATTCTAACCAAAATTTCCTATGAGAAGAAACATAAGAGATTTTCAAAAAGTTATAGAATAAAGAATGTTGTGTCCGAGGACATTGTTTTTATAGAGAGACCTGCACCCAAAATGTCATATTTGCATTGCTAATGTAAGTCCTACAAGCACGTTATCTTATAAATATCAACTTTCATATTTCAAATCAATAATGCGTAGATAATGCTCTATAGGTATCCTATCATTTATTGCAACTGAACAAAAGCAGACAATTTCTTAAGTTTAGTAACGTTAGATGCACGTAACTGAAGTGGACCAATTTAACTGAGAAATATAAAATAAGTAGAATAATTTTAAAGTTTTTTCTCATCCATTTCATTTTGTATACATGAATATAATCAAATTATGTGCAAGTATTCAAAATCAAATGTATGAGAAAATTTGGGCTCGAATTTGTTTTTTTAACTTTTTTAAAATAGCGAATAACAAAAGCTAATTTTCCCTTACGATTATTGTTGCTCTTTAACTGTTTGATTATGAATACTCTCCTTTGAATACCACAGTTGGTATCACATTTTATTATCCCAAAGTATATCCCTTTAATTGTCCTTATGGACATTCCTAAGACATAGTTTTATTGTTGAATCTCAACTTGTGAATTATGAAAATCAGTAACGCTGTATGAAATGAAGTGCGATGAATAATATAAAAGGGAGATTGCCAGAAGATACTGAGTTAGCGGACAAAAGGTTGAATGAGCTAGTAATAAGAGACTAGAGTAGGAAAACTAATAGTAGAGAGAGATCATTCGGTACTTGAAATCGAAGACGGATTCGAACCTGATTCGGATCCGTCTTCCTGTTATTTCAGATAAATCAAAGTATTATATACTCTTTAAGATGCGGAGGCATGCGGTATTGCTTCACACACCAGATAACATTGAGAGTCGGTTATTATCAAGAGAATAATAAGTATTAAGTTCAAGATTAACTTCCCTGAATACTATGTCTGACCTGTACGAATAAATAATGAATTAAATGTGAGAAAAGAAACTTGGGTATTGTAATTTTTTATTCTGTATGTGTACATAATTACCATGATAATTACAGCTTTCTCCGCCTGTTCATAAAACAATTATTCCACATCATGTTGCTTCCATGAAAAACGATTAACTTTTCTGATTGTATTTATGTTAAAATATTTTTTAGCATTCATTTTACAATATCGATATTCACATTATTCTTTTCACTCTTAATTATAAAATTAAATTTAGAATATGCTATCAACTTTCTAGACAAATTTTAAATTCTTCAATAAGAAAGTCAATATTTTAAAAAAAAATGGACAAAAATTTTCCTATGAACCAAGTAAGTACAATTTTTTGCTTTAAGGGACAAATATCTAAATAATGAACAAACAGAGTAATAAAAAAATCCGAAACTACTTTCTAATGTGGAAAAACCGATGATTAATTAAAAAATAACAATCTTGGGTCATCAAGAATAATTTGAAAATAGCTGCCAACGATATATATACATAGAGGAGTTTTTTTTTGTAAAGTTATAATCCATATTTTATAAAGTTATAATATAGTTGTTTAATTTAATTTAATAATTAAATTTTAAGAAATGTTATTTTCAATATGTTAGACACAAAACATCTAATACACATACATTAAAATCATTCAACATAGATTTGATACACAATAATCACTTAAAAATTGTCATAAAATTGAGATAAGTCATTTCAATATGAATAAATTTGAAAATGTTGAGATATTTAAATCGTATTAAAACTAATTACCATTCATATGAAACAGATTTCGAAGAAACAAGAGAAAGATAGTTAATAGAAGATTCATTAGAGTAATATATTTGACAAGAGAGAATAAATGCTGTTTTCCAATTAATTTTCATTCCTTGATAGTAATTAAAGCTAATATATATATATATATATATATATATATATATATATTACATAATTTTTTGCTTAAAGATATCAAATTAATTAATACGGTTATAAATTTTCAAAATAACTTAAGTAATTTCTTTAATATTTCAGCAAAGTTTGACTATCGTGTTAATTTTTAAAAGAATTTCTTAAAAAATTATAAAATATACTCATGGACAAAAAAATTAACTCACCAAGAAATAATTGCGGGATCGTAACTTAACTTGACATGCAGGTAAATTTTGGGGAGATATGCAACTGATTAGAAAAGCAGCATGATTGCGCATTACGTATAGCCGGCAGAGAGCATTTAACATGGAGTATAAAACAGGTAACCAAAGCTTGTTTGAGTGTACTGAATCGTTTACAAAGGAAGAGCTGAGGTAGACATGTCATTACGCCGTTTTCGAAGACAATATGAGCATCTGTCGCAGTTTGAGAGGGGGAGAATCATCGGCATGATGGTAGGCGAGTAGCTCGTCAATTAGGCCACTCTCATTGTGTTGTGAGGAGGTGTTGGGACCAGTAGATCAGAGAGATGTCATTTACACGAAGACCAGTCGTTGAGAAGACCACCACATAGTAAGGAATGCACGCGTACAACCACCTGCTTCATTGGCCGCCATCCAGGCACAGGTAACATTTTCACTTGGGGCCCCTGTGTCTTCTCGAACCATACGAAGGCGCCTGGCTGAATGACATTTAGGATCGCGGCTCCCATTACGTGTGCTGCCCTTGACGCCCACCCATCGACGCCTCCGTTTGGAGTGGCGCCGCGCACGAGGAAACTGGACTGCAGCGGAATGGAACCAGGTCGTTTTTAGCAACGAATCCAGAATCAATCTCAGCAGTGATGACAATCGTGTTCGTGTGTGAAGACTCCGTGGTCAACGCCTCAATCCTGCCTTTGTTTTACTGCGAAACACCGCTCCTGCAGCTGGTATGATGGTATGGGGTGCTATTGCCTACAATACACGGTCACCCCTAGTATTGATCCGTGGCACCATGACAGCCCAGCGGTATGTCCATGACATCCTGCAAACACATGTGTTGCCACTCATGCAACGGCTCCCAGTTTCCATTTTTCAACAAGATAATGCTCAGCCTCCCACGACAAGGGTATCACAAGACTGTCTCCGCACTGTTACTACCCTTCCTTGGCCTGCCCGTTCCCCAAATTTGTCTTCAATTGAGCATATCAGGGATCATTTGGGACGGCGAGTCGGATATCCCACGAGTTGGAACGAACTAGAGGCAAGGTTACAGCAAATATGGAACGAAATGCCTGAACTTGTATGCCTCTATGCCTGATCGCATCGCATCGTTCATTCGTGCTACAGGGGGTTCAACAGGGTATTAAATCCTCCGTTCTTTTGCCTTTTTCTCTGAAATAAATGATCTTTTTCCTTTGATTTTCTAATCATTTACTTATATCAAAGTAGTCTCAAAGTAATATACTTATATCAAAGTAGTATGTAAAATTTTGTTTCATTTTGATGACTCCTTCTTGGTGCGCTAAATTTTTTGTCCATAAGTGTAGATTAATTTTTTTTATCGGCTTATATTGATATGGAAATCAATGTATAAAGTTTTTAAAATTATTTAATTTTTTACAATTTGTTTAATATTTTATCATATATTTATAAATTTTTACTTTTGTTTAAATGTTTAAAATTCGATTATCAGAATTCTTAATCAATAAGATAACACAGAATAATATTTTTAAAAAAATTTCTAAAGAAGTATGCAATCGACTGCTTTGTGATATAATATAAAAAGCACATCATACTATCAAAATTATTTTCAAGAAATAAAGTAATTAATATTGTTTGAATTTAACTGAAGTAATTTTATGTGCACTCATGATTTTGAATGTACAAAATACTCTATCATTAGATCAAAAATAATTCTTTTGCGCAATTTGACAATTTTAGTTTATGAAAACCGAAATATTTTTTGGACAAGTGAAAGATTGATTTAGTAATATAATTCACGCGTGAAAAATAAACACAAGTCATTGTCATCGATTTGTGATAATTGTTGGTAAAATGGTATGATAAAAGTAATTAATTTATAGTAGTGGCTTAAATAATTTGTCTAAAAATCTAAAATTAATTATTTTATGTGACGGTTTATTATTTACCTTCTAGAAGTTTTCCATGTCTTCTTTCTCTTATAATTAAATAATAATAGCAAATTTTGTAAAACTGCTATTTTTCTCTTTCACATGTTTGTGAATTCTTCTTTTTCACTGGAAAATTGATTCGTTACATAAAGTCAAAAAGAAAATTTCGCAATCGCTCACTCATGATCCTATTTCTAGTTGAAACCACAGTTAATAAAATTGGCTCTAGTTTTTATTGTTAATCATAAATATCCTTTTATGAGAATCATATTTACGAACAATTTATTTTAATAAGAAAAATATAAAATTAATTTTGTCTAGATACATTTCAACTTATTTAAAATAAACATCTCCCGCATTCCCCAATTGCAATTCATTTCAGAATAATTTCAAATCGTATGGAATTAAAACTGTTTTAAAATCATTTCATTATTAACGAAATTGCTCGCAATTATTTGCCTCTGTTTAAAAGGAATTCAATTTACTGCAATAATGTGAAATAAAAGCTGTCTATGTTTTAATGGCGGAATGAACTTTTAAATAGCCTCGGACGATTCACGTATGCCAAGAAAGCGAGTCATTCGTTTAACTCTCACTCTTGGTAACAAATTATCTCGCAGGGAACGGTCTAGACGAGCTGTTTTAATGCAGGCAAATTCATTTGTCATTTTTTGAAAATGATGACGTACTTAACCAAATTAGAAGCATGTTTTTGAATCACTTTACTGTTAAACTCTTTACAACTAAAGATGTTTTTCATAACCGAGGTGGAAAAGGATATTTTTGTGTAAATTTTTTGAAACTCAAAGAAACACTTTTTTTTAAATAATTGAAAGAGCAGAAATATTTGTAAATGAAATATTTTTTTATATTTTTGCATGTAATTTTTAAGAATTAAAATTGTTTTAACAGGAAATCTTTTAGAATTCCCGTAAAATATATTGCGGTATTTCTCGACACTAAATTGTAAGTCTTAGAAGCATTTACGAGTTTTAAGATAAGTAAAGTGAATAGCAATGATAAGATCTAAAACATGCGCATTAAAATATAGATATATTACTTTAATAACACCAGTAAAAAACGAGTTATTTAAACTTGAGTTTTCTTTCAAACTTGACTCTTTACATAATATAATTTTTTTGTACATGAAAATTTTACGTGGAGATAGTTTAATTTGCTGGTTTAAATATTCAACTGTTTCACGATGTAAACAATTGGAATTAAGAGTAAAATTTAATTCTTTACATAATTAGTTTTAATCAATTAATTTTTCATTGATTATAATTAAATTATCGTATTACCATCCAAAACAATCAGCTAAATCGAAAATGTTTGCTCAATTGAGCCCTTTTAACTATGAGAATAAAGCTTTTTAAGTTTTGACCCAGACATAGTTGCAATATGAGTAAAACAAAATCCATTAAAAAACATAGGGATAGTTGAATGTTCGGTTGGAGATATTTTTAAATGTTTATATAGAAACAGTATTATGTAGACCTCGTATAGTTTCATGTGATAGATTCTCAAAATTACTTGTTAATAAATTTTTCTTTCTTTAAAACACATGGCTCATTTTTATTGCCTCCAGTTTAAGCAATTTGAAAAACAGAATTCAACGTTTCCGGAAGCAACTGAATTTGATCGAAGTTAAATGTTATTTAGTATTTTTCTAAAAGAAAAAAAATCTTTAAATTTAATAAAAGTGTACAAATGCAGTTTACTGACATGTTACGGAATAAAATATTTGAAATTGGGTAAGGCGAAGGTGAGGAAGTGTCATACGTATAAAAAAAATCTACGATAATTAAGAAAATATAGTCTTAAAAAATCAGAAATTTTCTCAGATTTATTTTTCTTGTTTCATATGATAAGTCTTTTAAAACAATGCTTAATTGAAAAGTGACGCCTCTTCTGCCATAAAATTTTAATTTATGATTCCATTTTCAAACTTTTTGTTATATCTAAAGGCTACATGTGTATTCTAGACAGTACAATTACTTTCTTTGCTCCCAATTATCGTTGGTATGCTGAGAACTGAAAAAGGTATCGACCCACGGGAGATGAAATTGAAACAGAGAGACGTCATTGTACTCGATCTTGTGACTTTCACCTCTTCCAAAATATGAAAGAAAGAGCTCTTTAAGTAATACCACTTTCCTCCTGAAGACGAGTGAAAGCTACCATTTGAGACAGGTATCGACAAAAATCTCCGGAATCCTTTTCTACCGTTACAGATACATTCGGCTAAAGACGGCTAAGAGTTACAAAATTCAAACCACAACGAAAATTGTGATTTTCTTAATATATTTGTAATAAAACACATCTTACAGACTAGAGTTTAATCATTTTACAATTATTTCGAAGAATGAAATCGCTCGAATAGTGTCTTAGCATTGATTCTGGTGACATAGCAACCACGTCCTTCTCCAAACGCTTCAATAATTCAAAACCACAAGTCGTGCATACAATTTCTAGATTTGTGACGCCCGTTTGTCATTATTTAATTCAAAAGTCTTTGTTCCTTTTTTAATTTAAAGTTATTAAATACGAGACTCCAACTAAAGATACGTAAGAACAAGATAAATTCTTTTTTTTATTATTATGAATGATGGATAGATAAGGTCGTTCTCTCTCGAACTCTATTTAATACGTTAATTCCAAAATAATATCAACCAATAATATCTTAATTTACCAATTAATACTTTCTGATTCAATCAATTGATGCAAATAGCTAATTCTTATCTTCGTACTTTAAATAGAATTCCCTTCATATCAAAAATTTAACGAATTTGCTTCAATACAAATTATAAATACCTATCAAGTCGTTATCTTCTATTTTTCTTCATTCCCATCAACCCTTTTTCATTTATATATCATCATCTTTAATTCAATTAAATTCACTTCTGTCTTCATCTAATTTACCTAATCATCATTTCATTTTGGTTGGGAAGAAGTTGTAATTTTATGCAATTCAATTTATTATAAAGCCCCAGAGGTTAGAGAAGAGAAAATTGCAAATAATCCAACGTCACAGATTTAGCGTCTCTAGAAAGGTTTGTGAAGTTTGCCAGCATTTTATTACATTGCTAGATGGAGTATCCCCTCTTCTCATTCGTGAGTTTCAAAAGAAAATTTAATAATACTGCTAGTTATCAATCATCACCTAGAAGGTCCACTTCCAACCAAGACGGGCCAAATAAGATGAAATATTAAAATATTTTAAACTTTAAAATTATTTTCAGCTCATTACAAATTAGTCTTCAAAGAAAGAATTACGAAGCACAGAAAATATGTAGTTTAAAAAATTAACTAAAATTAATCAATCAAGAAAACTTTAAAAAAATAAGAAAGGAAATCATAAGAAAATTTAAAAAAAAAAATAATTTCAAGAAAGCAAATTTAAAAAGATAAACTTTAAATACGAAATTTACGTAGACTTAGATGCACAGAGGATTAAATATGAAGTTTAGAATAGGACCCCACTCCGGAAGTTTACACACGGCTATTTAAAGTCACACACAGAATATGGCTTTAAATGGAGGAGCAAGAAGAGTAGATTGATTGATTACTATATTGACGTCCCACTTAGAAGCAACACAAAGACTAAGTGACGGATCTCTTCATTTTGAGCCTCAGTTAAGTGACGAGGATGACATATGAGCTGGCACTAACTTTCCTAATTTCCACAACATCCTAACATTGGACCTCGACAGATTTAACTCGCTCAATAAATTCTAAATGACTAGTCATTAGCGGCATCAGGACTCGAGGAGAACAATGATGACTTTGTGATCGCGACTGTAACCATTCGGCTATGCGTCCTCAAAAGTATAAGAAACGGGAATTATGTAGAGAAAATTTTTTTTTGAGGAAGTTTGATTTCGGAATTTGAGGAATAAGTAGGGAATTTTCCAATAAAAGGATTGTTTGTATCATAGATACTATTGAAAAATTTTGGAAGATGAAGATATGGATTTGTAAAAATTTACAAATTTGTTTTGTTGAAAATATCTTTTAGTAGAAATAAATGTCTCAATCATACGCCAGATATAAAATATTCATTCGAGAAAGAATCACTGTAATACTACAGTGAACATACAAATGAAAAGATATAATGATCTTCGAAAATTCCGTGAGGAATATAAATAGTTAGCAGTTAAGAAAGATCGTTATGTAATATGAACCACAATTATGCTCAATAAAGCCGTAATTTCTTTATTGATCACTTTACCAATGAATTCTTAAAAGAGAAATTTACTTCCGAACAAGTTATAAGAAAAATGCAAAATTAATTTTTTTAATAATTAACCAAAATAAATTTCAAGTTATTAATATTTAATATAAACAGCCCTCTCAATGTGGGAGTTATGAAAATCAACAGAAGTTGTGTAACTGGAACCTTTTTAAATATATATAGTACATTCTGTAAGTATGTTATATCTTCTGATGTCGAGAAATGCATATACATGCATACCTTCGATGAAGGACAACCAGGTTACAAAAATCTCTAGCATAAACTGTAGACATTCTTAGAGGAAATATTGTAATAGAATTCGAAAGGAGTGCTCAAGGTTCAAGGAAAAGAAATAGATTTTAGAAGTATCAAGATGGATAAAATGTTAAAGACTGGAGAAAATAGTTAATTACATTTAAATTGTATAGATATTTCTTGTTCTCTGTATTTTGCTTCCTCTCATTCTCTTTTTATTGTACTTACCTTAATATATTAAAGTTTTCCTTCCCATTAATATTAAGCTATCTTAACAAGTTAATGTAGTGTTGATTTTATTATCATGTAGTTGACTTTCAAAATTTTCATTCTGTATCATTTTTTAATATAGTGCATATAACTTCAACAGCTTTATTTCTTCTTACAACGATAAGAAATGGACTTAATTAAGAATTTCAAATAAAAATCACAAAAAAGGCCACCATTTTAATTACTGGAAGTCGGAATTTCAACATTCTTTAAGCTATGAGAAATATTCTTAGGTCTTTAAAAGTGTATTAAAATAGTATTACATTTCACGTATATTATTCATGCCTTTTTCCGAATGGATAAATAGAAAAGATTTAATTATAAATGTAGTTAGAATTTCACGTCAGTAAAATGCATTCCTCATTTAATAATTGCTTGGGTCTTCGAACCCAAGCAATTTGTGTTTTTGTAAGTATCTTATTATTTGATGTAGCTTTAATGAAATTAAATTAATCTTATTGATTTGAAAATAGGAATTCGGAGTGCATGTGTATAAATATAAAGTTAAAATCATTCTATACTTCTTGTAGCAAGGAAATAATTTTCATCAATTTTTTAAAAAATTATCTTTCTTTCAATAAAGATCATCCTAATATAAAATATCATTAAATAATCAACTTTGAATACGATCGCCGAACGAAACATAAATTGAACAATATTCCTTGAGAACATAGAACTTTCTTGAAAATTCTCTTACATTATTAAAATCATGTTTGAAAAAATAGTTATTTTCGAAAGGTAGACGATATTTTTTACAAGATATTTGAAATCAAAATATTATTTACAAAAATAGAAGTTAAATTTTAAATATCATTAAATTGGATTTAATTACTGTTTCTTGGAAGAAACAAACATATTCCGAACACTTGCGAATATCTTAAAATATCATGCAAGAGTTATTCATTATCTTATCACTTGTTACTTTACCGTGAATCTAATTAAGCAGCTCGAAAAAAAATTTCAGATAACTTTACTCGATGTAATATGAAACTGTTCTATATATTTAATTTATCGAAATATACATTCCATTTTATAGTAAGTAATTTTCCGCAGTCTGCGACTTAACTTATCGTTAGAATATGCTTAAGTCTTCCTAATCGTACCTCAATCCGAAAGCCTTTAAATTATGATAATACCTTCATGGATTCTGACCAATTCTTATCTAATGCATATCAGGTCCAGATGAACTAATTTACTACTATGGAACAAAAGGATATTCTAGACACTGTTTAATCGACTGTATGCAACTTCCAAAATGGCATGACGGCCAGTTATTATTCATATAAATGATTGAATATTTTGACAACTAAATAATAGACCATGTGGTGTGTACAATTCTTCATTCACAATCGGGCTTACTGCGAGGTATTTTAACAATTTAAGGGCATTAATTAAGAAATTATAATTATGTTATACAGTAAATAACTGAATGATTATTAATAAAATAAGTATACAACTTTACAGAATACTATTAAAAGCTATTATTCTTTTACAAATGAATAATTTACTTCTTGGAATTAATGTTAAACTAAAAAATATTTTTCTTTCAGTTACTATTTTTATTCGTTGACAACTTATAATATATTATTGCTTAAAAAGATAATTAAATTTTTGTTAAATCGCTGATGGATTATTTGGTTTTATGTAATAAAGAGCATTGAAGGCACTTGTCCCTTACTAAGTCATGCATACCTATTTGTTCGATCTCAGAATGTAATCAGAACCTTTGGATAGTTTGATGTCCAGGTATTTAAATGATTCTTGAATAGCTGAAGAGTTTATCTAAGAAGCATATCCCAAAGAAATAAATTAATTCAGCGTGTTTAAGGCATTTTTAACTTTCGTCTTAATATCCAGGAAATATCTGTGATTTCGATAGCAAAGTAAATCAACATTCTCAAGTTAATTGTCGCTAATGTTATCTAAAACTGATCCGATATAAAGAATTCAAAAATTACAACAAAAAATCATTCTCAAATTTTGAAAAATAAAGATTTTTTAATTCACATAAGTTTTTGGATGCAAAATCTTTATTAAATTATTTTTGTATCAACGTGGTTGTGTCCTCTTAAGATCTCATCTAATGCAACATTTGAATATTTAAAAAAATGTTCTCTATCCCTGTAAAACAGTGAGATTTTTATCAACTGAAAATTCTTGAACAAATATTCATGAACAATCCTTGGGATTTATCAACCCGTAACACACTATTGCTGCGTTCAGAGTTTGATTGATCGGTTTTATTAACGTCACACTAGAAGCAACACAAGGGCAAATGTCGACTTCCTAAATTTTAACCTAGGTCAAGTGACGAGAACGACAACTGACTGGCATCTCGCTCTCCTAACTTCCACACCACGCCACGGGAGGACTTTGAGCGTGCATCAGTCCCGGCTACACATTGAGTCCTTTGTGGCATCATGACTCGAACCCACGTCTTGACAAAAACTGCCGGTCGCTAGTCCGTGACCATGAACACTGGGCTACCACGTCCGCTGTGTTCATGGAGTATCCGACTATAATTTAGTAAAGAAGTGATCCTGTTTGACGTAATGAAATGAAATCTGGATCAGCGCTATTGCATTGCATTTGTGTAAAGCAGGGCAATACCCGAATGGAAACGAACCAGAAAGCAACCAAACGAGCGAAAAAGAACTCTATCTTAGCAAGGACATACTGCCATGGACCAACTACTAAAAAAAAGGCTTAATTACAATGAATCAAGTAGAAATATCTTTATTGCGCTTAGTCTATTATTTTCTCACAAATGAACTAATTTGTTTTCTAGGAATTTTCGAAAGAAATGTTTTGTTTCAATTACTGTTTTTATTCATCGACAATTACCATTATATTTTCAAACAACATTCATATTTCTATTAAAAATCTTTGACATCTATTTCTTATATATTTAAGTGTAATCAGAATAATATGATGTCAAGTTTCATAAAATATTCCAACAGCTGAGTGATTGATTGTTTATTAATATCACACTCAGAAGCAACAGTAGGTCAATAGGAACCTTGGTCAAGTGACGGGGCAAAACCTGAGCTTCCTTCCTCTTCCAACTTCCACACAACGTACACCACAGAAAGACTTGGAATATCTGCAGATTTAATGTATCCCGGTACCACTACACAACAGGTCTTTAGACGAATCAAGACTCGAACTCACAACTCGACTGAAACAGTGCATGCCGTGAGCTGGGAATCATGATTACTTGGTTACCATGGACACATTCCAATTTCTGAAGAGTTTATCAAAATCAAGTCCCTTACCAGTAATAAATTATAGTGAATATCTAAAGCATATTTAATTTCCTTTCCTCTTCAAAGTTTGCATAGTAAACAAACTTTCTCGGATAAATTGTGTTTGATTTTGTCTAACAATATTGTGAAATAAAGAATTCGAAGATTGGAGTGCATAACCAAACAAACCTTTAGAAAATAAAATGATTTCTTAAAATATATGGCTTGTATTTTGATGTTTAGAAGGTATCTCTTGAGAGAGATTTTCATGATTACTGTTAGGAAATAGCTTTTTCTGATATAGTATTCATGGGATAAAGATGAGTATACTTCAGATAGTTTCAAAGGCCTGAATGACAGCAGATGCTGGATTAGGTTCTTAAGGGTTGTAAAGAAACCGCGGTGGAGATGATAAAATGTTCGGGGCTATGTCAAGTTTAAAAAGGTTTGGTAAAATTACTAGGCAGTTATAAATATGCTGGTATCGTTAGAGACGCCGGGCTTGTATTAACAGCATTACCTTATGTTCGAGGCAGCCTATAATTCCTAAAGAGTGCTTCCCAGCGGGCAGACAATGGAATGATTCCATTTGATTTATCCGTGGGTGAATAGATGGTAAAACGAAAATAAGCAAATATATATAATAATAATAAATAATTAACTTCCCCTTTTTGCTCTCATCTGATACTCCGTAGTTGCCCTGAGGTTTTACAAGTTATGAAGATTTGAATTTTCAAGAACTGATTAAACTATTACCATATGTAATACGATCCAGCTATAAAACACTATTTTATTCGGCGGGTGAACTTAAATTTTGATATAAAGCTCTTTTCATCTATTTCAATATAGTATATGATTAAAGTTTCTTAAATATGATATTTATTATACAGGGTATTCACAAAAGAATATCCCAACTTTGAAAATCTTTCTTGCAAAACTGAAGTAGTTTTATAATCTTTCCGGCAACTTAAATTATAAATAATAATTTAATATTTCTTAACGGGTTGTTATTTCTTTGGTTTTGTACTTGTAACTCTTCAAATTTTGAATATTCTTTTGAAAACACACTCACTCACTGTATTATTAATATATCAAAACCACATTATAGTATCAAAATCTCAGATCATGCGGCCATCGAATATTTGTAAGGATTTCTGGACTATGTACGTTTAATCTTGAAATAAAATTCTTCCCTATATTCTACAGTGATGAAGCCATTTGTGAGGAACAGTTATACAAATGTGAAAACAGTCCAATAATTAAGGGTGTTATTCAGAAGGTACGATTGTGAGCTGAGTGTTACAATATCTCTGTGCACAGAATCAAGCAAGGTTAATCGGAAATCAACAATTAAATAATCGCATTCAGTTCTCGTTTGTATTCTCCTGAACAGGAATAAAGCCCCCACTTTATCAGGATTTTTTTTTCAACCTTAAATTATTTGCAATCACAAGTGCGGCTGAAAATGATCCATTGACAAATGGTCCAAAATTAGTTGTCAATCGAGTTTCGAATTTGTCCCATACTCAGAAATATGCTCATATTGTGTCCAATAAACGATGGTGACCCATCAAAACCGATATGTTGTTGATTGATTCAGTGTTTGTGGGATAAGGAGAAATAAAGGCAATTATCTCTTATGTTATAACTATTGCAATAAATGCATCCAGGTGTCTATTTCGGCCAGACTCAAAAGACTGCTGATCACAACCAATAAACCTAGCAATTTAGAACCAGCTGATGAGATAAACATTTGAGCTTGCACCCCACTCCTTATATCCATGATAACATGAGGACGTTGAAGCAGATTTAATGAGTATGAGCCCCTAACATGACGGATTGAAACAGGATTCGAATACGCTGCTCAACTGATAATCGCAGAATGCCAGTTCAATGCCATAATAACACAGCTACTGGTCACCAAGGTATGTTACGTTCGAAATTCTCAAACAGCATCGATTATTATTACCAATCAAAGTAAAGGGCAACATATTTTCTAATCTTATATAAAAGATGTCAGCGAAAGTGAGATTTGTACCTGTTATCTACTACTATTCCTATAGGTGGCCACAGTAGCCGATTGGTCATTGTTACGAGCTCATGGCCAGTGTTGTTTACATTGATTGGCGGGTTCAAGTCCTCATGACACTTACGATCAGTCGTAAATCAGACTTGATGCACATTAAATCTATTCAGACTCAAAGTCGTCCCGTTGGGAAGGCATAGAGGATTGGAGAGTAACGTGCCAGCTCATTTATCATTCTCGTCCCTTGACCGGGATTCGGAATGGAGAGGTCCGTCGCAAATAATTTTCATGTTACTTCTTAGTACTGTTAAACCATCAATCAATTAAGTAGCCCGGATTAGTTCGGGATGAAAAACTGTAAAACATTTGATAAGTTGTCTTTATATAGTTCTTTTAAAGGTGTAAATCACACTTTTCAATCCACTTCTTTTCAATTAATATTTTTTTTCTCCATTGGATCGTATTATAAGGTGGATAATGATATGATGTCGGTTTGACCACATACGTTTTAGAGTACAATAAATATTACTTATTAAGATGAAAAGAATAACGCATATGTTTGATTTCCATTTACAAGGTAAGTACCAAAGGAAGGGAATATATTTCACAGAATTTATTCAATGAATCTCAAAAGTATTGTTCGATATTTCTTAGGCATTTACTCCATTATGACAGCACTTGTAGAATGCTATGCTCATAAGTCTTTTAGATGCTATTTAAACCAATTACGCAAGCTGATATCGTCCATTTAAAGTTCGCTACATCGTCCATTTAAAACTTTAGTCTCTGCAATACTATTTTGTGCTCATGGAAGATGTGGAAGTTCCATGGGGAAAGAGAATTATATATTATAATGAGGCGGATCATGACTTCCACTTGAATTTCTGCAATTTTTTTTTTGTCATAGGAGGTCTAAAGATGTCGTGAGACAGGATGACACCGATGACACCACGAGGAAGTTCACTGGGATGTTTCTATTGGATTGCCTTTCTTGGCTTCGTTAATGTTTGACAATACTGCTGAGCTTTGACAGCATGCTCCAGGAATGCGAGGTGGATCTATCCCTTGCAATCGAAATGAATGGACACGTCTGTTGTCGATTTATCATAATTTTCTCATTTTTTACCGGATGCGTAAAACTATTTAACGAATAACGTTCGTCACATCAGTAACTACACCCTTCTATTTTTCTAAATATTACAATTTTGATTAAATAATTTCTGCTTTGTTATTTAATGACTGCCCCTACTACCTTGAAATTTCCTGAGTTCTTATGTGGTAGAATGTTTCGAAAATTGAGATGCAATCAGTAAAAAAAAAAAAAAAAAAATTTAAAAAAAATTTGAATAAACAAACAAATATTTATTAGCAAAAAGACCATTCGAAAAGACCTATTTTTCAGTTGCTAGGGACCATTTTTATATTAAAAAAGCTTAATATTGTATAATATAGGTCACTGTTTCTATATATTCACTTGTCTCAAATCGATTTTTGTATGCGTTTAAAATGCTCCTTGTGATTCAAAATTAGATAAACTATTTTTAAAATATAATAAATATGAACACTTATTGGCTATCCCTTAAGAAGATTTATTTAAAATTTACACTACTTAAATAATACGAGAGTTGTGTGCGTGTGTCCAGAAAGTGAAATTTGTCGACAACTTAAAAATCTAAAATGCAATATAATTTTGAAAAATTTACAAATTTATATACTTACATCAAATGATATTTTTCAATGTAGTAGTTTTCCTTCATAATACATTTTATGAGCACAGAGATGAGCTTTCGTATACCCTTGTCTAATAACAAATCTCGCTGCCCATTTGGCCGGTTTTTTCACCCTTAAAAGACTTCAGAGAGGAGAAAAAATGAAAATATGAAAATACAGGATCACGTTTGTGAGAGGGGTGTTTGGTGATGTCCCAACCCAATGAGTCCAAGAGTTGCTGTGCGACGTTGCCTGTGAGAGGACGTGTATTGCCATGTAACAAACGCATTCTCTTCGTTCATATTCCCCATCATTTGTTTTGTATGGGTATCCGTTATTTTTTTAATGTTTCTCAGTACCACATACCATTAATTACATCACCTAGAGCAAAAAATTAATTAGGAGAATCCCTTTGTGGTCCCAAAATAAAGAGGTCATATTTTCGGGTCAAAACAACGGTTTCGAATTTTTAAAGTTTTACATTCACGATACCATTTACACACATTACTACGGTTCATGAAAATCCTTGGTAAAGAGTTTTGGTTACATTAAATAGTGAGAAGAAATCGGATTACATTTCTCAACTCGCATATGGGGGCATTTTAACTCGGCAGTTGGTTCATATATTTCAACTCGCACGACAATGTTACTTTTCAACCGGCTGAAAAGTGATCAGGAATTTTACCCTTAAGATTTTAATCATAAAGATAAGGAAGCCAACTTCATTGATAAAAAAAATTCTCTTAGAGAGTCAGAAATTCCATAATCTTGTTTTCTGGATATCCTAGTATTGACAGTTTTTTTCAGTGTAAATTAGCGCAAAACAAATCATATATATTTTTCTTATAAAAATGTAGCTAAAAGATCCCCGGACAAATACAAAAATTTGATTCTTTATTTTATGTTAAAATAGGAATAGAAATTCTATAAAAACATATTTAATTTTAAATCGAAAATAAGAAATTTATACGAATGCTTACAAAAAAATTCAATAACTAAATTTTTGATTACTTCTCAAACTTAGATTATGAATGATATTAACACATATTTTACACATAATTGCCACTAAATTTGACATAAATCCAACAAAAACTAGAATTTTTAGTGTTTTGGGTCTCGCCTTTCTCTTTTAATTTTAATGCTTGCTTTTTCGTTTTCTATTTTAGTCAGGAAAACGCTATAAGCGTAGCATTTTAATAGATTCAATAACAATGGAAACACGAAAATCTTTCATCTAACGTAAAAGCAGCTTCCTCATTGAAATACTTTCGTTACTTAACTGAATATAGGACTAATAAGATATTGTAACATAATAGGATATAACAGATATTGTAACAGATTAGGAAATAATTTCACAGTCTGAAGAGCAACTTGATTGAAACCGGAAGACATTTATTGTATTTACATTTAGGCAATTCCGATAGAAATTGGGTGATTTCAGAGATTTTGGGAAAGGTTAGTCACTTCAAATGTGATGGTCTAGACGCCTGGTAATTATTTTATTCTTTATCATTTGCAAAGTTTATCATTCCAACAAATACACACAGTGCATAACTAATGAATTCCCTCGGGGGAAAAAAACTTATTTTGCTAATTTAATCAAAAATTAAACTTTTGTGAGTTTTCTAAAAACTACATGTTGAGTTGCAATTCAAAGAATTTGGAACTGTAACGACAATTATAAATTAAGAAAAAAATAATTAATATTTTTTTTATCTATTGGTTGTTTGTTAATTATCATTCTAATAGAAGCAACACTAGAACTATTGTTGATAATCTTCATGTTGAGTAACGAGTCAATGGACGAAGTCAACACCTGAACTGCTACCACACTCTCCAGTTTTATGTCAAGTAACTCAGAGTTATTTGAACTTTGTCATGTTTTCATTGAAATTCTTCGATGTCTTTCTTTTTAAACAATGCTTTCTATATCAATATTTTTTGTACGGTAATGTTACTTTTTGATTTTCGACCACTAAAAATATTACTTTTTTAGAATTTTTAAGGTAACTGAAACGTAAATTCGACAAAAAAAATGAGCTTATTTTAAGATGAGTTTAAATAATTCTCTCTCTTTAAAATTAAATGAATGAGAGTGATATTTTTTAGCATTGATATAACAGTATACTATTGGAAATCTAACATTTTCTCTTTCTCTTATTTTAACTTTTACTTTTATAAAACTTATAAATCTTATCACTTTGTTTCTTACAAACTCTCATTCTTACTTTAAATTAGTTTACATTCACTTATCCTCTTAAAATTCATATGAGAACAGACATACTTTTTATTAGAAAGAATAGCTTCATTTATTGATTCAATTAAAGTTCCTTTCGTATTACCTTGGTGATCAATGCAGATTACCTTTAGCACTCAATCACACCGCGATTCACGACTTTCGTGATTACATTTGTTCTCTCAGCTCGGAGACTCGGTGTGATCTGGTATGAGGGGATTGTGTGACATCCCACACTCACCCCCTTACAAAAAGAACCTTCTGCAGGAGGTCTTTAAGCATGTGTCATAACAATACTTATGTATATGTTTATGTAAAGGAAATTATTTTTATTTACATAACTTGTTTTACATGAGCTATTAATAACCAAATATTGCATTTACATTTGTAAGTCGTGTACTTATCACACATTTAGATACACATTGAAAAGAACTCACTGCATACACAACTTAAAATATTTGCAGCATAATAATAAACATGAATTGTAAACATTTAAGGTAATTATAATTTCAATTCATTTTAATAAAATTTTCAATTCTATGATTTCAATCCCAAATGTTGTGTTTTACTTAAGAATTGTGAATGCTTATAAGAAAAGGTTACGTTCATTGTATAGGGAATAACCTCATTTTATAATGTGCAAAATATCAGGATTATATGCAGTGTAGAGTTTGAGGAAAATGTACCTGAATATTACGAAAAATCACTCTTAAAAGCACGCACCAATATATATTTTTCTCCATGATATAGCACGTTTGTTTACTATTTTAAAATTCCCTTTTCTAGCGTTTATTTGTCCCATATACGGAATCAATGACCCCCCCCCCCCCCCCGTTTTTCAGTAGCAAAATAAAATAAAAAATGCCAAATTTGAAGCATTTTAAGTTTCTTATTACTTTAAGCATAACATATAATATTATACATCAATTTGAAAAATTGCTTGTTGGTCCATTATACAATGGCATCATTCTAAATTTTTAGGGTATTTTGCTGATGTGTGGAAGAAGCTGTAAGCATATTACTTACAAAAAAGTTTTCTAATTCAATAATGGTCATATTTTTCGAGCTCCTCCGTCCCATTTTCATTAATTTACGTATTTTCCATCAGGTGTGAGAAATTGTTCTCAATTTTTTCCTACTCAAGAGATGGCGCTTTTTATTGAAATTTTAACGCAATTTGATTTTTTGAAATCAGTTTAAAAAATAATGGATCCATATTAATTTTTATATCATGCCGAATCAATTTATGCATATGAAAGGATGAGTTTCTGTCTGGAGGCGGAAAGGCACAAAAATGGAATGACTGACCTAGAGGCACGAACACAATGAATCTATAGATGTTAATGGAGTGCACCACAAAGCGATTTTTTCCAAAATTTGTTTTAGGCATTTTAAAAATTATTAATGAAGTTACTGATTTTGCAGATTCTGTCTTCATTGTACATAATTCTGGTGCATATAACGTCGCATGACGTCAAGTTCTGTTTTTGCTTCTAACTATTCATGATATATTTGAATATAGTTTTATTTATTCATTTGAATGTACTATGTAACTAAATTGAGCTTTTGGGAAATTTCATTTCTATACATTTGTTTGTTGTTTTGTATTCAAATAACGATTATATTTCAAATGAATCATTTAGTAACTACTGCTAAGATTAATTTTCAACAAAACGCAAATTAATTTTGCAACATCATCTCTAATATTGATCATCTTCTTAAAGACATTTTGAATAATTATTTTTATTTCTTTCTCAAAGTCCAAAATTTGGAAATTTTCTTTTAAATTCCTGTACAGCCTAGCTAACTTTTTCTACTCTTTTTCACTCTTCTGGAGCACGTCAAATTGGATATAGGGGTCTCGAATTGAATGCCCAGCCCCATATTCCGCCTACACTACATCGATTTTGTTATTTATTTCGTATAAACTATAAATTTTACTTTCTTCATTTTACTCTAGAAATTACTTTTATCCTTAAATAATTTTTCGTTCATGTTTTCTTAAATCTTGATTGATTATTTTTTAATTTTAAAAATATCGTTTGTTACAAAAATATTGGACTTTATTATTTTTTCTGTTAAATCATTCTCCTTGTTGCTCTAATTTACAGTTAACTAAAATTATGAAAACATTATCAAAAGTTAGGCTTCATTAAAAAAATTATTTAACATTTTTGGATGCAATTGAACTATTTACTGCTAAATAATATTTTCAACAAAAACGCTAAGATGTTTTACTTAAGCATTTCTGATACTGATAAACCTCCTTTCAAAACCCCATGCATATATTCCTATAATTCCAAAATTTAACGACATCTAAATATTCTTTAAGATGTTTATATTCCTTATCTCGTATTTTCTACCCTCTTTCGCAATTTTGTTCCAAGCCATATTTGGTATAGTGACCCATGCGATGTGTTCCAGTCTCTGTTCTCGGCTTCATATTTCATCCGATTTGCATCTATTTTCCCGCTAATTTTAATTCATTTGAAAACTTTTCTTTTTTTCAATTTTTTTAACTATGTTACTTTTTTAAATAATTTCCTTACATATTTTAAAAATTCTCTTAATATTAATAAAGTTAAAGCTATTTTTGTGTGTTCTAATTCCAATTTTTCCAATATTTACAATTTTTAAATTATTCCATCTAGTATTCTCTGGATCCAAAAGACACGGTATTCGTTTGGCATGAGCATTTGGACCTCCTTAAGACAATGGGGGAAATAACAATTAGGGGATTATGCACAATTTTTTAGCAGCACAAGTGAGCGAGTTTTGTAATTTTTACCTTCACTAACATTTCTTCTCAGCTAAACATGACTTTAGAGAATATTACATTACATGATGACAGCATATGCGTCTGATAAAGTTGTTATTCATCATGAGATTTGTTTGGAGATTATTATATTTATTCATTTGTTTATTTCTCATTTACAAACATTTTATACTAAAACACTTTAATAAAACGTTTGTCGATTTTATTTTAAAAACTCTCCCGAGTGTAGAACGTGTACTGAAGCTAGGTTTCAAATTAATACACATTTCAGTAAAATTATTCTGCTTTTTTCGCTGGGATAAAGGAAAGGTAACTTCTTGGAGAAGCAGCTTTATTAAGAAATTATTTCTTGCGTTACTTAAAAGGAATAATTAAATCCGACGAAATTATTCTGAAGATATGCAATCCGGAGGTAGGAGCCATTTTGTCTGAATATATTAGCATGTTGAACAAATCACTTGAATTCCATTAACTAATTTGTATCCAGTATTAAGATTCCTAATTAGCATAACAGTGGGTCATGTGTCGGATCTAATTTACGAGAGAACCATAAATAGCAGAGAGCGTTAGAAATTATTCACGATACAATTACCCAACTTTATTGTTATTGTCACTTGAATAGCTCTATCATTAAAGCAATATACTTTACTAACAATAAATGTCTCAGATATTTGTTAATTCTTGTCAAAATGCATTTTAAGTAAAAAAAAAAATAATTGATGACGCTCCGAATATAATTAAACTTAAGGAATAGTGAGCATATTTTATATACACAAATTCAAATTCTTCATAAATTAAAATTTTTAAAGTGCATTATCCTGAATACAACACATAGTATTATTGAATATTTTTGACTAGCAGCAAACACTTTTCTGCCATTTTTGGAATTCTTTAAGATTAATCTTTCCAAAAACGAAACTTGAGTGTATAGTAATGCCTCCATGCTCATAACTTTATTCCCCCCCCCCCCGATTTTTATGATTTCTGTTGTACCTGACTACTACATGTATCTTCAAGGGTGTTTAAACCACGACCTAAGTAGAGAATGAGAAGTGAATGAAATATCAAGGAGACAAAAATCCATAAAATCAATTCAAGAGTCTATGTGCCAAATTGTCTCTTTTGAGTCAAGTCCTTTCCCCTTCCATCGTTTCTGAACATTATAAAAAATGTTATGCTAAGTAGAAGCATGTGATATTGCTAATAAACTACAGATTAATCAACATTGGTTATTTATCCCACCCGACGCACGAGGCCGAAAATAAACTCATTGCCATAAAAATTTGCGCACCAAGAAGTAATAATGGGATTGTTTTTAAACTTGGCATGAAGGTACATGTCAGGCAGATATATAAATGACAGGAAATGCGCGTGATTGTACATTACGATACGCCACGAGAAGTCGTTGAATTTAGTAACACTTGGATTATAAAATAGGTAAGCAGAGCTTGTTTGCGTGTACTTAATCTGTCGCATAGGGACGCTTTTTAACTAGAGATACCATTACGCCGTCATTGGTGATACAATGAGCAGCCTTCAGAGCTCGAAAGGAATCATAGAGATGATGGAAACCAGTTGGTCCTCTGGGCGAGTAGCTCGCTACCTAGGTCGTTTTGACCTTACTGTGAGAAGGAGATAGGATAAGAGAAAGGTCCGTTATGCGACGACTAAGATCACGACACCCTCAACATACCAATAGATGAGAAGACCGTCCCATTATACGACACGCACAAGTAGCGCCAACTGTCTGATTGTCCACCATCCATACACAGCTAGTATCTTCACTATGGACCTCTGTATCAGTCCGTACCATCGCAAGGTCACTGAATGAAGGACAGTTGCTATTGTGTCACCCATTACGTGTACTGCCATTGACATCTACTCACATTCGCTTCCTTTTGGAGTGGTTTCGAGCTCGAAGGGATTAGACAGTGATGAATATCATGTATGTATGTGGAGGCTCTGGGGGAGGGACGTCTCAATCCAGCCTTCGCTGTACAGTAGCATACCGCTCCCATAACTGGTGTGATGGTATGGAGTGCCATCGCATACGACCCACGGTCATCCCTAATATTAATCCACGGCATTATGGCAGCCCAGAAGTATGTTGATGATATTATTCAGCACATGGGTTGCCACTCATAGCAGGGCTCACAGGAGCCATTCTTCAACAGGGCAATGCTCGCCCACAAGTAGCAAAGGTTTCACTGGACTACCTTCGCAACATTTCCCTACTTCCCTGACCTACTCGATACCCATATTTGTCACCAATTGAGCAAATCTGTGGTCATTTAGGACGGCAAGTTAGAAAGCCTACGATTTTTGTTGAATTAAAGGCGTGTTCACAGCAACATTAGAACGAGATGTCGTAGGACATTATACGGGACTTATATGTCTCCCTCCCGACCATATCGCATCATGAATTCACGCTAGAGATGGCCAAACAGAACACTAAAACCTCCATTCATTTGTAATTTTTCTTACAATAAATGATAATTTTGCTTTGATTTTGTAATCACTTTCTTACATCAAACATGTACTAACGTATATAAAATTTTGTTTTATTCTGACAACTCTTTTGTTTTATTCTTAATGCGCAAATTTGTATGGAAATGAGTATAGATAATATCGTATGCGATTCCATTTACATGTCAGCATTCGATGTCTCAGGAAAGAAGCTTTAGGCAGGTTTCAGACAAGGCAGCTTAATTGATTCGACTTAGTTGTCTTTTCTGAATGGGCGGGTTGTCTTTTGTCAATGCAACTAATAGACAAGTATGAAGACACCAGAATGGAAAGCTGCCTTTTATGTCGATTCAACTAGTGGTGATAAAATTGGGAGTTGCATTTGCACTTCGATGGTAGTCTCCTGAGCAATGAGTTGACTGTGTGTGAAGAGAAACAGGCGATTTCTATATAAAACGAAAATGTGTTGTTTTCGATATCCTTTTGATAAACTACCGCTTTGTGTGTTCGGCCGTATTTTTCTCGAGCAGGTGTTTCCAACATAAAAGAGTTTGCTGATCACTATTTAAGCGCATTTTATTCCAACGGGCAGCATTGTGTGTGTGAGTGTCGTGAATTCACTTTTCTTTATAATTTTGGACCTTTTAATGCCAATTCAAATTCTTACACTAAAAATTACAGCAGCTATCACCTCTCAAATCGCAGGAGGCGACTAATCCTTACGAATCCAGTAGAGAAATCAAGGACATTCTGCTATCAAAAAGTTAAGGGAAGTTACATTTAATAAGTTGAATGTATTTGTACAAAAATAATGATTAAAAATGCGCTTGCTGCAGACAAATTGGCTGCTGCTATTTCGCCTGATCTGCACGTCGCATACCTTCACCGCGTTTATTAATGCACACACAAGTTCTTTAATAGGTTTGCTGGTTAGAAATGTATTGTGCACTCACGAAAGACGGCCCAAGCGTTTTATAAAATGACCTCAACTTCGTAATTGTTTCTGAACAAGAATATAAAAGAAAAATTGTGACGATATTTGACACACTGTACTGAGATATTCGCATAAAATTGGCATTTGATACGAACTGTTCGTGGTGGAATGCGTTTTGGTACTTTTATGTGCAATAAAAGTTTTAAATTTTTGTTCAGGTAACCCAGCTCCGCAGGTCTCAAGATGACACCTGGTAGGCCATATGTGTCCCATGGACCGCGAGTTTGCTAGGCCTGTTCTGGTGCACCAAATAAAGAGCACGAGTCACACTCCTCTAATTTATTTTACTGTTACATGTTTACGGTTGCAATCAGGTGAACTGTGATCGCATGCGCACATTGCTCGATGTATCGCATATTTTGTTACTTCTGCAAAATTTGTTAACGGTAAGATAGTTGAATTGATATTACGAATGTTTCTATAAATTGAGTGAAGATACTAATCGGTTCATATCTTCTGCTTAAGGCAGATAAATATGTTTTTAACACCTTACTGAACCTTTCTTTCTATAAATGTGTTATTCTTTTATAAAAATAAATATTATAGTTTATTTCTGTTATTATTTATTTTCACCTTTACTTTTACTAAATAAATAGTTTGAAAATTTTGAAATTTCAGCCTGGCATCATGTCTCAACAAATTATCGCAATATAAAAAGGGAAATATATTGATGAAACAAACTTATTTAATGAATAGTTATAAGATAACTATTTTTTATTGAGAAGAAATAATGAGGCATTAGTTAAATTTGTCAAATTGTCATTTGAATTTGAGGTATTATGGATAATTATAATGTAACTATGAGAAATGATCTTTTTAGTACCATGAAAAAAACATGTCTATACAAATATTAATGCAATTTTCTTTGTTTTTTGCATATTTAGTGCAGTTTCGATTATTTCTCCCACTATGACTGGTATAAAAGAGGGGCTGAAAGTAATGGAAGACGATGCTATTGCTGTCGTCCTCTCTCGTTTGATGAAATACCATTACAACATACACCAAGAAGATTTATGCGGAAAGGTTTTAGAAATGCACTATGTTATGCAAATCGTCGTCAAAACTGAATTTTATAAAGGCCCGGAAACAAAATGAAATCAAATCGTTTATGATTCTGTAGTAAAACATGTACCGAAAATTGATGATGCCAATTTTCTTACTGATTTAACATTTTGGGTAAATTAGAAAGATCATTTTAATGACGTAAAATGCGTCTTCAAGATAAAAACCAACATAGCTGTACAATGCATCAAGCCATAAACATGTTCCAAATGAAATTGGAATTATGGAAAATTCAAATAAATGCAAACAATTTTTTGCTTTTCAGCAAGTTGGTCTAACACAATCGTAAAATGTATTGCCCTACTTTGCAATTTCTTACACGAATTTGAAAATAAGCTTAAGGATTTTAGAAAAAAATACATAAATACATTTCTTTGCGACCTCATTCGCAGTCGTTATACATATATTGCCAACAAATGTTCAAATGAATATCTGATATCCAACTTAAACAAAAATTTCATGAAGTCTCTTTATTAGAATGTTATGTATCGTATCCAGAGACAAACAATTCTCGCTGCACATTCATTCTTTATGCATGTCATCATTGTGCGCAGTACATACATTTGTCAGCAGCTATTTTCAAGAGTGCAGCCTACTAAGAGTAAATATGTCCAGAATATCGGACGAACATCTTAAGAGCTTCATGTAAATTCCAACTACTTCAATTGAACCAGATATCAATACATTAGTTCAAAAATACAATATTATAATAATTTTGAAATGTTTAAATAATTTTGATTTTTAGCTATTTTCATGCTGATAAAATTTATCATGATGTATTATATATGAAATGTCATGTACACAATGCATAAAACAATGTTAGTATAATTCCACATGTTGTAGCGTTTGCAATAAAAAAATCATAAACTAATAAATTACTTTAATATTTTAACAATGCAATTTTAGATATATTTTTTTCTGCTCATGAACTGTAGTAGTTGTATCAGAGACAGATATATTTTGTGCGACTTCAAGCAATAAGTATTCTTCCAAAGCACCGAGGAAGACAAAAAGGTTGCCTACTCCTGCTTTATAAAGTGGCAATTTTTTTTCTGTTCCAAAGGTGTCGTCGTTGAGAAATGAAGAAGTCAACCCACAGATGATGATGAAACTGTGAGGCATCATTGAATCTTACGAATTTCACCTCTACCCAAAGATGAATGAGAACATTAAGAGATATCACTTTCTTTCTGAAGAGGAGGGAGAAGCTGACATTAAAGTTTGGTGACCACTGCAATTCTTCTACAGCGGGTTTTCCCAACTAGTCCCGTGTTGGTGGAAGTGGGTGGAAAGGAGTGGGACTACGACAAAAATTCAAATAAAACAAGAATTTTGAGAGTTAGGTAAAAAATTTGAAAAGTTTAGGACGTAGAGGCATTACTTTTCAACCAAGTCTGATATTTATATATTACTAGCACGGGTATTTTATTTGCCTATTCGCGATTGTTCGAAATAATTTTGAGGGTCACAAATATAAACCTAATTTAATTCTCTCATATTACCATACATATAATATTGTCTTACCCTATTTTAATTAATGCATTAAATATTTTTTCCAAGTGGTTTTTAGGAAACACTTCTTGCAATTATTAATAGTGGCTTAGAACACGATACTATCAACGTAGGATTTTTCTCTCTAAAATAAGGGATCCGGCCAGGTTCTTTTTCTTTGACAATAAGCAAAGACAGCCATTAATGAGACAGGAATGAGCATGACAATCACAAAACTGATGCAAACGCGTGTTTTCTGCTCAAGTCATAACTGAGATCAATCTCGTGTGAGTAGATTCGAATGCAATTTCAAATTTAGTGATTTTGGAGGAAGGGGGGAGATTTCCTAGCATTAAGAATCTCTTAAAATGTTTTAAGAAATCTTTTTAGAATTTTTTTACCTAATAAAACGGGGTGGCCAAAGCATGGCTCTCGAGTCGCATGAGATTCTTGAGCAAATAAAATATATGAATGAATTACGATGAACTAAAAATTCTGGATGTTGAAAAGTAATTTATTTCAATAAATATTAGTCAACTTAAAGTAATGTTCAAAAGTAATTATTTTATTTCTGTTCTTGTTGATTATTAAGAAACTTAAGCATTACTAAGAAACTTAATAATGCTGTTCAAAAAAAAAAAATCCTTAATAAATGTTGTATTGATTGTTTCGATCAAATAATTTTGTAAAGAAAATCTTCGAAAGTTAGATTTGTTCGTGGATGTTTTACAAATGTTTTCTATCTTATCTGTTAGCAGCCGGTTCGGTAATTCGCATAATTTCAATTGATTGCAGAACAGTTAAGACAGACGATGTCAATCTTTATTGAAGTTGAATAAAAACACAACAATATGAAGTACCGAAAACTGAGAAAAGTCTCACAGTTCACTCATTGGCTTTAGGAAATTTTTGTTCCTGAGCCTGTTTCAAAAACTTAATAGACTTGTCTCGGGGAAAAATTCTCAAAATGCTTTCATTTTGGAAAAAAATGAAGAATAATTTAAAGAAATTTTTATAATATTTATTTGGCAATGCTGAATAAATGGCTCTTTCAAATATTCCTTTCTGAAATATAGCTCTCAAAGAGAGTGTAACTGGCTTCTTCACGTTATATAATGTGGATACGCTTTAATCAAGAGCGGATTTTATTTATGAACCAACATTATTAACAACTATTTTCTTAAGGAAGGTTCTAAAAATAGCGTAAGTTTCTCACTTTGAGGAGAATGAATTTATTGGCAGAAAACACACACACGAATCGAGCTCATTGCAATTTCTTTAGAAAAACTTGCATTTCTTTAACTTAGATATTAATAATTATAGAATTATCTTTACTCTTTCATCGCTAATCTGGGAGTGTTCAAGAGTCAGCGTCAGGATGAACAGCGAAAAAACAGGTAGGAATGTCACGCACAGCATCGAACAACATCGAAGCAGCAGCGTGAAATCGAATACAGGAGTCATTTGCAACGCGAGATGAAAAAGAATCCTCCTGTTTGGCGCTGATTTACGAAGGGAAGTTATTTTTAGAAGAAATCCCAGACGAAGGAGCCTTTTTTTTTCTTCTATCTCTTCGTACAGATTTACGACACGTCAAGATTCTCCAGTAATAAAGGACCCCAGTTGATTACTTTGTTTGAGAGGTAACACAAGAAAAGTTTGTCTCGTCGCTTTGTCCAATAAAGTTAAATGTTTCCGATACAGACGTATTAGAGTAACAGCACGTGACATTACTTTCTAAATGATTTCCTTATTTCAGGAGGAATGTAGATAAAACTATTTTATATTAGTTTTAATAATAGAGAGATTTACTAATGGATCACTCTAAATTACATGCGTATATAATTACTACATTATAATTATACATTGCTACGTTCTTTAAAATTTTTTTACATTACTATTGATTACTTTGGATATTATCCTGTTTTACTTTTAAAACTCTTCAGCGTTTTGCGCAAGCTTGATTGTCTAATTGCTTATTAATGTCACATTTAAAAGCATCGCGAGGACTATTGATATCTTTATTTTGAACCCTAATCGAAGACGATCCGTGAGCTGTCTTCCACTCACCTAACTTCCACACCATCCCTGTGTGAAGACATAGAGACTCGATATATGTTAAATTATGCCATAAATGAGTAGACTAAAACATATGACTATGGTAGTTGAATGGTGATAGTCGCAATATCAGGTTCGGCGTTGTTTTCATCGAATCTTGGGTTCGAGACTTGGTGTCACTAAAGACCCGTTGTGTAGCGGGTCTAATCCGCTTAAAAAGGTTGGGGGCTCAAATTTCTCACGATAGCTGGATGTGGAAGTTAGGGGTGAGTAAGTTAATGGATGGAGAAATTTAATAGCCCATGAGCCAGATATGGCTATGCTGTGCCAAACAAGATGCAACTATGATCTAGACGTTTAAAAAATGGTCAAATGATAAAATTTGGTCAACAAGAAGGAGAGTCGAAAATAAAAAAAATATTCCTGGAGTATCCCGAGGGCAGGTCATCTGTGTTTACCAAAGTTAGTACACCGTATGACACTGATAAAAGTAAGTTAAGGGAATAGGGTGCCATCTCTCAAGTGTCTATAGATCGTGATTCAAAATGATGAGGTTTATCACCAATGACCATAGTGTTGCTTCTAAGTGCAATGCAATGCTCAATCATTCAATAACCATATAACTCGATCAATAAGTTAGTATGGTAAACAAATATATTTATTATAACCACAAAAATTTATATAATTATAGCAATGATTTTCTGTTCAAAAAATATGTTTCAGACCTAGGTCTTGCTGTTTGGATTTATATACATAAAAGGATTTATATACATTTTCTCCGACCTTTTAATGGGTTCTACTGCAAACCACGCCCAAGCACAAAAATGATTCAAGTAAAAATGTTTCTAAAATTCGTTTAACATGGCGACTTTACATAAAGGCGCTGACCTCAAAGCACAAAGGACTCAGCATGACTTGCGGCAGACATTGATCCTCATTCCCCCAAGGAGCCCCATCCTTTTAGAAAAATGGGTTTGATGGGGAAGGCACTCATTTACTCCACCATATCTGGAAGACTTTTATGAGAAGGTAACGACACCGACGAGATGTCTTACGTAATAAGCCGAGAAGACCCCAGAGAACCGAGAATGTTTAAATAGGCTGCCTAGAAATGCTAATGCGATCCAGTGCATAAAGTGAATGAAAGATAATTGTTTTAAGCTGAAATGAAGGGCTCTATTGATTTTGAAAATTATGGATGGAATCTCTGCCTTCGGGTGTCTTTTAAAGTAATAGACCGCAAGGGATAAAAGTAACGTTTTGAAAGAATGGGAAATTTTATTCCAAAATTCGCCAGTAAATCTGAAGAATAATTACAGAGAAAATTTCGGAATGTTTCATTTCTTTAACCAATGGTTCGGTTTGAATGAGCAACACTCTAGAACAACGAGAAGACAACTGGTAAGAGAACTCTTAATAATTCAACTACGCTAAAATAATAATAACGAGTTCTGAGTGGAATGCCAGTTTGTGTGTCGAGATTTTTATCTGACCTGGTTCTGAATTTCGAGGTGTATTGAATGTGTTTAGTGGATCTTATACCGGACAGATAAATGCTTGAAAAATGTTTAAAAAAACGTGCCTGAACTAACACAAACGTTATTTTAGTAGTTCTGACATCGAGTTAGTAGCCGATGATGCTTTGTTTCGTCCGCATTACTCAACCAAGCATTGTTCGGTATTTTCATAGCCAAAAGGGAACTGTTTTACAGAAAGGGGATACTCTAATTGCCATAACACTGGGAAGATATCACAAATAAGGATGGAATTTATATTGTTCAGTAAATGCTGAAAATGTATTATTTCTTTTTAAATCAATAATGAGTATAATTTTAAGCTTGTCGATGTACGTGTGACAATATCATTGGATTATATCAATTATTAAATATTTGACAATCGTGTATTTTCTATTTTATACTGTCATTGCAGACGTGAATAACAAGTATTAAGGCAATTACTGACGGTATAAGAGACTTTTCAAATAAACTGATAGACACCTGATCATGGTTTGGGATGGATTAAAATTACTTTATAATTTTACAAAGGCGATTATGCAGCGACGCTCTTCTACTACAACGTTAGAAGTTAAAAGGCCTTACTCAACCATCCCGGAGAGATATCTTTTCGGCCTGATTGGTAGGCCCGTCAACTTCGGACCCCTTGGTCCAGGGTTCGAATCTACGCTGCTGCTTCGCGACTGCCACAATTAGAGACGGAGATTGCAACTAAGAGTTTTATCATATGACGAGAATTACACATGACCTACGAGTTGTAACACCCTCTCTGAAATTCTGTTTCAGAGGCCCCAAGAAAATTTGAGGATCAAATGAAATTTAACAGGCAGCAATTATATTACTACGAATAATAGTCTTTGAAGGAGCCGAGGTTCCCAAGTGATCTCTTTCTTTCCCATGGATTTACTCCCTTTACTGCATCCCCGGGATACCCTAGCGATCCTTTTGTATTTTCGACTCTCCTTCTTACCAAAATCTTACCTTTTTCTATTTTTTTACGCGTCTGACAGCAGTTTTATATTTTACTATAGCTTTATACTAAATTACTTAATATGTTTAGCGCATCATGGCCATTTCTGGCTTTTGCACCAGAAAATAGACAGACACACATACACGCACACAAATACTGTCCCTCAATCACGATCCAAGGTCCACATCACAATTACACCTTATTTGGCGCAGCATGGCAAAATCTGACTCTTGCGCCATGAAACTTCGCCATTACAGTCTTTAAAGGAGACGAGAATCACACTTTCGTATATCACCAATCATAAAATTCATGATCTTACTGACATATGTCTCAGACTCTGAATTTTCCTGAACGCGAGCTCGTGGCTAGCGTTGTTTCAGTTGAATCATGGATTCGAGTCCTGATACCCTTTAAGATTTTCGTGTAGTGGAGCTGATGTCTAGACCCAAAGTTTCTTGTTGGATGCCAGCTCATGTACAGTGGCACAAACAATTGAGGATACACCTTACTTTTACTTGATAAATCCAACTTTCAATCAAAATAACACCTTAACTAGAAGTGCAAACGAATTTTTATTCTTAGACATAACAAAAGGTTTAATTAACAGTAAAAATAAAGAAAAATCAACGACAAAATTCTAAAATAAAACTTTTTAGAGGCATTTCAAATAAACATAAGCAGATTTTTACCTCAAAAAATTGAGGATACACAAATGAAATTTTTGTTTAACTATTTCTTTTTGCTTGCTACTAATAATCTAAGTTTGGGAAATTTTATCCTAAACTTTTTCAACTGTTATTTCTCTCTTTTGAAGTTGGTTATGAGAATATTAAGCTGTAATTTTAAATGGAAAATGGCTCCTCGGAAAGAGACTAGTATTGATGTAAGAAAATTTATATTAATGTTATTTAAGATGGGAAAATCTTATCGTGAAATAGCTGAAATTGTCGGTAGAAGTCACTCATGTGTCCAGAAAATCATTGGGAAATTTAAACGCGATGGATTAATTCAAAATAAGAGTGGAAGAGGAAGGAAAATTATTCTGAATGATGTAGCTAAAAGGAAAATTTTAAAAGATATCAAGATTAATCCTAAACTGAGTGCAGTCAAACTAGCTGCAGAAACTTCTCGAATAATCTGCAGAAGTGTAAGTGCTGAAACTGTGAGAAATGTGATTAGACATGCTGGATATAGCAGTCGAGTAGCTAGAAAGAAACCTTTCATAAGCTTACAAAATCAGAAAAAGCGTTTGGAGTTTGCAAAAACTCATCAGTTGAAGACAGAAAACTTTTGGAAGAAAGTTATATTTAGTGATGAAAGTAAATTCAACATTTTTGGAAGCGATGGTCGTCACACCGTTTGGAGAAAGCCGAACACCGCTTTGGATCCAAAAAATTTACGTCCTACAGTTAAACATGGTGGTGGCTCCGTCATGGTTTGGGGTTGTATGGCTGCAAATGGGGTAGGAAATTTAGTTTTTATAGATGGTATAATGGATCATAAGCTTTATATAGACATACTCCGCAACAATCTTAAAGAAAGTGCACAAAAATTGGGTTTAGATGGAAATTTTATATTTCAGCACGACAACGACCCCAAACACACGGCATGTAATGTCAAAATGTGGTGTCTTTTTCATTGTAAACAGCAATTGCACACACCGCCACAATCCCCTGACATCAATGTCATAGAAAATTTGTGGGCCACACTAGAAACAGCGGTCCAAAAACACCAGATTAGAAACAAAGCCCATTTAAAGCAAGTGTTACAAGAAGAATGGGATAAAATATCTCCAGATACCACTAAAAAAATTGGTCGAATCGGTACCAAGACGTTTGGAGGACATTATAAAAGCCAAAGGACATGCAACAAAATACTGATATTGTCTATGCATGTAATATATCGAAAAAATTTCATTGGTGTATCCTTAATTTTTTGAGGTAAAGATCTGCCTATGTTTACTTCAAATATTTGTGAAACTTTTAATTTTAGATATTTTTTTGTTGATTTTCGTTATTTTTACTGTAAATTAACCCTTTTATTACGTGTAAAAGTAAAAATACATCTTCTATTCTAGTTAATGTGTTATTTTCATTAAAAGTTGGATTTATCAAGTGAAAGTAAGGTGTATCCTCAATTGTTTGAGCCACTGTATCTTTCTCCTCTTTCGACTGTGGAGCAAAATTATGAGGTGTATCACCTTTAATCAAGCGATATTGTATGTCAGGTTGTAAATATCTATGTTTATTTTATAGAAGCATGTATTCCTATCTGTTCTTTCCTAGGAAACCAATATAATGTCTTTAAGATTTTATAAGGTGGGTCCGGTTCTCTTGCGCGCCTTGACCCTAGATAACTAAAATTAAATAAGTGCCATTATGTCACTAATAATTTGAGTACGAATCAAGGTATACTTTTAAATTTCCCTTATTTACTTCAAACATATTATCATAACTCAAGAGAAGTATTAGAATATTTAAAATACAAAAAATTGTTAAGTGATAAAAATTTGCGTTAGCATTCTTGGCAGACGTTAAAAGTGTGTTCTCCGCCTTGTTGCAGTAGTTACATACATGCGTATTTAGTCATTCCGTGTTTGTTTCCTGCACTTGAAGTCCTGCCTTCTAAGGACTTTTCATTATTCAAAATATCTTCGATATTTATTATGATGGAACGCTGTATACTTCTGCACGTTATCATAAACATTCGTTTAAAAACAATGATTTAAGCCAATCTCGAAAAGCAGCAGCTGTGCTTATCACCTTCGAATAACTAGTTAAAAAGATACCGTGAGTGAGAAAGTGTAAGCGCAGTGAGAAAACCTCTATTTGGCAGGGATCGGTAGTTAATTAGGCAGGGGTCGGTAGACTAAAGTTTAGTTACCTAAGATTAACAAGAGAAAACCTCGTGTTGCAATTAGTAAATTAAACCTCCGATGAAACACTAGGATTACTAAGTAAAAAGGACAACTTCATTCAACATCGGTCAATTTTCTTGCGGAAATATTCCGTTCCAGAATTTGACATCATATATCTCCAGGACTTTTAATCAACCCATGAGAGTGGAAACTTTCGATATTTTTCTCTAGCGGCCATCCACCCTGCAACACCCGAGACGATAATATCCTAAATAGGAGCTCGTTAAAGACTGCAATTAAGAGTGACGATCCAATTTTCCATGTTCCTAATCAGCCACGAGTAATTAACGGTTCCACTCGAATTACTCGCCGAGGATGCAAGAATGCTAGGGTGGACATTCGGGGGCCAACTACCCCTGGCGGACGGAAAAGAGGTAGAAATCTCCTCAGTTTAATTAGCTGCGTTAGACGTTGTTTGCGTAAAAGAACGATACGTATTGAGTATCCAATAGATAATTGTAGTTGTTGGTAATGGCAACGTTTAGTGTTTTAGATGATTTCATCACACACTTGTTGATTACTTCAAACACTCATTTACCTATTACCTTGATTCGAGTAAAATTTTTAACGTAACGACGATTAAGTTTTGTGCTAATGGTAGTCAAAATTATCTATAATAATGGAACTTTATATTTGAATGGAATACTACCAAGATCATATTAGTTAATGGTCAAAAATAAAGTTTTTTTTTTCCAACTCATCGAATTGCAAGTAAAAAAATTTAAATAACAAAAAATGGAAAATTCCCACGAAACCGAAAATATAAATCCCAGATTACCCAGCTGTGGGAACATGAAAATTCTGACGTCGCAGAAACCGTTTGGTATCATTAATACTTTTATTATCGAACACATTTTAACTCACTATATATATTTACGTAATTATTTTTATTAGGTAAATATCTTATTTAATATTAATTACACAATATACCGAAAAATATTATTTCCTTACGAAAATTTTATATAGACTGTTTATTGATGTCGCACTTAGAAGAAACACGAGGACTATCGGTGAAGGACTTCGTCATTTTGAACTTTGTTCAAGTGATGAGGAAGACACCTGAGCTGGCTTCCTTCTGTTCTAACTTCAACACCATTCCAGCGTGGAGAATTTCAGCATCAACATATTTAGCGTGCATCAGTCTCACTACGATTTTAGATTAGTTTTTATTAACGATGGACTAGAAGCAACACGAGGGCTATTGGCGACGGACCACGTAATTTTATACAATGGTCAAGTGATGAGGAAGACACCTGAGTTGGCACTCCCTCTCCTAACTTCCACACCACACCAACGAGTCTCACTACGATACAGATCTTTCGAGGAATCTACAACTTCATGGAAAAACCACTTCTTGCGAGCTCGCGACCATAAAAACACGGCAACTGAAGTCATATGTAATTTAAAATTTGTTATTTGGTAATGATGGTAAACATTAAAGTTATGCTAAATTTTATTCAAAATAAAAATATATAATTCCTATCTATTTTAACTAGTATAATGCGAATACTCTTAACTTATTTTCTATCTATATGAGTTTATGTTATTTAGATTTATGTAGTTTCTTATAAACAGTTTCTCCAAACAGCAACGCCCATAAACACGTGATTGCATTTATCATTTGACCCTGACGTTTGAAAAATCGAGCCTATTCCACAAAACGGGTCTTTGATGAAATCAGGAATTGAACCCACGTTTCTTATCAGTAGATTGCCAGTTACGGAGTTGGGGACCAAACCGTATCCCAATTTATTCTTTCCAGGTTGTTTCTAATATCATGACAGCCAAGAAATGTCAAGAAATCAAAGCCTTTGCGTGACCCAAATGGGAAAATTTTGAAATGCTTTTTATTTCAGGGTTTCAACCATTTAGCTATTAAATAAAAACAAACTACGTTCGATATCTCTTTGTTTACAAACCTCTAAAAATTTAAGACTTACGTAAAATTATATAAGGATTCCTTTAAAAAATCCTCAAAATTTCTTAAAACATACTTGAAATCACAAGCAAATTCCGTAAAATTTTGATAGACTAGATTTTTGAAGAAACTTCGGTTCAATTGGATTGAAAAAGTTTTTGGCAATATTTATATATTCTGTTGTTTTGTTAGAACTTCGAAACTAAAGTTAATAACCCTAAGGAAGATAATGTCTAGAAGTCAGTAATAAATTTATAGTTAAAAGCGAAATAATTTTTTCTCAAAAAAATTATTTTCTTTGAAAGTTTTTAATGGAAAACACCGTCTCAAAGCTCAATAATGGAAATGGAAAAGAAACTTGCCGGTAGAAAGTTATTTAATGAATCTGCTGTGAGAAAAAGTAGCGTTCCATTTCAAACTCTTTTAACCCGAAACGCGATTGTCAACACTACCGACAGACACCGAACCACTTATAACCCGTTCCATAATCCATAACTACTTATGTCAATACACTTTCTTTGGAAAAAGGGTTTTTATTGACGAACCCGTCAGTTCATCAAAATTTCGTGTACAGATAAAATCACCTTTTTTTCAGGAGTCCTCATTGGTCAATAGAGTTTAGTTGCTTCGTTCCTTCTTTGGCACATGTTACATTCGCAAGAAAACTGACACGAGTCAAAAATGTCAAAGTTTCTTAGAGTCACGATAGCAATATATATATTTTTTTCATTGTTCTATTTCAAAATCAGAAATACAACAAAACTTTTATTAAAAAAATTGAAGTATTTGATGATTCTGAGTCTGGTTTCAGAAAAATCTCTTTTTTTTTTCATTTAAAAAGAATTTTTTTCCAAAACATTTTCAAAGATTTAAACACCTTTGTGTCTCATTACATTATAGCTCTTATCACCTGCATAATCCGATATCTATCAGATTTATTTGAAATGTAATAAAGTACACAAAAATACAAAGAACTAAAGCTATCAAAACAGATACTGTTTTGTACTTATAGTCAACATTATTTCATTGAATCAGAAGGTATCATAAGCATTTGTAATAATTATGTTTGAGTAAAAAACACCGAAGGCCGCAAAGATGAAGTGCTGGATAATAGAGGAATACTGTACAAGGTTGGAAAAAAAGAAAAAAAAGGGGGAGGGAAACCGCGGCCGTCTTGTAGAAAGGCTGATTTTTGTTAAATCTATCGAGATTTAACATCTTCAAATTAGCATGGATATGGGGATCGGGTGCCGGCTCGGAGGTCGATTTCATCATCGGGTCGTGGTTCCTTAAGATAAGACCTAATGAATGATCTATAAGTGGACATTGAGTAGAAATAGATGTAAGTTTTTGATTGTTTCTAAATGTAGCTCTTAGAAGCAACACGAGAGCTATTGGTGACGGACCTTGTAATTTCGAATCCTGATCAAGTGACGAGGACGACATCTGAGTTGTCACCTCCCTCTCCACACTTCCGTACTACGCCAATAGGAGGGATTGGAGAAACGACTGATTTAACTTGCAGCCCATCTACACGAGGAGTGCTTAGTGGAACCAGGAGATCAAGGCTGGACGTAAACAACGCCGGTCAAGCGCTCGTGACCAAAACCGATGGGCACGCGCGGACAGATAAGTAGGTAGCCGGGTAATGTTCAACAAACATACAAAAGAACAAAGGGTGGAAAAATTACGCTTTCTCAAATCTAGCGTACCATATACAAAATTTTAGTTTATGCGAATAACATTTCAATAAAATATTCTCTATTCGGAGAATGGTTGAAATCGAATATTTTGTGGACATTGAATGCTCAAAATTTGGTTACATTTTCTTGTAGAAGATGTTTGAAAAATTCAGAATTCAAACAACCCTTTTCAGAAACAAATCAGTAGTTGTTGGGAGGTAGATAGTAGATCCATGACTTGAACTACGCGCATCTTTTATTCTTGTGGGATAATTTAATAAACACTAATGTTAAGTTGAAGAAGTAATTCGTATGATAGGAACATTTAAATATTATTAAAAAAAATTACGGAAGAATATTTAAGTACGGAATTTTTCGCCTCACGTATAACTTTGTAAAACACCCAGTACCGTGAAATTCCCCCACCCCCCCAAAAAAAAACAATTAAAGGAAGTCGATTTTAAAGAACATAGAAGTAACAATCATTCAATGAACTGGAATTTCTAGGGATTTTATAATACCTGACTATGCGTCGATCTATTCTAACAGATTAGAAATGGGAAAATGAATTTGGCTATCTAAAACAAAGAAAGAGAATGGAAAATCTTGGGAATAAGTCAAACGATACATTTTTTTTGTAGAAGAAATGAAAAGAATTTGTGTTTGTTAAACATTCTGTTTTTAAGAAAAGAAAATTTTTGCTCAGGATCTGTATTTTTTACTATTCTAAGAATGAAGTAGAAAGAAAGAGCAAGTAATAAATGGTGAACTGAATAGAGGAGAGAAACAGTTTTTTGTTTAAGTCGTTTTGGAGTGGAAAATATTCATCTCCGCATTTTTTTTCAAAAGAGACAATAGGATGAATAAAACTAATTTATAATTCCTTCGGCAAAAATTCGTACTTCCCTGCTTGTTATGAAATTTGATTGAAATATTTTGAGAAAAGACAGATATGGATCAGTCAAAAAGCCACCCATTGAAATTAATGTTAAATTGATTTATTATTAATTGTTTAACCTTCCAAATACATTATTTCGGAAGTTTTATTTCCCAGCATTTCAAAAGCATATCGTTTTTATTTATGTTATAAGTCTATAACATTTCAAGTAAAAAAAATTCAAATAACATATCTGGATAGATTGAATGATTACTTATTATTGTCGCACTTAAAAGCAACGTACGGGGTGTTGAGAACAAATTGATTAATTGTTTATTAAAGTCACATTTAGAAGCAACGGGAAGGATGTTGATAATGAACCTCGATATTTCAAACCTTTGTCAAGTGATGATACCTATTCCTGAATTTGTACCCCCTTTTCACACTTCCACACCACGCCATCGGGAGAACTTGGAACTTCATAGTTTTAACGTGCAACTGCCCCACTACACTACGGGTCTTAATTTCCACTGGATGAAAACTATGTCGACCATGATTTCATGACGTAACAGCTAGACTACTGCGACCACATCATTCATGACAGAACTCGTCATTTTGAACTATAGTAAAACGCGGAAGATGATACCTAAGCTGGGACCTCACTCTCCTAATTCCACATCACATCAATTAAATGCCACACATAATAACTTAAGACTAAAAATTATACATTTGGATAAAAATTATACTTGCAATTTCTTCATTACGCATTTATATGATCAATTTAGAGGTAGCACACTTATAATTTGGCAATTTTTCAACATAATATCGTTTTAACACTGGTAGAGAATTAAGGATGACCCTCGAAAAAACACGGAATATCAGAACATTGCTTTGTTTTAAAAAACGAAATAAATCCCCATGCAAATCTCTAATTTTTTACAAGCAAGTAACGCCTCAGTTTCCTTAATTTCAGCTGTTATTATTTCTAATTTAAGTAATCACTAAATGAAAATTTAAGTAATGAAAATTCATATTATATCAAATTCAACAGTCAAATATGATCCAATCCGATTATTTGTAATTTAGTTATGAATATACAATATTTAACCTCTGTAAGTCGATTCATATTCAACGCGTTTGAATTATAACTTGGAATTATAATCTAAGTTCGCTCTTACCAACTCACTCGAGTACGAGTAACTAATGTCATTAGGTTTGAAAAAGTATGAGAGGGAAATCCGACATCTTCTAGGATGAACCTCCCTTCACAAAGGATATTTAATAAAAGTTTGTCTGCTGCTGTCAAACAATTGTGAAACTGCAATTTCTGTCTTACATTAACTACTGACAACTCACTACTCAATTCTCCGTCACTCCTATCTCCTTAACTCGATTCACTACACATCTTTTTTCAATCTAATCTGTGTACATCCGTTTCCTTTGAGAAGGAAAAAATTGAAAATTTAAATAATGTCAGAAAGTAAATCCAGATGTTATTTAGAAGGAAATAACTCAACAATATAAACATATATTTGAAATTAGGGATACTTCCGTACAAAACACGAAACGAAATAAGAATTTATAATTGAATACCTCATTAAAACTGGTCATTTGAGTCGTATCATATTTACCAAGATAAAACCAAATACAATTAAAATCTACGCAGATCATTCCGTTAAAAGACACATAGAGGACTCAACAAGCACATTATATTAGCACATTTATCTAATTTTTGAGACCTATCGTCTATTTCGAATTAGTTCATCTTGTTTCGTATTACATTAAATCGCATGACGGACCATTTTTAGGAACACAACACACTCTTTACATGGGGGTCATCTGTACTACTATTTCAGTAGTCAGTGTCCTTGATTTATTCAAAACAATTCAGAGATAAAAATGAAAATGGAATAAGCTGACTTGCGTCACTTTTTGAGGATGTGAGATAATACTCATTTTTATTTTATTGCAATAACCCGAATTCTATGTCATTATTTTCGTTTTCAAGAAATACCATTCGATAGGGCGAAGTGATTCTCTGCATAAAACATTGCTACGATCATGTAGTCGCGATGAATCGTACAAATAAAACTAGGAAATATGTGGTGAGTATATCAGTGAACAAAGAAGGAGGTGAGGATATAAGTATTTCCCTTCTGATGCCCTGATGTCCCCCTTTCCCTTTCATGTTTATGTAATAATTCAATAAAATCAAGAAAAGAAACCTATTATAAAGAGATGACGCCGAATATTAAAGAAAACAAAAAGATAAGGAAAGGAAATAAATTGATATAAGTATCATATAAAAAAAGAATATATATATATATATATGTATTTTATATATATATATATATATATATATATATATATATAAGAAAGATATATATATATATATATATATATATATATATATATATGCTATATAAGAACACATGTTCTTCATCTAATCATAAATTCCCCACCTATAACAATGTAACCTTTAAAAGTATATAAAACTTAAATTTAAAACCAGTATTTTAAATAATTTAAAAATATTCAGTGACTGCAAAGGTCATCATAGACAAAATCACTACTAAAACTCTCAAAGTAGAAATCAAGAAAAAGAAAAACATGATAATAAAGACAAAATTGACGATAGAGAGCAATTTAAAATGCAGTCTCAGGCTTGGAACTGAGAATCCGTATGGTTTTTCAAGTATTATGGATTAAACCCTTCTCACTCAGTATTGTAACAATGTGGCGAAAAAAAAATTCAAATGCAATCAAAAGTCTTATTCAAAACAGCAAATAAACCAAATAAATAAAAGGGGGAAATAAACCAAAGGAATGAAACTTAATTTTAACCAAATTTAATAAATTCCTTCAAAAACAAAATCAACATATTTTTATTCCCTTTAAAAATCATTAAACTTAAAAATAGTTCTGCTGCTTTTACCTACTTCTAACCCATGCGATCTTCTTCACATGCATATCCAATATGGCGCATAACTACACAATTTCAATCGGAAATCTAATAAATTGATTAATCTCGTGAAATAAGGCGAAAAAATTACAAATCCTGCGAAGTTAAACTATTATGCAGAAGAAACTTATTATACCTTAAAACATAAAATAATATATATATATATATATATATATAACATTTTAATGTACTACTTAAGCTTATTTAAATTTAAACCTATAAGTTTGAATTTCGTATTGAAAGAATATATGATTAGTTGTAAGAGTCGCTATCTGTTAGATAAGGATTAAATGAGAAAAATTTCCTAATTAACCCAAACCAATATTTATACAATTACTTATTTATGAAGCAAAATAGATCTATTTTTATATATAAAATATATTTAATTTATATAAAGACGTATATATATAATTTACATTACTTATTTTATTAAATTTAATTAATTTTAAAATGCGTGCTTTAAAATACAATAAAATAATTTGCTTCCATTCAGATCTTGAAAAACTTCTTTTAATTATTTTTCTTCAATTTAGAACTTGATACTAAATTATTATATCGTATAAAATAATTAAAGATAACATTTCTAAAAATAGAAATATATACACAACTATGTCAGAGAGGTATCTTATGAATTTGAAATTTAAAAATATATCTTCTATTGAAAATTGTTTCTTCATCATTTTAAAATCTATAATTTTCAAATGTATCTCTAACTGTTCTGTTTCAGATTTATTATTATAACATTAAATAAATTTTAAGTAGGGAAAATAAAAATATAAATTATGTTTATCTTTAGTCCACTCATTATAATTCAAAAGAAGTAGATCAGTTTTATAGGTATAATAAAATTATTTTTATCTACATAATTTTGTTCAAAATAGTGTAAATATATATTAGTCAAACTATTCTTTGCTGGTCTTCCTTGAAGAATACTTTTAATTTGCTTAAAGTATTTATTCATTAAAATTTATATAGTTTTAATACAGAAAAATATTAATAAATGAATTAAATTCTTCGATAAGAAATAAAATAATTAATATTTCATTTTTTATAAATAGTTTTAAGTAGATCATTTATGTCTATAGAATTAGAGAGGTTAATTAAAGTATAGAAATTATGTATAGAAAATATATCTGTATCTTTTTATTCTTAATTTTATCTAAGCACACACGCACATATGGCTAGGAAAACATGGTAGCAGTATAAAACTTTGGTAAACCATTCATGTACCTGAACATCGTCAACAATTAAAACAAAAGTCCAGTTAAGTTGATCTAATAGGAGAACAGTTCTGCGTTCATCATTATTTCATATCTTCTGGAAATCTTAAATTTGTTCAAGTGACACTCATTGGCACCACACAATCTTCTAAATTTAAAATCTACTGACTAAAAATTAATTTCTATGGGAAGATTGGAAGTTATGGTATTTTTTCCAAAGAATATGACATTTTTTCAGTTACACATCTGCAACTTTATTCCACTAGAAGGAGCTTCTGCAATATTTTTGTTTTCTCCCCTCTCGGTTGCGACCGAGGAGTTAGAATTCTACTTACGATGCTTAGAAATGTTGATGCTATGGACATGTTACAGTACAAATGTTGCTTAGTTATGTGTGTTTAAATAGAGAAATGCATACAATAAACAGAAAATCGTCTTTATTCCAGGTCTTGTAACAGAAACTCGAAATCCATTAAACGCATAAATTCTACTTTATTTTTCATTTTTACGGTCACGAGTCTCTACAGCTTTGAATGTTAGCACGGAACAATAAATTAATTGTTTCAACTAACAGCAGAATATACTTAAATTCACCACTTTCGGGAGGAATACAATCTGCAATTAATTGAAAATCAATGTAAATCTGAAGTGAAACACTCGCCGATTATTTATTTAAAATCCTCACTCACGAAATCATTTGCATTTCTGTGAGATATTGCAACCAGAAATTCCATAAGTACCCTCTGATTCCCAGTGGTTATTAAGAGCGAAGCTTCGTCGACGTCATTACACTCCCTATAAAAATCTTCCAAATATGCATAACGAAATGAATACTTTCCCTCCCTCCGTCGTCTTCCCTTAAGGTCGCCTCGCAGACTTAGGGATGTATTTAAGGAAGATATATTATGAACATAAGATGCATTATGCTTTGAAGGTGTATAACATTAAGCAAAATAGTTTTTGTTTTGATGTTAGAGGTATTTGGGTAACATTGATTACTGCAAACCAACTGTTTTTACAATGAATTATTGTTGATTTTAGAGGGTGATGAATTATTCAATGTTGTGACTTAATGGTGCTTATAACGAGCGGGCTTCATTTTAAAGATTGGTATTTCGAAATATTAAATGCAGAACAGCATTACGGAATTTTTTAGGGAAGCATGTGTGCTCTTATAGCACAGTAGAAAGAAACACTCTATAAATAATTTCCTCCCTTTTCATCTCAGCTAAATAAAATTATTATTACTGTTTAAAGGTTAACTGTAATTAAATTAAAATGTTAATTAGTTAATTAATGCGGTTAAAATTCACTTCTAAAATCAAACTTGGCCCACCATAATATTCAATATTTTTTCTCGTTCCTGATTTCTCATTTTAATTTCGAATTTCTTAAGATTCTGCGTAAAAGTGTTAAAGAATGATTCGCGTAAAGTTAACTGAGTGTGTCCCGAAACTTAGATGATAAATCTTTTTACCCGATACATTTCAAAGATTTTGCACTATGAGATAAGTAATATTTTTAATTCTAAAAGCATAAAACAATCGAAAAAACAATATTTATCTGAAAAAATATGAAATATTATAGTTATTGATGAAGTGAATGGTAACATACCAAAATTCTTACGTAGTTGGATTTATCATGTCATGAAATTTTTAAATCCTGAATTTCATGTGACTTTCTCCCATAGTCTTGGAAAAATTCAATTTCGAAATTGCGACAAGAAATATCGAAGTTTTAAGGGACCATATAAAAACTTGAGTTCAATTTTTAAAACGACAGTAACACGTAAGACGTGGTGTTAAGAAACAGAAGAAATCTTATGAATCATTTGCCTGAAGTATTAAAGAATACACAATTACTCCCCAAAACTTTATTGCTATTATCTCTGGATTGATTGATTGTTTATTTCTATTGGTTGATATCTCTGGAAATAATCTTCATATTCTGACGAAGTCTTAAAACATAAACTGTTTAGAATTTTATGTACCTTATTCTTCTGAAAAGTCGGATTATATAACAATGTGAGAATACTGAGCTCGCTTACAGGGTTTGTATCTACAAAACCGGGGTTCTCCGAGGAAAACTACTGCCATAGACACAAGTACAACAACGGACAACAGCTGACCGCACAGCTTATGTTAAAAGTTTCCAACAGGTACAACGTATTTATCAATATATAAGTATACTTATTTATAAAAACAGGTAAATAAACATGTTTACATTTTTTAACTAAAAAAATACAAGCATGTGTTAATACAATAAAAATTATTTAATGTAATAAAAATAATACTTATACAATGAAAATTATTTAAAACGCGTGGCGCGCCATTTGATTTTCAGTGGTCCTTTCCAGTATTCTTTAATCGGACCGAATGACTACCGGTGGACATTTTACATCCGTTTCATTAGCGCTGTGTCCTCAACCGCGGACATGTTTTATAGGGGGGGGGGTTCATATGCAAGCTTATTATTTGGTGCTACGGTACATCATACCTTAATGTGGACACTGGGTTGATTAAATATTTTTCCATTTTTTACTACCTCCCCGTTGGCAATTTTTAAAACACACTTAAAGTAAGCCAAATAAGCGTAAGCGAACAAGAGAATAACCATAAGAATACCATTTTAATAAAAGTCCTGGAAAAACAAAAATTCGCCCGACAGTTGAAATTTGAGCAAAAAAAGTGTTAAGGAACTTAAGATAAAAGATACCAAGCATCAGGTTTTAAAATCTAAGTTATTTGGTCTTATTTTCGATTATTAGGATATTACGAGCAATAATGGGTTAAGAATTACTCCATTATATGCGTACAATATTTTAAAGTACACAAGGAATCTACATATCTAGGGGTTTATAAGATCAAAATTGCGAAATATTTTATACTTTTAATTTTAAGAAATAAAATGAGATATTTTTATTCACCAAAGAAACCATTAAATTCTCATTACACTTATCTGATGCATGGTCGTTAGCTGAGGCACGTTATGAAAATTTAAATTTCAAAAAAGTGAGTAATTTGTTATTAACTATTACGCTATCCGTGTATAAGAAATTTACATATTTCTGGGGCCAAATTTTCGTCAGAAGGGGGTACTTATACTTATTAAAATACGATAAGTTTTAATTTAATCAGTGGAATTTATTAATTTCGCATTGAGCAACAAGTTAAGGCAATACAAAGGGATATTGGCGATGGACTATGCAATTTAGAAATCTGGATACATGTGGCAGGGAAGACGAATGTGCGAGCTGGTACCTTAACTCAACAAACTTCAAAAACACACGCTATATATATATATATATACGAGTATCTTAATAGAACTTTACTCTAAAAGCGACCTTTCATCAGATTACCCAACAACCCAAAGCATGGAAATTTCACTTAATTCAAAATCAATAACATCCCCCAGATGGACGTGAAACAAATGCCCGTTATTATTCACAAAAAAGTTTTCATAAAACTGGTTCGTTAATATTTTGGGGAGCCAAAAGCAATTTCAACACTTATTCCACGGTACCCGGGGGTCTTCTGTAGTTTATTACGGAAGAATTTCGCCGGCGTTGATACGCAAAAATATAAAATATCTCCCAGAACGGCCTAAATGAGGCTTCCACTCCGTTTTTCTAAATGGATGAAAACTCCCTCGAGGATTAAGGGGCAGTATTTGTTTATAACGCCCTAGGACACGAAGCGTTCGTTATGCTTTGAGATCCGTAACATTATGTAAAGCAGCTTTGTCTCCACGTTAAAAGCATTTTAGGGGCATATTTACTTCGAGACGAAACCCAATTTTATGATGGGTCGGGGTTTAGACGTGGTCTATTAATGGGTGGAGAAAAATCTTTTTATGGCTCTTCAAGGGAAGAAGTTTTATTTCTTCTATCGGATTGCGGAAAATTCAGTAGATTGTAAATTTAAGGTCACGTAATTTTTCGAAAAGAAAATATAGAAAGAAAATCAAATTATTCATCTTTGAAATGGTTTGTACTGAAAGCACATTCTTTTAATGAAACAGAATTGCCAATGACTATCATTTTTGACCGATGCGATATTAATTAATCTGCTAAAGCGAAGAGTTTTCCAAAATTAGATAGTTTTTATGAACGATTCAAATATAATCATTTTATAAAAATATGGCAACAAACGTTAAGTATAGTAAAAAGGTATAATACACAAAACTATATAAAAGAGTGTGCGGCAACAACACTTAATTATCCAGTTCGTTTGTGGTGCCCTACACTTTTGGTCGAAATTCCTGGCAGCTATGACCCCTGTGAAAGAACAGGTGTCACTTCTGCTTCACGTGAGTTTTGAGGTTATGTTCACCTTCCAGAAGTTGGGTCTCATGGAAACGCAAACCACTCTACACCGTACTTCACATCTTTTCAAGTGTCATTACTTTTCCCAGTCTGGAGTACCAGCAACTAAAATTGAAATAATAATTTCAGCTAATAACGAACCAACAGAAAAGACTGTGTCAAGTGGTTTAGAAGAGATGCCCATATTTTGATGCTTATAGAACCACAAGAGATCAAAAGTCGAAGAGAATGAAAGCTGTAAACAACAGTTAATAACTGCAACTAGCACGTAAAGAAAGAATGGTAACTTAAATAGTGTACATTGTATATGCAGAGGTCTCGCTGCACGAACATAAATATTTGTGCGGACTATTTTTCAAAAAAGCGAGCGAAACTATTGATTACATAAAAAAATAATAATGAAATTAATTATCAACATCTTACCTAGAAAATGCCCATTGTTATTGTGAAAATATTTTACGGTTATTTATATTCCAAATTATAGTGTACTGTTACAATTGTTGTCAAAATGAAATAAAATTGCAAAAAAGTGAAACTTTTGCTTGTATAATTTATTTGCCAACAGTGCCACATAGAAACAAGTATTTTTTAGGACCAACAAATGTTAGTAATATTTTTATACATAATATCGTATAAAACACATACCTCTGTACACATACTTATGGGACACGCCTCAATACGAAGTATTTTTCGCTGCATATACGCAACATTGCCTTTGCTAATTTTTTTTTCTTTACATTGCCCACGACTTTCTCCAACACACGCTTCTTCTAATTCATAATCTTCCTGGAGGATCAGATTTTGGTAGCTCTTATCAATAGTTAAAAAACCGTTATTTTACGTAATCCGCAAACATTGTGTTCAGTACAAAAAGAACACATTTTTTTTTATTATAAATAAACATAATCAATTTTAATAAAATTAATTAAAAATAAAGAATAGTAAATAAAAGTTTGATATCCGTTTTTTTTTTAACGTAACATTCACTACCAGTGTAACATTTACACTTTCCACATTCATCACCAATTTTCAAGTGTAGTAAAACAGAAAAAAATGAAGCGACACTAATAGCGGAGTATTGTTGATATAGATCTTGTGACTCTCGATATTTCAAATTAAGCTGTGTATTCCATTACTGGTTGTCGATTGTGTGTGTATGTACATTCTGAGTCTTTTGTAGAATTACACAACAGACCTGCCATATACATGGGCTGATACACATTCAATATGACGGACTCAAAATTCTTAATGACACTTAGCGAGGATATAGAGAGGAGAATACAAGCTCAGATGCCGATTTCGTCATCAAATAGAGATTCGAAATAACGAAGTCGTTCCCTTAAAGAACCATTGAGACCAATACGGAGGATATTACTCCTCTTTCAGAAATACTAAGGACAAAACGATACCCAGGAACAATATTTGGACAGAATTACATTTCAAAAAAGAAACACAGCACTTGCACAAATTACCGACATAGATACAGGAATAAAACAGCACTCGTAATGATAGTCACAGTTGTATCAGCAACTTTCCGCTTACTACTTTGCACTACGGACAAACTTCCGCAGTAATACTCTTCACTTTCAAGGCAGACTCCGACAGTTGCAGTAGATTCCCTGACAAATAAGGGCCACTTCTGCAAATTCTCTCAGTCCCACTACCGTTAGTTCCTTGGCAAATATGCTCAGCCAAATGACAATAGTTTCAAAGTGATTTCTCAATCGAACACATCAGGTGCGCATCTCTTGACTATTTATAGATACTTCTGACAGGGTAATGTCAAAGGGAAAATTGAAGAAAAGTCTGTAACTTCATTTCCAGCGGAGATATCGACTAGATACCAGAATTTTCTAGAGCCTTCTTTTTGTCACCAAGTCACCAAATTAGTCACCATTAAGGGGCTTAAACTTTTCTTGGCTGACTGATCAAATTTCAGTAAATTTATCTTATCATTTATAAGAGAAATATTGCATGGAAGCATTATCTCATGTTCGAACAGTATCCGATTTTCGTGTTACTCATCACAATACATCGTATTCCAAAGTTTTATTAACATTAATTTAAAACTCTTAAAGCAAGAAAAAAATCCCGTGGCATCGCAGTGAGCGATAAACAAGCCAAAATTGGCTACTTATCCACAACAATAAAGGTGATCCAAAATTATTACGAATAATTCGATTGATTGATTGCTTATTAACTTTGGTCAAAAGCAACACGAGGTCTACTGGCGACGCACCTCAACATTTTGAAGTTCGGTCTATTGACGAGGACGAACCTGAGCTGGCATCTCCCTCTCCAAAATTCCTCTCTTAGCGAATGGGCGAAAAGAACTTAGAACTTCGACAGATTTAACGAAAATCAATTCCGCTACTTAGCGGGCCTTTAGGACTCGAATCCACGTCAAGATAAAACAATGTCGACCGCGGGTTCGCAACCATGACCACTAGCCTATGGCTACCACATAATCACCTACAAAGGCTGTTAATAAAATAAAATATAGAAAACATGACCGTACTGCTATGATGTTCAAGATTTTGTAAGTAAAGTATCATGGATTCTTTTTTACTATTTTTTTAGTACTGTAAGGTATTTTTGATAGCTTAACTTTACTCTAAAATTTTCCCCTGTGAAATATCGGGATCAATACATTTAACGATAAACATAGAAATTATTACTATAAGCAAATTTATAAAAGATAAATATTTTGAAAGTACACAAAGGATCGCATCTATAAATAAGACATGTACAAAACGAAGTGCTAATAGAAAAGAATGCACTTCAATTACATAATGAAAGAGACAAATAAATTATTTCCTAAATTAACTTAATTAAATAATCTTAATTAAATTGTGCGTTGCTTCGAAAATCGCTGCTTGCTAAGATTTTAATTAAGAGTGTAAAAATTATGGAAATGCTTTTAATGACTTAGCACAAAGAAATCAGACTTTTCTCTTACTGTGATTATACCTGATTTAATTATGAACCGAACGATGTTAAACACTCGAACATATTAAAACTTAAAGGAATAATTCAAAAATTAATCTGCAAAGAGGAAATTTAAATTGACGCCTATAATTAAATATAAATATTATCTTTTCTTTATAAATTACCACGCGTTCTTAAAAATTAATGTAGATATTCTAGAATTCAAAGGACACAAATTGATTCGTTTGCTTAAGAAAAACAAACGAGGTACTTCAAGCATCTATATTGCGTTTAAATAATTTTAATCATAAGCAGTTGCTTGCAAAAACCGAAGAGCGATGTCCTGAAAAAGAAATCTGCATAGTTTAATATTCACAATGCTCTTTTTAATGTTTTTTGAATTATTTTTTAATTTAATTATCCACTTAGATATCACAAAGCTCGTTTTTTATTGGCAAGATGATAAATTTATCGATTTCATGCTAATAACGTTGTTTGGACTAAAAGGATGGAGTAAATTTGAGATGGAAAAGAAAAATTGTATAAGACATGAACACATGAAAATTTCTGGTAACCAACTCGTTCACCTGGAAACCTTTGAATTAAAATGGAATAACTTAAGATCATAATATTTACACGGTGTTATCAAGTTCTCCTGAAGTGACAAATATATATGACATTTCCTATGTTTATAAGTTAACAGATGATACTAGTCTTATAAAAAAAAAACTCATCGTCAAATAAGAAAGTGTTGCACCTAGAAAAAATTGTAAGGTTAAAATGATATTTCAAAGTATGTTAGTACTCACCAACAAGAAAGGCTTAAAAATTGAGTGCGATTACGACAAAAGTTATAGTTCAAAATACAAAACCATTGCAATTCTCAATAGGATTTTGGGCAGCCATTATTTCTTATGCATTCAACGTACGTCGTTGCACGAAGTCATAGACGCTCTTAACGGTGTCTTCACTCTTGAGCTTTGTGAGTTATGCGTTCTAAAAATAGTTCCGCTCTTGAATGCCCATTTTTGACCGACTCTATGATAAAAAGTGTACGCAATGTTTCCCTAAAATGGGTATCAAGTCATTGTGGTATCTCAAGGAACGAATATGCTGATTTGCTTGCTATGGCCGGATCAAATCTTCCTCAACCATACCATTACCACATCCAAGTTCAAAGCCAGATATCATGAAATTATTATCAATTTAACTATAAGAAGACCTGGGATTCCTTGTTGAATAATCCCATACCATATGATCTGCCCAGACAGGTGGGTGTAGCTAACTTCAGGATAGTAACCGGACATGATTATCTTAGGAACCACCTTCATAGAATTTCGATTTATGGACTCTCCGATTTATCCACTCTGCCTGAAAGATACTGACATGAGCAGTGATCCCTTGAATTGCTGTCCCAGACTTATTGACGAAGTAGCTGTAAATGCGGCAAATAATTTTAATCTTTTTATCTGTGTTTCTGAACTGTACTGGGCTGCCCATCATAGACTAATGGTGAATATGCCTAGGTCAGACGTAGGTTAAAAAACTCTTGAGCTTTGCCATGTAGATCTTACAAATTTTGTGGAAGTGGTTGAGTCTTGAATAACGGACTATAAAATCTCACAAGGTTTCTATGGACGACAAATCTGGCGTCGCTGCTAGCCACACCATAGTGTCTATGGCTGCGAGGCAACCTCTTGAGATGGCATTGGGTACCAACATGAGCATTCTCTTGTAGAAATAGATGATTGGAATGATTGTTCAAAAAAAGTGGATACGGGTCGAAGAAGCTGATTAACGTACCTTGAGTCGTCAAAGGGACTTTGATGAAAACCAGAGATGATTGGGCGTCAAACAAATTCGTACCCCATACCAGTTCACCCTACTGTCTGGATGTAGGACATGTGACAACAAACCGTCCATAATGATACTGACCACATTGCCTCCATCAATGAGTGAAGTTATCCTGTTCACCATGACAAAAGCGAGATTCATCATTAACGATGATCCACTGCCAATCTGCATGACTCCTTGCTGCTCCTTTGTGGTATCATTGCAGTCTCAAGCGACGTTGCTATGATGTCAGAGGCAATCTCCGTAACGATTTCCTTGAAGCAATCCAGAAACATGTAGCCTTATACTAATAGTAGTAGTACGTATAATGATGTAGAGTGAGCATCATCGTTCGACTACTGGATTACTGGATTTGAGACAATTGCAGTGGTTCGCGCTTACCGAAAAATTCTTCAATCTTATTTAATTTTAATCCACCTCGCTCTTTCTGGGCCTATTTGTCGAGAGAGATAATTTTATTGTACCCGATTCCGCCGATGGTGTGAAACTAACATTTACAAGACCGATTTGACGCACAATTCGACAAAATGATCATTCGTCTTCATGCAGCCCTAAGATGCAACCCTTATCAAACACATTCTAAACTACAAAACGACAAATTAAATCAAAACTATATGCTTTGAGAGAATCTTTTAAAAGGCCCTTTGTGACTAGCTAAATCACGTGTTTACTGACATCGTAGCTGCTGACGCGGCTGACACTATAATTTTTTGCGTATCTGACAGAGATTAAACAATTCTTTAATTTGCATGTATGTATCTTCCTTCCTTCTGGGTGCAACTATTTTTGATATTGTGCGGAAGCACTTGCCGAAATATATTACACTCTTATCAATTAATATTAAATTTAAAAAAAATTGTGATGAATGTGTGGGCCTTTTATAATCTTTTTGACAAAATTTTATGCCAAATATTAAAGCAAATAATACAATTAAAAATGTATGTATGAACAATAAAAACGTAGTGTTCGGAGGGGTTCAAAGGCGTAACATTTGTGGGGCGTGAAAGTGAAGAATGAAGTGGCAGCTCAGATGTGTATCGATATCGTCGACAGACAGTAATTCTAAACCACAATGCGTGGTGGCTGTGATTATTTGGAGCTTTCTGTCTAGCAGCGAAGCAATCATTACGAAATTATTAAACGGGTGTAGCTAAAAAAGTATCTGATTTTCATGACAGATGGCGCTTTCCAAAGTTAGTTGATTTTATCGTTGTGCACTGTCATATGTTAATCGGCCCTAAAGCAGCTTTGACACTGAGGTATTGGTTAGATTAGATTGCAACCGCGTTATGTTCTCGCCGTCACTTTGCGTCGAGCTGCCTATGTCACCTGGATTCCATATTATGCATCGGAAACTAAGAAATAATTTAAATAACGGGCTGCTTCCAGCAAATCTGTTCCGAAGAAGGTGAAGACAAACGGCTTGACGGAAGCAGGCCCAAAGGTCAGAGATGAAGCTATTCAGACCGAGTAGACTGTCAGTGGAATGTGAATTTCTGGCAGCAATTTTTTGAGAGGTGAAGGGTGTCATACTTATGAGCATTTTAGATAAAATATATAGAGAAGCAAGAGATTCTAAAATTATTTTTCATGTGCGTGGTGTGGAAGTTAGCAGAGTGGGGTAGCAGTTCGAGGTTTTCATTCTCATCATTTGACCCGTTGTTCAAAATGTCGTGGTCAATCGGTAATTGTCATCGCATTGTTTCTAGTCTTATGCTAATAAATAATATTAATTTACATTTATTTATTATGCCATTTTATTCACAACATTTCATTCTACAGTGTTTAGAAATAACGTGTCATATAGCGGGACTGTGACACGTTAAGTCTGTTGATGCTCAACGTCCTCAAGCTGGGAGGGGGTGAAAGTATGGAGAGTGGAGGTCCAGCTAATTTTATAGCAGCTCAAAATAATGAGGTCCGTCGCCAATAGCCGTCATAATACTTCTAAGATCGACATTAATGAACAATGAAGCAACATTAATCGTGGTAATTGAACGCATAAAGATAATTCTGAACATTTATTCATCAATATTTTTTAAATGACCTAATGGGGATTGTGATTGTTTATTAACGTTGCACTGAAAAGCAACACGAGGGCTATTGACGACGAACCTCGTGATTCTTAACCTCGGTTAAATGCCGAGGACGACACCTGAGCTGACTATTCCCTTCCTTTAAATATTCGTCGTCAATTGCCCTCGTGTTTCTTCTATTAATGTCGCACTAATAAAAACACGGGGCTATAGGTGACGGATATTTCGAGATCCGTCACCAATAAACCTCGTGTTACTTCTAGTGCGACGTTAATAAAATTAACCAACCAATGCTTGGACCCAAGGGTTGAGAGTTCGAATCATTGCCCATCCCTCAAGGTCAATTGACTTCCACCGCAACAAGGTGGAAAAACATCTTCGCGCCGATGAGGTGATGATTTAATGAATGATTTTTGGTATTTTTCTACAGATACTTTATGAATGATTTAATATATTTATGAAAAGTCGACACTCAAAACATAAAATATTCAAATAATGATAGTCATTAGCTATATTCTGTAGTAAGAAACCAAGTTCATCAAAAATTAAATAGACGAGTATAACGTAAGTTTAACTTTATATAGTAAGGTAAGAAAAACTTTTCACTGATGCTGGAAGTATTAGTTTACATCATAAAGAAGTGCGTTATTTATATACAAAAGTTTCTGCATATCAAATACGAACACTTCACTTTTGAGATAAGTACAGCTCGATCAAGAGGCTTCTTCAAAAACATTTTGCTCCGTTTTTTAAAGAATATGCAAATGTTACATCACTTTTTATTTTTTTATTCTTCGACGCTTTCACTTTAAGACTTTTCGCGCTAAAGGTTTTCAGTCTCATGTATCTAATTATTTTATTTACATTTTACAATGCATCTGCGACTCAATATTTTTAAAAAGTTTGGAGTATCAGAGAAAAAAAAAGTTGTGTTAAAATAGATAATTAGGATTACATTGTTTAGTGATTTTCATATTTAATTTGTTTCTAAACGTGATGCTTATAAAAAGTCTCTCTCTCTCTCAAGTTATATTATAAAAACACCTTTGTTGCGATGATATAAGCATTAAGTAATTGTTCAGAAAATAAAGAATAATTTGATAAAATTAAAATAAAAAAACATTACAATGGAATATAATTTATAATATAACCTATGAACGAAGTAAAGAAAATAAATATTGGAAACGTATATGAATAATAAATATTATTTAATAGCTCAAAAGTAATAATGAACGTTGTTTTTTGTAGGTTGTGAGTGGAAAAAACATGTACTAAGTTCATCTGTTTAAAAATTAAGTGTGGATCTTATTTTCTGTTAATTTTACTCAATTCTTACTCTGAAAAAAATTTGTTCCGTAAGAAAATGAATCATGTAAGACAAATAATGGCGTTATATATTTAAAATATATTGCATTTCCACAATGAAGCTCCCTTTTTTATATGAAAAATATTTTAATCATACTATGTTAGCCACTCATATAATTAACATAGTAAAACTTTATTATTTATGTTTGCCACTTTAGCTGTTGCGTCTTTTAAGTCAAAAGTACGTGGTTTAACCAATAAATATTCGCACACGAAATGTGATACTACTTTATAAAATAATATTTAAGGTAAAGCAATTTTATTTCCTTCAAAGTAATCTGCATTTGAAGCAATGTATTTATCCCACGCCTATTTCCATTATTCGAAACATACCTTAAGTCTTCAGGATTTAGGTCTTCAGGTACCCTTTCTTTTCATTGTCTCAACATCATCAAAATGATGTCCTTCCATGACCATTTTACATTTAGGGAACAGGAAAAAAATAATACGGAACCAGATCTGACGAGTTGGGGGGGATGCGCAAACTCGATGATCGAATTTCTGGCTAAACACTCTCTAGCCATTACTGCAGAAAGTGGAAGGACATTGTCGTGATGCCGAAGACACTCTTCGCCATGACACAACGTTGGCCGCAATCGACACCACAAGCGTTCGAGGATCTCCACATAGAATCATATGCATAGACTATTTGGTTAAGTCAAGTTTATCAGGGATCATTTGAATTGTGATTCACCGATTGGCAAGGAAAAGAGCCTACACAGGTTCAATGTTTTCCTCAGCAACGGAGGTTGAAAGTCACCTTACTTCAATCGGCCCATTCGACAATCTGCCAGACTGAAGATCGCGTTCCTGAAGAACATCGAATAGACACCGTGGTAGAGAACTAGAAATCAGTCCTCACATTCGCCTAATCTCGCTGAATTGTTTACTTCCAAGACCGTCCAGAAAGTTAAAAAAATAAAAGAAGGTGCAGAAAAAGGGATCGAAAAGAACCGTATTTAGGATTTGGTACTGGCCTAAGAGGTATTGTTTTGAATACAGAAATATTTCCCCAAATTTTTTTTACGATTTTTTCGTGAAGTGAATTAAATAATTTGAATCAATAAGTATAATTAAAACAATTCAAGAAACATATTTTAACATAAAGAATGTGATTAGTCAGGAAAATGATTTTAAATGACTATCTTAGATCAAAATTATCGAAAAAGGGAGTTTTGAGATATTGTAATAATTATTACAATATCTCAAAATTATAATTTTTTTAAATTTATTAAAAAATAAGCTGAACATTCATATTTGATAACTTTTCAATTCAAAATGTAGTTAACGGAAGTTTGATAGAAAAAAACTATTTTATTGCTTTTACAATAAAACCAATTAACGTGATTTGGAAAGAAAAAAATCCCTCTGTTTTTTATCCTTTTATCGAACTAAATTTTTTTTCGTTTCCTTTAAAATTAGTATATAAAATTAACTATAAAATAAATAATATATAAACCTTGTATTTTAAAACATGATCAAAATACAACTCGTAACACATTATTCTACCTTCTCCACACTATATGGACGGCAGTAGTGGTCGAGGGGTTATGATTCCCAAGCAAGCACTACCGGCATGAATTGAGTGATTGCTTTATTAATGTCGTACTAGAAGCAACACGAGGGCTATTGGAAACGGTTCTCATCATTGTGATCCATCGTTAAGTGACAAGGACGGATATGAGCTGACCCTCCTTCTCCAAACTTCCACATCACACCAATGGGAGGACTTTAGACTTCGACTGCTTTAACATGTAACAGCTCCACTACACGGTGGCTCTTAAGTGGCATCAGGGCTCGAACCCATGACTCGACGGAAGCAACAACACTTGCGTGATCGCAACCATAATTCCTTTGGCTAAGGTGACCAGACATCACGCTTTCTAACAATTTATCTCACGTCCCGCGGGGTTTTAAGAAAGTCCCAATTTTTAAAAAGAATGTACGACAAGCTAGGGAAAGGCGGGAGAACAGCAAGGGAATATACGGTTTTCGGCTTCCATGTAGCTATTTCACCAGGATATGAGTTTTATAGTATTTTTATAAGTTTTATAATGTTAAACTTTAATAATAGAAATATTTGTTGAGAAATGATTATCAGGAATTGTTTATCAAAGTTCGCCTTGATCAGTTGCTAGAATACGACCACCATTGCTTGGACTTAATGAACAGTGGCAATTTTCGGCATAGGCAGCGACGCAAACATTTTGTAGCTGTAAAATGTAGAGAGAACACTTTGTACACTTCCCCAGATTTTATTCTTATGGAGATATTTTCCACTAGCGATCTAGCATCATTTGGAACAATATTGCAAAGGAATTACGTCTTATACAAAAATTGGAAACGGAGGTGAGTTTTAGAGAGGAGTAGGGACAGGGTGTATAGAGTTTCTTAGTCGTCCACGAATTAACACCTTCGTATATTGAGTTTTGTAACTGTCTCTCGTACGATACACATCGTACAGCGTGTTAGTGCAAGTTAAAAACAAGCGATGTCAACAAATAAGTTATTCAGATGATTTAGGTAAGTAATTTATTTAGGCACCAAAAGTAGGTATTTTTTAGGTTCCATATTTTCAATTACACGCCCCCCCCGTCAATGGTGTCCCGCTTTTCGAATGTTAAAATCTGGTCACTTTACCTTTGGCCGAAGCGGTCTTAGATTCGAGTTCAGAAACTACTTAAGACCCATCGTATTTCGAGGTCATTACATGTTAATCTGTTGAGGCTCAAAGTACTTATTTTCGCTTGGTGTGGAAGTTTAAAAAGTTTGGTACTGATCAGGTATCGTCCTTGTCACTTGAACGTGCTTCAAAATTATTAGGCTTATCTACAACAGCCTTCCTGTTTGGAAGATGATACTAATAAGGCAATCATCCTCTAAATTTCCTCGCAATGGGGAGATTTTCAAACCCATTAACAAATAGCGCATGAAGGTCTTAAAGGGAATCAGGACTCGAACTCTCGATTCATTTCATCAAAACTAGACAGGAAACTCGTGACTACGACCACTTTGTTATCAGTTTCCTATATTTATATGTTGATGATGTGTGTACAAAACAGAACGCGAATTAAATTTGCTGATTTTAAACTTTTGTTAAAAACAATTTTTATAAAATCATTAAAGTACCTCACTATTATTTTAGCCTTTCGATGCAATTGAAGCTCGGTAAAGATGATCTATAAAGCTGATTAACTATCACAAATATAAGATTAAAACTATTCTAAGAAATAAACTTATAATAAAAAAAATTGTCAAAGAGATATGGTATGGCAGCATTGGAAAATGAATCCCGAATTGAATATCTCGAATTTCAATTATTATTTCAATGGTTAGAAAACTTTTCCCTCTCATAGTACTAGATGAAATCTTCTTTTCAGTGGAACATCCCAAGTTCCGATATGGAATGTGATTTGCATTTCATTTGAAATAAAATATTTTTAAGGAACGGAAATTAATTTTGGGAAATCTAAGAAGATGAAACACAAAAATATTTTCCTTTTCTTTCAAATGCTTCTACAGTCTTTGATATTTATTCTAAATTAAAAACTTAATTTGAAAAAGTAATGAAAAAAATTTAATCCTAATATTGAATTTCCATATTTTTGTTTTTAAAAAAATTGCTTTGTGTTGCTGAGTGTACCTATTTTGATATTTATTTTTCTCTTGAAGAGTAAGAGATATGAGTGTAGTATGAAAATAGTCTTCGTTATTTACTATGAAAAATGATGAATAATTTCCTAAATAAAAACATATACTTTTTTAAATTCAAAGGGTGAAAGAACATTTGAGTGTGAAAAAAGCACAAGAATTTAGTGATTTTTAAAGATTCCGCAGCTGTATAAAGTGTCTAATAATTCTGGATATCTTTCTACTTAATTTTCTGAAAGTCTTTACTAGATGAAAAGGTACTAAATGTCTTTGAAAAGTTTTCTATGCACATCAAAACAGCATTGTATTCACAAATCTAAAAATGCAAGAACAAATCACTAATAGGAAAAAGTCAATAGATTACACTGAATGTAATTTTTATTAATTATACTGCTGTTTGTAGAAAATGCAACACCATGAAAGAATCATCAGAATCAAATGAAATTTAATGCAGAAACGACTTGTACTGATACAAATAAATGATGAAATTTTCAAAACAAAAGAAACAAATTAAGCGTCCGAAATCAGTATTTGGTGCAGCCACCATGCGCTGCAATAAGTGCTGCTATACGACGTGGCATGGAGTCAAACAGATGTTGAATATCTGCTTGAGGAAGAGAATTCCATATCGCTTGTATGCGCAACCAAAGTTCGTCTTTGGAAACTGCAGGACGCGGATCACGAGCGAGACGCCGACCAACCATATCCCACACGTGCTCAATAGGCGACATATCCGGTGAATAAGCAGGCCAAGGAAGAAGTTGCATGCGTTGTGCTGAACAGAAGTCTCGAACAGTCCGCGCAACATGTGGGCGTGCATTATCCTGCTGAAAGATAGCTCCAGGGATGCCTTGAAGGAAAGGAACGACTTCGGGCTGTAGCACTTCACGGACGTACCTGTTGCTATTGAGATTACCCTCAATTCGTATCAAATTGGATCGTCCATGATACGAAATCGCACCCCAGACCATAACTCCGGATGTTCGACCACTATGTCGTTCAATAATACACTCAGGAAGGCAGCGTTGACCGGCATAACGTCTAACACGAACACGGCCATCATGGGTCCACAAATTGAAGCGTGATTCATCTGAAAAGACAACTTGGTGCCAATCAGCTCGCCTGTCTCTGTGCTCAAGAGCCCACTGCCGACGCAGCCGTCGATGATTCGCCGTGAGGGGAATCCTGTATAAAGGCACCCTTGCACGCAATCCACGGCGCAGCAGACGACGACGAATTGACGAAGCCGACAATTGTACACCTGTAGCAGTAGACCAACGTGCTGCCAGCTGCCTGGAGGAAGCTGTGCGATCATTCACCGCCATGCGGAGCAGGTGTCGATCATCGCGCTCTGACGTCACCTTCTGTCGTCCAGTGCCTGTTTTTCGAGTTGTTCGGTGCTCGTCGGTCCACTGCTTCCAAACTCGCATCACTGTGGAACTGTTCCGCTGCATACGAGCTGCTATTGCGCGATAGGAAAATCCTCCTTCTCGAAGGCCGATTATCCTTCCTCGTTCAAACTCCGTAAGTTGCTTGAATTTCTTATTCTTCCGTCGTGGAGGCATACTCAGGTCTCACTAAACGTTTGCCACTAACAAATAATCATAGACTTTTTTCAACGTCCCGCTACAGCACTTTATTTATACGCTTTCAGCATCAATTCAGAGGGCGCTGCGCGCGCCGCGCACGCGCGATGGCTCTGAAACTTTATTAATTTGCATAATATCCTATAATTGACATTTGCTGCGAATTTCATTTGATTCTGATGATTCCTTCATGGTGTTGCATTTTCTACAAACAGCAGTTTATATAGTGGTACTTTTTTTGCAAAGAAATATTTTTCACACAGAATCACAATAATTCTCATCATTTCCATATATTTGAAAACATCAAAATAAAATTTTAAACATTAACAATGACAAAACTTTGTGAAAAAATTCAATAATAATGGTAATTTAATGGGATAATAGACACACACGCACGAACGCACACGCACGAACGCACACACACACACACACTGCAACTTTTTTCCCCCTCAGAATCAACCATTAAAAGTAATTTAACACTTTTCCAACCGAATAGTATGAAACATAACTCTAAAAGAGCAAGATCTGTCGACTGCAGGTCTTCTCAACAGGCAGGTCCGAACTACGCGAGGTAGGTTCTAGTCAGAAGTAGAACGTTGAGGACAAACGACCCTTGCTCTCTCAAAGGGTCAACTCTTAAGTGGATCCGAAATAGGCAGGTTTTGAAGTAGATCCGCATTACTAAAGGAATGGTAAACGTTTCCGGACTGAAAGGGGTCATTTGAAAGATAAGTCTGGTTCTCTTGAACTATTCATATCCGTTCATAAACGATTTCTGCTACCAAATGGAATCAAAATTGTTTCCAGTTAAATGTATTTTTTTTATTTTCAATCTGATTTACATTGTAATTTTCAAATGTATGAACCAGATTTAAATGTCTTGCTTTTTTAAAAAGTTTTAATTAGGAAAAAAAAGCATTCATGTGATGTTTATAATAATACATAAAACTCAGCTTTTGCATTTACAACTATTTCGAAGAATATTTTTGAATGCCAACATAATTTTTAGGGCTTATAATGTAAGACTTTATATCCAAAATGTTTTGTTACAGGAGTTTTATACATATCCGATGCAGTATTTGATACTGCCCCCACTATGAATGTGATCAAATTTAAAAATGATTTATGAAGACATGGAGTCGTGTTAATTAATATATTATCTATTAACGTCAAGCATAGAAGATAAACAAAATGTAAGTTCCCATTACCATAAGGGGGATGCCAGAATTCTAGACTCTGAGAATCGACGACTGTGCAACTAAACTACTATATATTCTTAATGCGGCTCTAACTGAATTATTTTCACTATTTGAATTCCTCCTGTGATATTTATTTACCGACTTAATTATTACATAGTAGAGGGGTTAAAAAGTAATTGTTTCTTTTACAACAAATGACGTTGCTAAGGCAAGTTGGTGTTATTATTGCGAACTGCCATCTGTTAAACGGCTTCAAAGCAAATTTGGTACTGATTCATATGATAGTTTTGATTGTTATCCTCCGTCAACATGACCTGAATTCTTCATTATACATTGTAAGACAATGCAATACAATGCAATCATCAAAATGTTGGGTTGCTTTCGGTGAATCTGTTCAAAGAAGGTGAAGACTGTATCAGAAAAGAGATGGTGAGGAATTTATGAGATGTGAAGGGACATCTCATCTTAAAAATGGACTTGCTTAAAAAAGGAAAGAGATCACTGGATACTACTACAGTGAGTTGCTCCATTTACATTTTCAACTGGGGTACATTTTCAACAATCCTGGAACTATGGCTTAGATTGAAAGTGTTTAGAACCGGTTATTTAACCCTTTTCTTGGAATTCACTATCTTTCCCAGGAGTCACCAGTGACAAAATGCTCGTAACAGCGGCACGAAAAGATAATGTCATGAAAATGCTTCACTGATTTTCGCGTATCTTTTCTGTGTTTTATTGATTCCGTAAGGAAACGGAGGAAATTGGTAATTTATTGTTGGAAAAATAGTTAAAGATACACACGTATTTATTTGATTAAAACCTCTACATATTGCCACGTCCTTCGCCAAAAGTGAGCCATAAGTATGCAATATTTACCACCAATAGCAGCTGTGAACGAGAGGGAAATGTAGAATTCTTTTATTTTTTCAAACTATTAGAGAATATGGTAGAAAATCAAAGATACAATTCCTTTTAAAATAAATAATTAACTCATCTCTCTCTCAGTATATATATATATATATATATTACAGTCCACAAAGTTTGAACTCCAGATGCCGTTTTCACAGTTTACGTACAGACTAATCACGCAAATAATAAGAGTCACGTTTAAAATATTCAAACATCATTAAGATGCAAGGGAAGGAAAGTATACATTTGAAAGATAGTTATAGCACAATTTTTGGGCATTAATAAATGTAAATTTATAATAGTTATTGCACAGAAAACTATTTTATGGAATCAAAACTTAAGTTCATTAATTGCATCAAATCACAACCAAAATATTTTCTTAATGAAGTATATCGAAAATTGCATAAAATATGTTTTATTATTTACTTAAGCTATATCTCTCTTAATCTCTTTCTCTCTCTTTCACACACACATACATTTCCATAAGAATTTACGCACCAAGAAAATAAAAGTGGAATTGTTACGAAACTTGGCATGAACGTACGAGTCAGGCAGATATGTGAATGACTAGAAATGCAGCATGATTGAGCATTGCGTAATGCCACCATAGGGCTCTGAACTATGTTCTACTTGGATTATAAAACAGGTAAGCAGATCTTGTTTTCGTGTATTAAATCTGTTGCAGAGAGAAGCTTTTTAACTAGAGATATCTTTACTCCACCATTGGTAAAAGTATGAGAATGTGTCGGATTTTGAGAAGGGAAGAATCATAGGGATGAAGAAAATAGGGTGGTCAGCTTGGTGAGTAACTCCCTACCTTGGTCGTTTTGACTTTACTGTGAGTAGGTGATAGGACCAGTGGACCAGAGAGAGGTCCACTGGTCCTATAGAAGGCAATCAGGCTCAGGACGCCCTGGACAGATTGATAGTCTAGAAGACCGTCACATCATACAACACGCATCGACGCTTCTGCTTGGCATGGTGTCGCACGTGAAGTGATTGGACAGCAACCAAATGGAATAAGGTCATCTTTAGCGACGAATCCAGATTCAGTTTTGGCATTGATGATAATCGTGTACGTGGGTAGAGGCCCCGTGGTGAACTTCTCATTCTTGACTTCGCTGTACAGCGGCACACCTCTCCCACAACTAGTGTGATGGTATGGGGTGCCAACGCATACGACACACGCTCACCCCTAATATTGATCCACGGCCCATGACAGCCCAGAGGCTCCTTTGTGTCATTTTTCAGCCACACGTAAAGCCACTCATGGCAGGAGCCGTTTTTCAAGAGGACAATGCTTGCCCTCACAAAGAAAGGGTTTCATAGGACTGCCTCTATTACATTTCCACCCTTCCCTGGCTTGCTTGATCCCCAGATGTGTCCCCGATCGAAAATATCAGGGATCATTAAAGATGGCAATTTGGACAGCCTATGATCATTTATTGTTGAATGAAAGGCGTATTCACAGCAACTTTGTACGGGATGTCGCAGGACATTATATGGGATCTGTATGCCTCAATGCCCGACCGTACCACAACATGCTAGAAGTGGCCCAACAGGATACTGAAACCTCCATTCATTTGTAATTTTTCCTACAATAAATGATCATTTATCATTTTGATTTTGTAATCACTTATCTCTACCAACGTTGTTTTTTTTTTAAATTTATTTTGACATATAAAACTTCATATTTTTATTCTTTCTCGGAGCGCAAATTTTTATGGCAATGAGTGTATATTCATATATATATATACTCATTACCATATAAATATACAAATGAATATATATATATATATATATAATGTTAATGTTAAAGTTTACATGTTACATGTATAAGTTTGTATGATACAGTTCCGTACTTTCTGATTGTAGTCCTCTTGTTAAGAGCAAGGAATGTCTTACGCGCGAATAACATGTTTTTCTATTTCTTCCAATACCAGCGATATTTCTGAAAATTTATCTTGACATAAGCAATCCGTTCCTTAAGATTTCTTTTTCAGAAAAAAGTTCTCTGATTATTGTGTATTGCTGTTTCGAAATTAATCTGTGTCTCTGAATAGCAGTAATAAAGATCATCTTCGAATGCTAAAGTCTTTCTTTGCCACTGTAGCAACATTTACTGAAGAAACGTTGATGAGTTCTGTCGTAAGGAAACAATTAAACAAAGAACATCTCTCTCATTTTATCTCGAATAGTACAAGAAATATACCATTTTTACTAACGGTCTGTAGAAAGTGAATATATTAAACATCAATATGTTCACTTTTTACAGACCGTTAGTAAAAATGGTATATTTCGTGTACTATTCGAGATAAAATGAGAGAGATGTTCTTTGTTTAATTGTTTCCTTACGACAGAACTCATCAAAGTTTCCTCAGTAAATGTTGCTACAGTTATTAAAACGTCGTAACCCAGAAGCAATACGAGGACAATTGACGACGGACCACATTATTTTGAGCCTCGGTCAAAAGCCGAAGACAATACTTGAATTTGCATTCCAATTTCTATGCCCTCCTAAAGTGAGAACTTTTAGCCCAACAGTTTTAAAGTTTACTGCCTCCTTTACAAGGAAGTTATTTTGTGGAAACAGGACTCGAACCCACATTTTGAAGCCAAGACAACACAATTTTTGCGTCGTTGTTAAATTTTACCACTTTAATTATTTTTAAATTTTTTTTTCATTACATAGGCATACATTAATTGGTAATTATCCTTCAAAAATTTATTTTGAAGGCCCTTGACAGGTTATTTTGTATTCAAAATACAACATATCTTGTCCCTAGTGATTAGGAAAATAGGCATATGATAAAACGTGCATTTCCTTTTGTTCCATATCACATTAATTATAATTCATTTATGTAAATACGTGTTCAATCTCACTGATTCTATATATAGTAGCTCAAAAAAGAATTGGGGCTAAACAGACGATATTATTACATTTTGTGACCTACTTCAGCCTTTTAGGCATGGATTTCGCCTGATTGTCACAAAATGTTTCTTCTATTTTTCCCATTCTAATATGAGTCTTTCTAAACAGCTCATTTTTGTCGGAAAATTTCAATTCATGTGGATTGTATTTCCGAAATAATCCCAAATCTGCTCAATACAATTGAGACCTGGACTCTGCTAGTGTTTTAATTACACGTGGATAGTTGTACAAATTTCAAGGTTTATAAATATATACTGAATGTTTTTGGTCATTATGCTGATTAAATTAGAAATTTGATATGCCTATTTAATGAGCGCTTGTTTCACATTTTGTTGCAACAATTTAAATAAACTAATCTGTCTCTTTTTTCTCATAAATTAAATGAACATTTTAAACACCGGCAGCCCTCCCCAAATCCCAACCTCCACCATGTTCCACAGAAGGATTCTTCGTTTCATATCTAGTATTAGATTTTCACCTTATCATTTGATTTCCATCACTTCCTAAAATACTGCTCTTGCTCTCATCTGCAAATATAGCCTATTTTTTAAAACTCTGGAGGCTTTTCAACGTAGATTTAGGCGATTTGTAATCGAGTTTTTCAATTTGCTTCACTAATTAAGGATTTTTCTCTTACACTCTCTCTCATGAAAATTATACAATTTTATAATGTTTCTGGCAGTTTATGTATAAAAAGAGTAGTTAAACATCCCACATGCTACCAATGTTAATTTCATCGAATGACTTAGGATTGCAAGTAATATTCCGAACGATCCACCTTTCCTCACTTTCAGTGAAACATATTGGACGTCCTGCAGGTGGCTCGTTTTCAACTAAATTTGTTTTTTTATTATTCGGTAATAATGATATGAGATGTAAATTAATTTAAATTTAATATTGCCCTTATTTTTATCAAAATTGTTCATGATTCCAACGATGAATTATAAGTTTTCTAATGAAAACAGAGAAATTCCAGAAGTTTTTCGATTCAGGTTAGAAATCTTTTGTACACTTATTCCGCCAAAATAGGCATTTTATTTCACATGTCTCTACAATACCTCATTACTTTTTTGATCATTATCTTCAGTTAGTTCACGAGAGGTGTATAGTTTTATAATTATTTAACAATGCTTTAAGTCAATTTTGAGCTTCTTAAATTTTATTTAGTCTTCAGATAATATGACATATAAGAAAAACAATTTATTAAAATTAACTGATTATTTTTCTTTTATCAAAAAATATTTGAAAGTTAGTTTCGCTCCAATACCTTTTAAACCACTATAAATATATCGAAACTGAAATTCAGAGTCATTTTCATTCAGTCTGAAGATCTTCGTAACCAAATTTAAACTCATTACATTCAATCGTTTTTTTCTTCCAAAGCCCCACTCAAAAACTCTCAATCAAAGATTTCTTAGATATTTCTTGAATGAAGCTAAAACTCGCAGGATAGGTTCCAACTCATATTTTACATGAGAGAATAACCTTTTCTTGATCGATTACAGTCCTAAAAATGGATCATCGTAAAGTGCATGAAGGCTTCCGATTACAAGATAAACATTTTGTTGGACTATTTTTCAAACAATACGAGAGAGAATATAAAGCTACTTATATCTTAAATGGGTTTTCCTTTATTCAAATGTGAAATAGGTAAGATGGAAAATATTCAAAGACAGAGTAAACGTATTATGCGACAGATTGCTTAGTAATTTTACCTGGCTTTTACAGATTTTTATCGACTACTCGCTGGAAACAATAAAATGTTACTTTTGTACGTCTCTACGTCAAGCACTTTGTATATTTTTTGATATATTTTTTTCCTGATTTGTTTGATCATATTAAATGAATAAGAGAATCCATATCAAAAAGACTAAACAAAGAAGGACAAATTAATGGTGTATTTTGGGGAAATAATTTAGTAATAGTTTTGCGCATTGCGTTTATATATGATACATAATACTTAAAAATGTGTAGTGTTAATTTTTAATACGCAAAATGATTGCACGGGTAAATTAGGTTAGGAGAAGCCTAGTAACTTTTACATGAATGGACAACACGTTCGTGTCAAAAATGAGCTTTATATTTCTGAATGCGTATTTATGTGTTAAGCATCATGCGCGTTATCACACACATGCATATCATGCATATAAAAATAACTTAAAATTAACAAATTTTGATAAATATTAATAACTTAGCTTTATTTTTCTCACGTGTCCCTCAATGACTGTGTTTTAAAAGAACCTCGTTAAAAGCTGTTTCATTTGTGCATTCTATCATTAAACCAGGTCTTACTGTATTTCGGTGATTTCTGCTTTTTACGATTTTCTGCCGGCATTTGTTTTAATACGTCATTTCCGTTGGAGGAAATTCGAACAATCAAATTTCGGAACGATTACACTAAGCCACAAGTATATGACAAATATGCTTTATGGAGAAGATTCCAGTCAAGAGAAAATGGAGAAATAAAAGTGAGAAGCGTAAAAAATATGGAAATAAGGGAAACAAAAACATCGTAAAGATTTCCGATACACTATCGACCGCCTTATTTTATGGATACACCCATGGTTTATTCGCCCCTTATCAACCGCGATAAACTAGTCATGATTTTTTTTTATTCCATATATATCTTTGCAGATTTTATTATTACTAATCATTGAGAAGTTTATTGGTTCATTTACACTATAAGCAAAAGTGACAAAACACACAATAGGAAATAATTTGAGCAATAAAAACATTTTAAAGTACATGATGTTTTAATTTAAGATACTACTATTGTGTCTCGTTGCGCTTGTATCTTTAGTAATGATACGTCAACATTCACCGGAAATGTTCAAATATATAGGAATAAAAAGTTAGTCAAATATCAGGCCTTTTTATGGCCTAGATTTAACCTAGCATATTTCATTTGTTAAGTAATATAAGAGACGCATAACACATAGGCTAAATTTATATAGGAGGAAAAATTCGCTTGTTTCAAACGAATACATAATCTCTCTCGTTGATATTCACAACATTTGAATTTATTTGTTCACTATCCAATTACCATCACTACCGATATAATTATTTTTCTTTACGAGCACATGCATTAATGTTTTCCTACGTCTCCCATTTTTCAATTAGTTGCAATTTTTACAGGTTACTTTTATAATTCCGATGAAAATGAAGTCTATTGGGGACAAGGACAACACCTTATCTGAAACCCTAATCTGAAAATTCAACATCCCTCCAAGTGATGACTTTGAGCCCAGCCAGATTAAATTTACATAAGCCCTGTTACATTGTTGGACTTTAGTGGGATCAGGATTCAAAGCCACGACTGTGTTGTCTTGAGAAGTCTGTCCAGTGTTATTTTTACTAAACCTTTGATGGTTAATAAATCCAGTTACCTCTACACTTTTATGCGACATGTTCCAAAACAGTAACTGTAGTACGCGTTAATTTTTGTTTCAAAAATTGTTTTTCAAAAGGTCAAAATTTTCTTGAATATTACCCACAAAGTTAAGCAATTACAACGAGTTCTACACTCATTAGAGCACCTTCAATTGTGTCCGCCTGGATAAAGACGATTATAGGAGTTGAGCACTCTCCATTACTCTAACGAATCTTTATTTGCGAGCTGAGCTCGTGCATGTTCTCTAGAAGATTAAAAGCCTTCGTGAAACACAATAACGGCTCCTGAACATAAGATGTAACTGATCTTCAAAACATTTACGTGGAGTCACGTGAATTGATAGATTATCAATTAACGTCACAGGTAGAAGTGACAAAAGGACTAATGGCTACATACATTGTTATTTTGTCGAGGAAAACACCTGGACTAGCCTCCCTTATCAAAGCCTCCCCACAACGCTTACCTAAGTACACCGAATCTTGACAGATTTAACGTGCATTAGCTCCACTATATAATGGGTATTTAGGGGCATCAGGAATCGAACACGTGGCTGTGTCAAAACATCGCTGGCCACGCGATCGTTGCCTTGGCAGTTCATCTACGGTGGCCACTGAAGCAGTGAAGGAGATAGGGGAGTAAATAATGAGATCAAGTGTCATAAAAGTGTCGTTTAATGCGTAACATGTTTTCATGTGCATTTCCCTAAATAACCTCTGAGGATGTTTTACCAAGATGTATGATATGAGAACCTAGCTTAGTGAAAGAACTGTGATGTATGCAAATAAGGTTTACTATTTAAATAGAAACTTAATGATTTTTGAAATTAGAATGGGCAATAAAAGTGCTACTGAGCTTATAGCAACTATATTCATATATTCTGAGCTTTTCTACCTGGTTCAAGTACCATTATAAGATGTCCATTCTTTAGAATTCGAAGATAAATATATACTAGTATAATAATAATTAATTTGAGTTAAATCAACCGCTCTATATATTTAATTAATTTGATTATTGATTATTAAAGAATTTGAATGAACTGCTTAAACATTAAGACTGATCTTTATTGAGAAATTACTTCTTTCATTAACAACGAAGCGTATTCGTCACGGTTGGAGGCACAAAATGTAGAAATTCCTTTTCTAGAATGCAATGTGTAATCAAGCGTAACATTAATTCAACAAAATTAAATGAATGTAGGAATAATAATAAAAAATCAGAGTATGTTTAGAGATAATGCCGTTTACAATCCGAATTTTACACAGAATATTTGTATTTGTCAGTTGCGATTCAATATCAAATATTAAATGGGAAAAAAAAAACGATATGAATAAATGATATGAGCAATATTATAAAATTAAAATCCATTCCGAAGTAAATCGAAAACCAGTATATATCCAATACATTCATCGCAATGAATAAAATAAATAAAATACTGTTGAGAAAGAGAAGAAAAAGAGAAATGTAACGATCTTGGGCATTCAGTAAATGACCATTTCTTCCGACTGGAAACAAAAATGTCAGTAAACTGAATAAATATGGAAATGACGAAGCAAAAGCCTCATAAAGATTTTCGATGCAATGTTTTATTTTATGGTCGTATCGATGGTGTGTTTGTCATCACTAGCTACAAGAAAAAAAAAGTGTACTCCCAGTTTACTATATATATTAATATTATTATAGGTTTATTTCCAATCCCGATTACTAAACAATATTTGGGATTAGAAATATCATTACATTTAATATAGATCATGCACAAAATATTTCAATTGTGAACAATCTAAGAAACATACTACGGGGACATAAGACTCAAAATACTGAATTCGGTAGAATCATTATTAACTTTTACACTAATGATCTTTGTATTTATATTATACGTTGTTTGTCAACAATTTTTGTTCGAAAAATATTTTGATAAATTTACGAATTATGAAATTTGTTTTCTATTCGTCATTTAAATTTGTGATTTTAAAAATGTTTTCAAACAATTTTTATTTATATTTACACGTAAAGCAATTAACTCATTAACTCATGGATTTTTAATTGTAATTTTAATAAAGAAAGCAGATCAGGAAATATCTCAAAATATTTTTTTCTATTATTAAAATAATCAATCTACAGCCAATTATTAAAATAAAATAATTAGAATGTGTTTTAATGCATTTTTTTTTGTTTTAAAATATAAAAGGTTTTGAGATTTCAAATAAAATTTGAATTGCGAAGGGCTCGAAAAAATACAGTATATATACGTAAAAAACCATTTTCAGAGAAATGCATATAATTAAACGATGAGAATTATTGAAAACTCTCACATGATTTAATGTACAAATGCATTAAATAACTTTGAAAAACTAATTTTTTATGCTATTGATAGCGTATAGTACTTTTGCAATCTAAATGGATTGATTTTTGTAATTATTGAAGTTTCAGTGAGTACCTAAAAAGTTGGAAATTGCCAGAGAAAACTAAGATTAATTTAAAAGAAAAATTTTAATCATGAAATCATATATATATATATATATATATATATATATGCAAAGAGGCAGACAGACAGACTGATATATATTCTGACTTTAGAAAATATTATTAGATTAATATTTCTCAAACTTTTTAGATAACAGAAGTTAAATAAGTATAGAATTCCCTGATTATTCTTTAAAATATTGATTAGAGTACATTTATATAATTTTGTGAGCATTATAATATCACATTTTTTTGCTGATTGGTCTCATTGCACTAAACTTAAAACCAAAGCACCTGGATCTAAATTAGACATACAAACAGGTTTTCTTTTATAAATAATTCGTTTTTATTTCTATTCGTAAGTCAGCATTTTGATTTTTTTTTCTTTTTGTCTAGGACAGGTATGGTGAAGGAATGACATTAGTGTCAAAGTAGACACGCCAAGACATTTTGAGTGACACGCATTGTTCCCGGACGGTTATCGCCGAAAGACAGTCAAAACGGAACGGACTACAAACCTGGAACAGACAATTAAATATTCGAACTGTACAGTACATTCAAATTATATTCAAATACAATGGAAGTACAAATTAAGGATTCGATATTGAATTTCAGGAAAGTATTTAGGGTCAAATGTCTGTCTTGTCCTCAAAACGAGAATTGTGGAAAAATATTTTTTGGAGAATGTAGAAGAGTGTCACTATAATACGAAAGTTAGGAGTGCTCGGAACCCTGAAACATCTTGCGATGGCACTTTGCTCCCTATTACCTACTTTTGTAGTACTTAACGCTCAGTATTAAATAAAATTAAAACCAATACCCTACCCCCACCCCCCAAAAAAAGAACGACGGATGGAGTTAGTAACACTTTCTGGTATGCGAAAGTATACGAAATACCAATCTTCGGTTGAAGATTTAAGCAAATGAAATGAATCAACCAAAAAGTAACTAATATAAAGAATAACCTGTTATTACTGTTTAATAAATAAATATGTATATAAAAAATATCATTTTTCTGCTAAACCTAAAAGTAATTGAAAAGTATGGATATTTTTAGATGTAACACCGTATCCGAGTTAAGGCTCCCGTCTACCCACCATTTTGATTTCGTGGACGTAATGTTAATCCTATGGTATTTCGACTTTAATTCTCCCATCATTACTATTTGTTCTATATAAATGCAACAAAGTGCATCTGAAAGAGCAAAAAATAATCAATGATTCTGTGGAATTACTTTTTTCCTAAGATTTTTAAAAATATTTTTATTCTTATTTTAATTATTCGTTTTAGAGTTTTCCGGTCTTTAAAGAATATTTTCAAATATTTGTAACAATCGGAGGAAAAAAAGTAATTCCACAGAAGCATTCATTATTTTTTGCTCTTTCATATGCACTTTATTGCATTCAAATAGATCAAATAATAAAAATGTGAGAATTCAAGTCGAAATTCCATAGGATTAACATTAAGCTGACGAAATGAAAATGGCGGGTAGGCGGGAGCCTTAAACTAGGTTTTACTTACTAATTTTAACACACACAGTTCGAAAGGTTCACCAACAGTGGTCTAGATATTACATGGTATAAATATGTGATTATGTACATCGTATTTAGTTCTTAGATTTAAGTTAAAAAAATCACTTTTTTAAGTATCACAAGTCTAATTGAAAAATATTCGAACCGTTACAGAAGAAAGAAAATAAAATATTTCTTTGAATGGCTATTAGCCATAATAAATTTTTATTACAAAAACTTTTACAAATTATTTTAGTCCATCATCCTCAGTCCATAGTCAATAGTTAAAATAAATCTTATGGGAAAGTATCAGTTGTATACCTATGAAATGCAGACTTTTAAAGGAAAAACACATGTCAATTTGAAATGTATATGGTTAAAGCTATTTATTTAAAGTATACGCCATTCGACGCCACAATATGTTCCAATCTTTCTGGTAAAGATGAATTCTGTTACCGTAAAAATTTTCATTTTTCGAAATAATCCATGAATTGACTTATTTTTTCAATTCTTCTTAATTAACAAAGTCTTGTTTTGTCAGTCCGTGTGCTATCGACCGGAACAAATGTTAGTCCTAGGGAGCAATGTCCGACGAATACAGTGGAATAGGTAACACATCCCAATTCAATAATTTCAAGATTTCCTTGACAATTTTGTGGTGTAGGTCGGCGAACTGTCAAAAACCAAAATCGATTTTCCGTGTCTTTGCACCCATTACGGGAGTTAAGTCACCATTGCAAAGTTCAAAATGATTCTTTGTTGTAGGTAGCGGATAGCAAAAACTTTTCACCAGATTTGAGAACTTCAAAATGAACAACACTCTTTGGATCCCAGCAGAGCATTGTCTTTTTATCCAAATGATTTGGTCTTGCAGTCGATTTTGATGGTTGTTCTGGATCAACCCGTGATATTCTTCAGAATATCAAAATAAATCCATTTTTCACCAGCTGTTACGATTCGATTCAGGAAATGTTTCTGATTGATGTCTTTTCAATGGGAGCTCGCTAGTGACATTTCGATTTTTCATTTATCTTCCAGTCAAACAATGTGGTATCCATTTTCTTCCTTTTTGAATTTTTCAAATCGTGTGTAAACGCTTGCTAACAAATTTTTGAGTCACATACAATACTTCTGCCAATTGTAATTGAGTTTTAGTGGTTTCTTCGTCCAACAATGCTTGTAACACTGGATTTTGAAAATTTTTCTGTGGGTTTCCCACAACCTTGTCTTACGCATCAAAATTTCCTGTTTTGAATTGATTGAGCAAAAGTTCACTTAATGTTAATCGTATTGATATGTATTCGTCGTAAGTTTCTACAAGTATTCGGTAAATATGAATTGCAGTTCTAATTAAAATGAAGTAATGAATCAAAACCTCTCACAAATAGTATTTTTTTGGAGTAAAATTCAACACTTACAAAACAAAGATAATGAATATATACTTTTTCAATATTCTACATGTCTGGTTTTATATAAGTTAGAAATAGTCAAACAAAAGGCTGTATATGTTAAATCACCGGTCTTAAGAACTTATGCGAGGCGCCATCTGTTAGAAAAGTCCGCATTTCATAGGTACACGCCTTGTATATCAATGAAGTAAAAAAGGATCAACGATCAAATAAACAAATTAATGATTCATTAGTAAAAGTTACATATTTATAAATTTCTGGCTGCCCCTGTGTTATATATGCATATATAGTTTTTAATATTCCAATTTGTTTTTTAATAACTTAAGATATTTTTCTTTCTTATTACTAAGATTTATTTTTCATTCATACAACAGTCTTATATATATGCCTTGCTACAAGATGAAGGAAAGAGTTTTTCACACTTTCAGTTATATATATATATATATATATATATATATATATATATATATATCGAGAATTTTATTGGAGAATATCAATAAATGTCTTTGCAAATAAAACAATGAAATATCCGTATATTCGTTTATGTACAAATAAAAATATTTGGAAAGCTAAATGCGTTCAATAAGAATATTGAAATAATTACGGGAGGAAAGAGAGAGAGAGAGAGAAAATATCAATGCATATTAGGCGATGGATAAAAGAATAAAAACAATAAAATGTTAATAGAAGAAGGAAAGCAGAAAGATAAAAAGTAAGGGAAAGGAATAAATATGGAAATAGAGGAAGCAAAATCCCCATAAAGATTTCCGATGTAATATTTACAGCTTTTTTTCATTGACTCATCCATAATTTATTCGTCGCAATAAAATTTAACGAATACATAAACTGTGACTTCTTTTTATTAACTATACTTTATTATAACTCATCACAACGACCATTTAGACTGTTTATTTGCTGCTATAAATTTGACGTTAATTCAAGAATATTGGGATTCCTTACTTTAATCATTAATTGAAAATCCAATGAATCACGTAGTAATTAAAGACATTTGCTTATAAGACGGAAGGAGAATCCACTGCAATGGATATTCTGTTAAAAAACCATAATACTTAGGAAAGAGCCAGGCATGTGGTGTTACTAATTACTCTATATCAAACGATTTTACATGAGCTATTGGGAGGGGAGAGCAATTTTGAGTAATTATTGTAAATATTACTGTTAAGAAATTTTTGTCATCGATGCTATAATTCAAAAAATTAGTGATTCCTTTCAAGCTTATCTCTTATGTTTGAGTCTCAAACATTTGTTTCATAATTTATGATACACTCTGTGCAGTAAATGTTTTGTTTTGGCTTTATGATAGATATTTCAATCGAAGATATCAAGTTTTAAGAGGATAAAATGACTCATTTAAAAAAAATCTAAAAAAATGAAAAAGTGACGAATTATTTGATACGCAACACAAACTTAAATGAAACAAATTAACAAAGGAATAATTAAAAAATAGAATAATTATGGAGTAATTATACTAAAATTGAATATTTTTGAAGAAATTCTTTTAAAATGGAATTATATGGAACTACATAAAATGGAATTATATGGAACTACATAAAATGGAATTTTATGGTACATAAAATGGAATTATATAAAAATGCATATCATGCAATCCATTTTAATATTTTTATTTCATGCACCAAATAATGAATTCCATGTGTTCTATATATAAGTTATGTATTCCACATTCTTTATTTTAAAAAATATTATTATGTTACTTCATGTACTCTAATTGGAGATTATGAATTCCGTGTATTTTATTTTAAAATTGAATTGTGTGTTTCGTGTATTCCATTTTGAAATTATGAACCAACACATATACGTTTTTAATGTTTTCCTACGTGAATCGCTGTTCATGAAAGCTACTTAAATATTCAAGAGGGAAAAAAAATTTATTTCGAATATCACGGGAAATAAAAATAACACTTCTGAAAAAAGGACGTGTTAATTTACCGACACAACATTAATATTGGATACGCACTGAATAACATAGAACAAGAAGAGCAAAGAAATCCTCCCCCCCTAAAGAAATGTGTTGAAATAGAATTTATTGTTAAACTTAAGAGTGGTTAATTGTTTTGAAGCAAAACATTTATTAAGCTTTAAAAATACAGCAATTGGTTCGATGAATCCGATAGATAACTAAATAAATCGACATCTCAGCATCTAGACGAAATGCTCGTGATACGAAACAACCGAATCGAGGGGAGTAACCCTTATACATTTTGTCTTGACGCGGAATGAAGTATGCTCACAATAACTTCACTGGAAACTCGGTGCTGTCAGGAGAGTGACGACTGTAAAACGCTGGCGCCTTCTTTCACTCGCAACAAGTGAAGGATTTATTTCGGATGCTTGACTGAAAAGCCACGCCTACAGAAGGAATTCTTCGAAGGTTCGACCGTCGTCATTCCAAGGGAGATGTCAATCATCATCAAGAATTATTGACACGAAATCTCGATTATTCGACTTTCTATCGTCCGATACTTGCTATTAGCCGATCTCCCGGCGGCGCCAAACAAAACTCCATTCGGAATCTTTGCAAAAAATAACATCGATATAACTCTTTCTTATTCAAACATAGAATACATTACACGGATAGGGTTTCATTTTTAACAATCAAAGTGTTAGAGGTTTTTAACCACATAAGAGATAGAATTCATTTTTTACTAGTGGATAATTCTCCCCCGAATCATCATTGGCAAGAAAGTAACTTGAATCGTGCATACTATCTGATTTAAAGGAAAAATTTGGCATCCAAGCCACTTGGCTCATCAGACCTAATAAGAATTAGAGGATAAGTAAGGAACGGTTAAAAATCAGGTATCAGATAGTTACAGGAAGTATAATAAACATATGGTGCTAGAGTGTGGGCAGAGAACTAGTAAATCAAATAGGATAACTGAAATCAATTCGAAGATTACATTTATAAAAAGAAAAATAACCAGGCCTATAGGACTGCTGAAATGGAACTTTTAAATGTAATCTCGGGTATCCTTTGATTCATTAAACAATTAAAAAGTTCCATTTTAAACCTTCGATTTTGGAAAGATATAACGATGAATAGCTCTGATGAGCTAGATGCTTTCAGCAGAATCCCAAGATATGTTATTTCCAATCCAAAATTTGAGACAGTAATCAAATATCGTTAGGCATCTTTTATAGAAGTATATTACAACCGTATTTTTCTCTTCAAAGTCAATTACATCCTTTTTCGGGCAGAGATTTCGACTATTGATCTTTATGTCGGATTTATAGAGGCAGTTAATAATAATAAATAAAATTAATCTATTCTTATACCGTCTTCCATGGAACTTTTGTCTAGGATAACAAATTAATCATGTTATTTAAACAAAATTTAAAGGAGCATATTTCATAATAACGATCTTATTGATATTCACAAGACTAAGGCTTTTCAAAACACAATACAAAATGAAACTACTAATCATTTCGCCATAATGTGGTGGCTTTCTATAGAAATGACTTCACACTACTTCCTAAGACGCGTTCTAAGGGAGATTTCTTAATAACTGGAATACGTATAGGAAATCATACTTAACATATCTTAATTACAATTAATATTAAATTGAAAGCTTTGGACAACTGATGTATATATTTCTTCCCCCAAAAAGGGGATCTTTTTTCATATACCGCGTTGTTTCTGTGAGTTCGAGTCCTGATTTCACTTAAGTCATCACCGTGCAGAAGGAGGACGCATACTGAATATATCGAGGCTCAAAACTTTGATGTTATGGTGAGTGAAAGTAAAACGAGTGGTATGTTAGCTCATGTACCGTCCTCGTTTCCTTAACCGAGGCTAAGAATGACGAGATCCATCGCCTACAGCTCTCATGTTCCTTCTGCATGGGACGTTAATAATCAAATAACTCAACCCAAAGTAAGCATGGATTGAGTTATTATATAGTTTGAAGATTTATAATCATTCTCTTTCATTAATGTATATAAAATAATATCAGACACAGGTTCAATAATTCTACTATTTCTGAAAAAAATTCGAAGATTTTGGCGACATGATAACTTTTTTATTGACACAAACGATAAAATGAATTACTGCAGTAACTGAAAGGGTAACTGGGACGTTAAAACGACAGAGATTTAACACGTGGAAGTGACATAAACAGGAAAACAATTTATTATAGGCGCTTCATGTATGAAACAAAAGATAAGAGGATGCTCTGGGAACTTATTGCAGGCGGAATTGATTCTAAATTTTTTAATGTCGTTGTTTTCAATATCCCCCGAAATAATGCAGTCTCATTCTATAAGATACATCAATCCCCTTCCATCCGAAAAATAAAAATAAGATATGTATGACTTTCCCCCCCCCCCCTCTCTTCTTGGTCTATTTCTAGGGTTTAAAAGAAAATATGTGAAAAATGAAGTAAAAAGGGGATAGAAACGAAAACTATATTTTAAAATGAAGCGAGAATATAAAATATGAGCTTGTCAGAGAAAAAGTATTTTATAACGTTTTATTGTCCTTTTTTTTTTTTAAATGTTTGCCTAAGAAATAGTTCGTCTTAGAGGAAGAAAATGGCTTTTATTTTCGAAAGTATGTTTGAGATTTTGACAAGGATGACTTTTCTTTAAAAATGAAGTAGAGTAGTTCGGAATAAAGTAATTTTTCTTCCTCACCTATGAATTGTTAGTTCATGACAGAAAAATTTTTGAATTAATATTTTTTTACTAGCAGCTGTTTCTCATTTCAGGATTTGAGGCATGGGGAAAAAAGTGAGGATGACCAGTTTCTTTTGTTTCCAATATTTTCATTTAGCTCTTATTTATAAAAAATATTTTGGGTTAAAGTACTATCGCTCTAAATTGAAAATGGTTAAAAATGTCCAATCCTTAAAAGTCAATTACATTTTACAATTGAAATTTAAAAACATACTATGTGGGAAAAAACGTATTACAAATAAAGACTAATAAAATTGAAATCAAGATATTAGTCAGGGGTCAAAATAGTGGAAAAAAGAAAGTTCAGATGAGTGAAAGCTCTTTATACATTCCCCTCTAAAAATTATTCACTTTTAGGAAAAACAATTTCTTCTTTGTTAACATAGATCAAACAGAATAGGATCCACATCATCCTTAAATTTCTTTGTCATTTCGTAGAAAATACTGAGGAATAAAAAAAATTCACATCAAAAGTAAGTATTGATTGATTTTTAAATTAATGTTTTATTACCGGTATGCTCAGAGTGATCGCGATAGTCGAGTGGTCGTGGACGTGATCTCAACCGGCTTTATTTCGTAGAGTTGTGGGTTCGAGTTTTGATACTAATAAGAACCGCCATGTACTGGGGCTGATGCGCATTAAAATTGGTTGAAGGCTTATGTCCATTCGTTGGCGCAGTGGTGAAGTTTGGAGGGAGAAATGCCAGCTCAGGTATCGTCCTCGTCACTTAACCGAAATTCAAAATGACGAGATTCGTCACTTTTTGACCTCGTTTTGCTTTTAAGTGTGACTTTAGTTGTTTATAAACATTGAACCTACAATGAGCACGAGGGCTAGGATGCCTCTACTCTGGGTAAAGCTACAGCGAACGCCTTTAGTGAGACTTAAAAAAGACAACAACCACCGGTACAATAAATAAAAACCGTCCTTATCAGGGCGTAACAATCCTCTTCTGGAATGCAGGCCGTTTGGGCAACGCCAAATTGACATAACTAAAGACCTTAGTTTTCAAATCTACCGCAGACATAATCAAAATTGCTGAAGCTCGCGTTTCTACAAAAGCCACATGTTTTATGAATTGATAAATTACCTAATGTCTATCATCAAGCGATCCAGGCAAGTAATCTTTGGAATAACGACTTAGTAAACAATACGATAGTTAGTAAAATTAAATTTCTTATATGAGAAATGATTAACCATGACAAACTGAAATCTCGATGCATAGATGCCTAGAAGAATGGGGCTCACTTTACAGTGGTCGACCTCTACAACCCGCTGAACGACGTTCCGAACATCGATGAGATTAACTATCTATATAACCTAGAAATTGATTCATCGTTGGGGACTTCAACGCCAACTCAGTCCGTTGGGCTTTCAGTTCTGCAAAACCATTTTGACACCATTTAGATTCCTTATGCACCGTTTTTCTTGCATTTGGTAGGCATACAAGTATGCCAGACTTCGTACTGTTACACATAAATTTAATCACCAAAGATTACGTTTTTCTTGTAGTGGCCATAGAAGGGTATGGCCACCGTCTTATGAGCATGTGCATCCATACTAAAAATATACATACTCCAAGGCCAGAGCTTACTCTCTGGAACCTCACGAAGACTAACTGAGATGGGTTTTCCATATTAAGAGATAAGTGTATTGTTGAGAAACTGGTGTATGAAAACACCTACTTCTCAGATAATCTCTTTGTAAAAGAAAAGTTACAAGCAGCTCAAGAGTGCCTTCTAGAGATAAAGTCAAGAGATAAACCTTTGGGGAACAAATCCTTAAAAGAGCTCAAGGAAGATTGCAATACAGCAACGCGTAAAGCAGAACATAACGGAGGATCCAATTAAAAAGACTAAGCTAGCCTAAAACGCTGAATAACCCAAACGAAAAGAAAATCGTATAGATTATTTGTAGCTTATCTCGATTTCAGAAAGGACGTTCTGAAGGCCCATAAATTTTGATCTAATCCAAAAACCGAAAACTGCAGTTGCCAGTGGGAACTAATATCTGTGAACAGTGAAGAACGAGCCAGCCTTCTGCAATTATTATGTAGCGGCCATCAAGCTTCATGTTACATTGGAGGAGAAAAAATAGTCACTGCAAGAGGCGAGAGAGAGTAGCCGCCTCGTGCCAAACTGAGCAGGAATACCTCTCTTTTCATAAAGAATTTTCTTCGGACGAGCTTAATCTTATCATTGCTTCTTTGCTTAGTGTGAAACCTATCAGACCGATGGTCATTAACTGTACTTTATCTGACACCTTGCATCTGCTGTTAGGAGTACTGTTCTGAAATTATCCAACTTAACTCGGAAAGACAAGAGAAGGCCTGTATTAGAGAAAAGCGAAAATAATTTCACTAATGAAGAAAAAGGAACCGGGTCTAACTAGTTACCGACTATCTACCTTACAAGCGTTTGCAGTTAAGTCATGATAAAATGAATGAACATATATCCAAGGAATTTCTTGAGTTAATAACAGCAATACGGGTTTACCAGGTAGGATTTCGCAAGCATAGCTCGACCATTGATGAAGTTGCGAGATTTATTCAGACGGTTGAAGATGGTTTCCCTAGTAAGCAGTCACTTGCAGCCATTCTTGTTGATTATAAGGCTACTTACACCAATATGTGATGCTGAATATTCATATACAAATTAAGATAACTTGATGTGAATGGCAGCATGCTCAAGGGGGTCCAAAGCTTGCTTTGGCAGCGTCTCATTCGGTACGATTTCCACGATACCATTTTTTCATATAAACAGCGACACTAAGACTGCCTACATTAATACTGCCTTAGCGTGCAGTTCTAAGCTGCCTCTTATTTAACATTGTGTTTGTTTACTTTAGTTTAGTTTTATTAACGTCGCACTAGAAGCAACACGAGGGCTATTGACGACGGACCCCTTAATTTGGAATCTCGGTCAAGTGATGAGGACGACACCTGAAATGGTACCCACTCTCCTAACTCCACACCATGCCGACGGGAGGACTTTGAGCCCCATCATATTTAACGTGCATCAGCCCCGGCTACACGGCGGATCTTTAGCGGTCAAGGATCGAACTCGCGACTGAACGAAAAAACCCGGCTACGAATCCGAAGCCATGACCACTATGTTACCGCAGCTTCTATTTAACATTGTGATTAGATAACCTCATGGCAGATATTGGGAAATTTCAGAGAGTATCATGCTTATTCTTTGCCGATGAAGTCATAATGTGAGCCAGCGACAGTCATATTAAAGCCCTTGAAGAAGTTCTCAACAAGGCACTTATCCACATTGAAAAACGGACTAACCTAAATAAAATGAAAATAACACCCGAAGAGATTGTCGCCTAGTTGTTCCTCATGTGCGATTGTGATTGTTTATTAATGTAGCACTGAAAAGCAGCACGAGGACTACTGCGACGAACTTCACAATTCTGAACCTCGATCAAGTAACGAGGACAAATATATGAGCTGGCACCACATTCGTCGAGGACTTAAGACTTCAAAGACATTTTTTTTCCTCATCTGTTCACCATATCAAGTAGAGTCTCCCAAATTAATTTATTCATACAGGTGAGCTACTCCAACAAAATTCTCTATGAAGTTACCTTGAAGCCACTCTCGATGTTTAATTGTTCTAGAGCAGCCACATCAAAACTACAGCTGATAAGTGCCAATGACATTTCAACCTCTTATAAAGGCTTACATCAACGAATTAGGGAACTGCACAAGATGTTCCTTTACATCTTACAAAACCTGTGTTCGGCCGGTGATGAAACATAGCCGTGAAGTTGTCTCCTATGTAAGCAAAATCAACTTAGCTAAATATGATATCGTACAGAACAAGCCACTCTGAATAATTACTGGAAAAGCTAAATCAACCCTCATTATGGTCACGCCTTTGAGAACGAGTTCTGAAGTTCTTGAGTTTCAAGTGGTAAACAGGTACTCAAATTTTGGGAGAGAGCAATGGTAATTGGTGAAAACCAGTGGAAAAAAACAGATACAAATCTAGAACTCAACATCTGAAAACGCAGTCAACTTTAACACTCGCAGAATCTAATGAAAACATACTAAATTTCTATTGAATCCCGAGCACCCTTGCAGCTCTTTACGATAGTCGTTTCAGTCATGCCTAGCAAACGAATTAATCTTCTTAATTTAAATTCGCATAATGCTAGAGTTTATCTTTTGGAACTAAAATCATGTGCTATAGATAATCATGTGCTTTCATATTTTTAGTTATATAAAAAACGAATGGGCACATGTTTACACCGATAGCTCTTACTTACCTGAAAAGAAAGGAACAGGTAATGGATGACTCTGCAATCTCTTTGAAAACTCCCTAATTGAAGGATACATACAGAAATTACGATGTGGAAGTGTGTGCCATTCAAGAAACTGCTAAACATTTACTAGATCTTAATTTATCTCCAAGAAAAGTTGTATTTCTCATTGACATCCAAGCAGCCATTACAGCACTGAGCAATAACAACTCCATAGACTGTCCAATTCAGGTAACAATTCAGTGCCGCAACAAACAGGCAGAGCTCATCACCAGTGGTTGGACGCTACAGTTACAATGGGTTCCTAGTCATGCACAAGTCCTCGGTAATAATAAGGCCGGTGTCATGGTGAGTATTCGGGCCGAGTCCAATTAAATTGAGATTCTACAGACACTCAGAGCAGCATGCAACCATATTACTACAACCATTAAGAGTTCCACAGGTAAGAACTTCAAAGGGTCTAATTAAGGCACAATATGGGAGTGCCTTGTTGCAACGGGACGTGTTCCACTGCATTTGGATTGTGCAGAGGCTATCAACATGTTTCCGCCTTCCTGGGGGGCATTGAGTACTGAGTACCTACGATCATATTTTCAACGTATCGGTGTTGCTTTTGAGAAGATCTGACCAATATGTCAGAACTCCGATATGGACGGCAATCACTTACATAACTGCCCCGAACTCGACAATCTACCAGCAGATATATGTATCCTAGGTATCACATCATATGGCTGAACAGCGACAGATGGGCGTAGACTAAATGAAATGAAATGAAAATTTTAAGAAAGATATGAAAGTCTGAGTCGTAATATTATAGGTATAATGATCAAAATATTACTCAGGTTTAGAATCAAATAGACAAGAATAAATCCTTTTTTCATTTTTATGCAAATTTTTGACGAATATGCTTAATTTTTTGAATAAATCAAAAAGTAATTGGAAAGAAGAATACAATGTTTATAGTTTCTTACACAGACATTTAACAAATTAATATCTTTTTCTATATGAAAGAATTACGAAAGGAAATTTTCTATATGTTGAAATTATCTTCCTGTTGTAACTGAGAATACTTTTTTTTTAAAAAAAAATGAAATAAAAATTTCAATAACATTTCAATGAAAATTATTTTTATAATGTTTATCTTAATTATCTGTCTTATTTCAATGAAAATTATTTTCATAATTAAATAATAATACTTTTTATAAAACTTAACTATAAAGCTACAATCGACAATGGAGGCATTTGCATGAGATACTTCTCACAAATTTTCTAAATTATCATTTAGTAATAAAAAAGAAATTTTAAGCAAAATTAACTTTTCTTCTCATTTCTGAAATTTTTTTTAACTGTTTTAACTTAACAGTATTATTAATCGATTAAAACAATTAAAAGTAACCATCAAGTAGTTAATATTGGAAGTAAAACTTTGATTCTACGTCATAGGTAAAAATGTGACGCAGAACAAAGAAACAAAAATTTTAACATCAGAACCAAATTTGAAGTCTCTGATGTTAAAAGATTCGCTAAAAGTTGTTGCAGCCCAAGTTTTAAATAGTTCGAATTTTAAGAACTGTGATGAAATACCAGTGATCTGTTCAAATAGAAAAGATTGGGTGTTTAATCGTGAAACTTATCTCTATCTTTGAGATGTTTCACTTCCTAAGTAAAAAGAAATATTACAGGTTGAAAGTCTCTCAAACCTGACCCGAATTTCAATCAGTTTTCGGATTTTTGTTAAAAATACGAACTAATATTCCAAGAAAATCAATTAAAAGGTTGAAAGTAAAAAAAAAATTCTAAAATCTGAATGGTGAAAATTAAATTTTTTTCAAAAGTCAGACTTGTTCACTCAAACGGAATGAACGGAAGATAGTTGAGCAAACCTCTGTCCATTTTATTACATAAGCAATGTTTTATGCTAAGATTAGATTAGACATTGTTTTTCACTACATCTTCATGAAAACATTATATTTTAAGATGAATTAATGATTTAAAATTTTTATTCAACTAAGCGAATTTGAAGATGTTGATTGGTAAATCTTAAATTAATGTCACTTTAACGCTACAAAAGGGCTATTGTTGATTTATCTAGTAATTAAAGGCTCAGCAACGAGGATGACACCTGAAATGATACACCACTTTTCTTATGACTGCGATAAATAAGTTCGGGATTTATTTGAATTTAACAGGTTTCAGACCATCGATGGAGTCAGGACGTGAACAGGCAACTTGACTTTGGATCACAACATGTATCTGTTCATCACGGCTTTGATTAAAATAAACTCTTAAGATATTGTATCGTTAAATGTTATCTCTGAATTTATTTTCATCAAAAGTTTTTTAATAAAAAGGAAAGAAACTAATTTTGAACTCTTTAAAAATATTAAATGGATAAAATAACCAACTCAGAAATTTGAAAAAATTGGTTCCCGAAAATAAAAGATTGAAGGGATTTTATACGTGGATAGTTTTAGAGTTTTATAATTCTCTCTCGCTCTCTCTTTCTCATACACACACGAAAAATTTCAAAAACACTATATAAAAATCTATTCACCTAATTTATGTAAATTTAGTATCGAATAAACCTTATGCATGTATCTGGGGCTTGAACTAAAACCTCTTGGCTACTTAAATAAATAAAAATTTCAGAGCCAGTCGAAGATCTATTACAAGAAATTTGCCACATTTTACAACGTTGTTATACAAATAATAGACCTTAATTTAAAAATGTTCTTATTATGAACATTATTTTAGTTAAATCTCTAGAAAACATTATGAAAAAAGATAGTATCATGTTTCAAAGAAATTTAACAATAATATTTAGAGTTATCATTTTTGGAGTTTTCAAAATATGCAAAAAAAAACTGATTTTGAGAAAAATGCATTTTTAGCACAATTTATCATATATTTTCTATATATACACAATTACTTACTAAAAATTCACCGGTTTTATAGCTTATATCTTCTCTTTTCTTATTTTTAACCATTTTTTTCTTTTTAGCAAATCTATTTTTTTTCTGGCAACTTTTACCGTTGCCAACGGTTTTCACTCTGTTACTTGAACTTCATCCAATTCTGCAAAACCTTTTTAATGTAAATACACCAATAGGCACACTGAAATGTTTCAATATATCCAATAATCCCTGAAATCCCTTATTAAATTGAATTACTGCCATATATCCTCCTAATCGCAGTGTTGGCAATGCAGAAAAAGCATTTTTTGGAATGAATTTCCATAAAATTTCATTGAAACGCTCGTTTGCATTTTGAGTTTTTCCTGGTAAATAATAATAAGCTTTTATCCTAATAAGCTTTTATCGCAAAACTTCTTGTATATTGGTTTGATAATGTTAACCAGATTTTGTGGAAGTCCTTTAGACTCTTCCTTGTAGATTTGCTTATTGCGTGATACAGCTCGTTGATATTTGCATCAGGTCGATACACGCCAACAGGTTCCATAGCACCAGATAACCCTATATGTTCTGCGCAGTTATGAATGGTGTTTAATTCTTCATTTTTGGAATCGCAAAGTCTACATACTTTAGCCATGAATTCAACGTCTAATATCTTCCTAGTATCTATTGAGACAACAGAGACACATCCATTCAAGGATGAATATCCTCTCCGTTGTCAAGTTCTATCAACCGACACACCACATTGAGATAATTCAGAATCATTTACATTACCTCTAATTTCCATAGCAGTTTCATTTATCGTATTGCATACAACGTAGCTAGCAGTAACTTCAATTATTTTCTCAAGAAAACCAAATACTTTCTTTGACGGAACATTTACATTGATAGCAATACAAAGTTTTGGTCGCAGTATATCCTTTACCAATGACTCTCATACCAAAAACAAAAGCAAGATTGCAATTTGTTTACTTTATCAGAAGAACAGAAAGAGAAGGATTAGTCACAGTTTTTTCATTTTGAAGTCATTTTCATGGATAATCCAAAAACAGAATCTTGCATCACGTTAATTCTTTTTTCAAAACATGCAGGACAACATAATAAAGAAATTACTTGATTGAAAATTCCTAAGTTAAAAATAACATTTTTTTTATCATTTTCTGTATCATCCATCTGAAGGTTTGAAAGAATTCATCAATTTTATTTCACTCTCAGCTGAAACATTTAAATTGGTACTAATTTTTTCGTTCTCTGGAACTGAAACATTATTAGAGTACCTCCTATTTCCTTTAAACTGTCTTTTAATAGAATAACTTTTATTTTTGTTCTTTCCCATAGCTGTAAAAATACTAATACCAGAAAATAAATTCAGTATTGTTTACAATAAAAGTTAATAAATTTTGATTAGCAACTAAACAAGACAGTTGTCATCAAATCAAGCTGTATGTAAATAAAACAATTATCGCCCAGACGTAGTCAGACACTAGCACAATGCGTAATTATTCTAAATATTGCATCAAATGTTTTCTATAATTATATTAAAAAGAAATATAGTATTTTAATTCTATTTTACAACTTTAAATGTCATTTAAATAGTAATTTCAGGTCATTTAAATACCCCCATCCGGTTTTTGGAGCTTTACTAATTCTTTAATATCTTGGATTTTAAGTTACGTAGAAACAAAATTAGAACAGTTTTATAAAGCTAAATAAATGCTTTTTTCAAGGAAAAAAAAACACCTGTAAATGTGATTTTTTTTTGCGAAATTTAACCATTTCAACGTATTCGTATACCCTAACGCCTTAAGATCATGTAAGATATGAGAAAGACGATGAGAATGTAATGGTATATATATACATATATACCCGAACTAAACATAAATAGTACAAGTCACAACAATATATAAGAATGGGATGGAAATGTGTGTGTGATGACGGCACACTCGCAGGCGGCATTGTGCGAGAGGATACGGTGCTGACGAGGAACTGTGATGAGACGAGGTTTGAGAGCCATCATGGTTGGACTGTGGGAGACCGAGTGCAGAACGCAACTTCGATAGCATTGAGAGAATTGAGGTGGTGTCTCTAGCACAAGAGTGCTGGTAAATCATAGCAGAGTGTTTGTCTCTCACGAGAATTATATTGCTGTTAAACGCAAGAGCGCTATCAACACATTATAGTAGTAAAATTTGTATATTTATCATTTGCCTAAATTATATTCGTCTTTGTGAATAATCATGACTCATCATTCATATTCCTAGATCTCATCTTTACTCTTTCACAACCCTACATATATTCTTGATTCTTCTAGATCTTGTTTATTTTTATTTTATGGTTTTCAAATATATACAGTTTTATTAAAATTATTATATTTATTTTATTTTTCATTTAACTTTAGCTTTTTCCTTATAATGTTTTATATTTTTTTTAAATAATTTTTTAAAAATTTTGCATGTTTATTTTTAGAGTTTTTAAGCTGTATTTTAATATGATTTTGTTTAGTAAAAAAGTATCGGATTGACATTCATATATCTCTGAAATGTTTTTTTTCCGAATGATAAGATCAAAATTCAATGGCTTCCTTACACAGCAGAACCCTTTCGAATCCTTTTTATTCGGTCCTCTGAATAACCTGGGTCGGTCATTTTAAGAAGAAAATTTTACAAAAAAATTTAAGAAGTGATCAGCAAATCTCCATAATAATATTTATTTGTTCCATTCAAGTATTTTGAACAATTATTTTCTTCACTGTAATTTTTCAAGAGCTATAACAGAATGAAAGGTAATTGTAGAGGAGGAGACTTTATAAATATTTTGTGCAAGAGGTCAACAAAATATTAGTTACACCTCTTATCACTGTTGACATAGGCACAAAGTGTTACATTGCCTAGTGGGAAAATGCAATAAAAAACCTTTAAGTTCTTCTATGTTCCAAAGTAAACGTCTTTATCTTCTGTAAATAGAATTCACTCTTGATTTATTCAATATAAAGATAGATTTCTGTAAGTCAGTATTATTTTATCTCCCTTTTTCAATTTTCCAGTTAATTCGAGTTTTCGTACTGCCTCTGGTCCTAATTAACCGATATAACGAGATTATACTGCACTTGTTAAAATATAATACCTTCCTCCAAATATTGAAGTAAGGCCTTTTTCAATATGAACACGAATTATTGATATTCTTTTTTCTTATAAAGGACTATATTATTTGTATTTTCTTCTGCATACACGCTATTTAATCTGTTGCACCATTAATGAAATGATGATAAATGCCGTTTTGAACTCTGCATCAAATTCAAAATCGTCCTTCACCGAATAGGAAGATGTGATTTTGTGCGCCTAAAAAAATATCAATATTACTAAATCTTCTTTGAAAAGCTTTTAAAATATATAATACGCGCCTGATAGTCAAATTCCCAATTCATCGAGAAGTTTCTAGCAACATATAAAGCAAAACGATCGAAACGATACAATATTTAAATAGCTCAATTTGAAGAACATGACTTTTCCATACATTTATGAAGTCTCGAATGAAAAATAAAAAGATATTCGACACCGAAACAAAAATTTCTATCAAAAACAAACGATGTCGAAACATCAAATAGAAAAAAATGCATTTCGCGGAAATAACCACAGATATCTGATTCCACTTTTCGATATAGCTTAAACATTTTCCTCATATCGATGGAAAAAAAGTCATTCTCATCCATTTTACGAGCTATCGTTCGACATTCTCCCGCCATCAAATCGAACTCCGCACATTTCCCGAATTGTGTTTCATTCCATCGGGAAACAATTTTCATTCCGCTGCCAGATTCTTTTTCCGAGTTGAACAGACGATGCTCATTGAGATAATCTTCCGACTTGTTGCCAACGCCGCTTTTGTTATAAACGGCCACAAATCACTTTGTCGCCCCTTTTCTCCTTCTTGTCCGGACGTGACTATTATGTAATGAGGCGGCTTCAATGGGTAGCGCCCTGCAACTCAACTCGAGAAGAGACGAGTTGAGAGTTGATTGATGCTGGGGGGCAAACGATTTTTATTGCTTTAGATAAAAATCGATCCAAGGTATTTTTTTGGAGTAAAATTCGAATGTTTATGGATATTGTTTCCTTTTGTTTTGGGTCAGAGGTTCACATAAATCTACTCCGTTAGTTTTATACTTAAATATCTCTTTTCTTTTTCATTTTAACTTTTTACAAACATGACACGAATTTTTTGAAAATTTAAGGGAAAAAAAATAAATAAATAAAAGAAAATGACAATAACGCGGATTTATATTCTAAATTTTATCTACCACAAATTAAATTTATTTACACATATAATTTTCGTAGAAATTTTTAAATTTATTTTTATATCTTATCACTATTTTTTTTTAAAAAAAAAAAAAAACATTAAAATGTTTTAAAATTATATAAGAGATGAGTTCTACTTTTCAGAATTTCTAAATAATTGATTGGTTGGATGCTATTTTATTACATAAGATCACTACCCAGCCTGTTTGAAAATGTTGCATTGATATTTTTTTTGCAAAGCAATATTTTAAAGAACAAAATTTTTTGTAAGTGTAATTCTTGCAATAAAAAAATAATATTATTTACTTTAATTGACATAATCTAAAATAATTAAATTTCTTTAACACATGAATTTTTTCAATACGTTCAGTCGTCACAACCAGTGGCGCTGTTAGCACTTAACCGAAATATGCGTATACGATAAAATTCTTCGACTTTTACCACATGAAAGCATGGATTAATATATTTGTGAAATATAATATATATATATATATATATATATATATATATATATATATATATATATAATTTGTGAAATATCAGAGTAAAAACATAGATTTTAAGTTGAAAAAGTTTTCGATGATTAATTTTGAGCCAAAAAGAACGTGATCTTAATTTGTATTTTTCAGTTAATCCAATTAAATTTATTTTCAAAATTCTTTTTAGTTTTTACTTTAACAGAACAAATTAATTTTATTTGTTCGTTCAAAAAAGCATAAAACGTTTCCTCCCTTATTTTTATTTCTAAACATATTGCTGTGATATTTGATAGAATTCCATCCCATAATTCAGGAAATTTCAAATTTTAAAATTAATCGTATAATCAAATATAGTACAATAAGATGTAAGTGGGTTTACACTACAGTTCAATATCAATTCAATTCGTACATAATCAATCCACTTTTCGCACAGTGTTAGAAAACGTGGAAAAATTTTAGATTCGCATTTGCATAATGTAAACTGTACCCCTTACAGTTTCTCCCTAATATCCCTGCAACCAATGATTGGGTTCGAATGGAATTTGGAGCAAAAGCTATATATATCCCTTTTTTACAATACTCTGCTTCAAAAAAAGGATTTCATAATGAAATAATTATCTTTGGAAGGTAAGTGCCTAAGTTAATTAATTAATCCAATAACAATCTAATTTAGTTCGTTTTGGGCCATAAACAGCGGCATCAAATTTGGGGAAATGTGAAGAGAATTGCAAAAGTTATTAAGGGTGGTCTTCCTCACTCCCCCTCGTTTTGACATATTGTAATTTATAAGATATAATGGCAAATTATTTTACTTAATGTAATCTACTGTAGGATTTCATTAGAAATTTCTACCTTCGTACATATTTTAAGACACGGGATTTTATCAGAGACTCTTGATTGATTGGAAAATATAATTCCGTTTTTTTTTAAAAAAAAATGCTATTTCAGCATTTCAGTGACCGAATGAGACAAAAAACAAATGAAACAAATGCTACAATTCTGCTCACGAATGTATACAAATACTCTCAACTTCACAGAAAACATTTTAAAAATTTTAAAGTTCAATTATTTTATATATATAGTTTATTAACATCTAAAATCGCACACTTTGAAGTAATACGAGGGCTATTGGCGACGAACGCCATTATAATACCTGGCCCCTGTTGGCGAGATACAACGTTGGTTAGAATGTTAAATGCGAATGTTGGCTGTCGAAGAGAAGTTGTCACAAGAGAAAGAATGCATTTGTGAGGAAGAGAGGTAGGAACGTGAACGAAAGAAAGATTTAGATTTTCCAAGATTTAACCAGTAAAGCGTAAATATTTTTAATTATTCAAGACTGAGTCCTTACAGTGTCAAGAAAAAAAAAGCCATCATACATATAATTTTGAACCTTAGTCATGTGAATTAAGCTCCATCCCCTCTTTTGAATTTCCACTCTACATCAGCGGGAGGACTTTGAACTACTGCATATTTAATATGCACGAACTCTTTATACGGTAGATTTTTAGTGGCAACAGGGCTCGAACCCATGACACTACGAAACAGTGCCGACTGCGAGCTTACGACCATGCCCACTATGCTACAGAAGTAATGTATTTAATATATATAATTGATTTAAATATTATTCAAATAAATAGTTATTTGACTATTAATGAATTCAAATAACGTATCTCATTCTCTTCCAATGTATGCTCTTCTTTTCTTTAAAAATGCAGAATTAATTCTATAAATGAGTTAAATTTGAACGTCGTTTTTAAGTCTTACAAATATTATTATTATTTTTGTTATTCTATGAAAATTTATTTATATTTTTCAATATAAGTATGACGTGCTTAAGGAGACTAAAGTACGCATGATTTGATGCAAATCATTAAAATTAGTCTTTATACTTTTTTTTTCATTCACTAAATGTCAGAGTTCTACATTAAGAAAACCGAAAATATAACTCATATTTTCATTGGTAACTACATGCTTATGTTTTTCTTCTCTAGCAGGAGAACTTTTGGGTTCTTGCTCATTTAATCAACTCGAACAGTGTCAAGTGGTTTTGAAATGATGTGAATAAATTCAATTCCTTTCTTATTGTTTGTTTATATTTGCCAATGTGTTACACGTTCGTTCTTCTGATAAATTTATATTATATACTCTTGAAGTAGTATTTGGCTTAAAAAAAACAGTCTTTTTTAAAGACTAAATGTCTTTTTCATTCTATTTACTTTTATTTAAAAACACATTCGCGTTCATAGTGATGTAGTATTTTATAAGCGAATCATGCCTCATTCGAAGAGGATAAACATTTCAAGTAAATTGTATATTCGAACGTATGGATGCCTTGAAAAAAAAAAAAACTACTGGTGATATGCACATTTCAGAGAATAATTCAAATATTGCTGAAGGATCAGATTGCAACCGAAGTTTTGAAAAAGAAAGAATTCCTATGCAAGAAAAAAGATGTAATAGCGGATAATAGGATATTGCGGATTACAGTGATGAAGATAATTTAACAAGTTAAATAATCATTGTTAAATAATTCGAGATAAGAAACCAACGTTTTTAAACGGTGGCAAAGTTTATTAAAAAAAATTCGATGAAATATTAGTTAAAACTTTGTAAAAAACCTCATCTCTCCCTCGTCTTTAAGATCACTCTATCTGCGTAGTTCAATATATCTCCCATAGATGGCGCCAGGTTAGTATACAAATTAATTTATTTAAAAAAAAGTTATTGAAACATTAGTTAAAACTTGTCGCATATGTCTAAATATTGCGTTGTTAGGCGAGTAAGAACGATTCCCAAAGTTTCAGAGCTCTAGGTTAATGGGAAGTTGGTTAAATTAATGATCGAAAATTTGATGACACACAAACACTCTCACACACACATCAAGTGAAATACAGAAAAACGTTGTAAAATGGCTTTTGTGACATGTATAAATGCACTCTTTGTGATAATTGCATACGGCTATTTTAATACTTGAATTTGGACTTAAAAATATAGGTTTTAACATCAGTTGAATCTTGTGTAAGAAACGCGTTCTGAGAAAAAAATGGAATATTCTATATCTTCCAGAACATCATCAAAATTGAATGCACCGACACAGTTGAACGTTCGTGCTTTATAAGCATTTCTTGTAGTGAGTGGAGGACATGCAATTGTTAAAATAATTACATGTTCCTCAATATCATTCTAACCGTTGAGTAAGCACTTCGATAAAATTAAAGGTTACTTTAATTCTATATACTTTCTTGCCTCTAAAACAGCGCTGTAAGACATACGTAACAACATTTAAATTGCATATATTAAATTGGATAATTATGAAAATCATATTTCATCAATGAATATCATCATAAATCATATGTCATCAATGAATCATATGAATATCAAAAATATATATGAGTGATAGTTATATTTCATTTGGCTGTATAATTGATGCCTTAAATGGGTATATGCTTTAATTACGAAATAATGAGCAAGTACTGTCCAACAAGTGTGAGTGCAAAAAATAAATTAGGTGAGTCCTCAGCTGAATACGACTTTTGATATTCTGGTTACAATTGGTATGCAATATGCTTAACCCAGATTAGTTATGAGAGTTTACATAGTGTGATTTGGAGTAAGTGCGTTCTTTAGAGACTTATGTGAAATACAGAAAGTAAACATAGCTATTTGTGAATCAATATTCGAGTATAACTTTGAAAGCATTAAAATAAATAAAAACAATAGTTTGGTTCAGTAGCAATGAATACACTACCATATATGATATTTTTCGTAAAAACTGAACGAACCGTAAAAATAATGTTGCTTTTCGTATGATTGTCCTAAAAGTGAAGATCGCTTCTGAGAAAAGAAAAACGTTTAAAAGTTAAAAGAAGAGATTACATATAGTCATGGATTTTTTAAAACAGTTTTCTATTACGCTTAATGTTTTGATATTTCTGTTAACTATAGGTATTTATATGTACAACAAAAGTTGGCATGCACTTTTGTATCAATTGGATATTCAATGTTTTTAAAAAAAATTACTGAGCTTAGAATTTCCACAATTTCTTATAAACATTGATAGAAATATTATATTATGAATATCAATCACGTTACCCCAAAACAACCAACAAATATACCAACGTTTTTGTACATAGTTTGACAATTTTGTAAATCACATTTCATATATGCACATCAATTTTTGTAAGAAGAGTAACATTTCATAAACACATTACAAAATTAAAGAAAAAAAAGTTAAATTGTATGCTGTTGGAGGTATTTTTGATGTATATCCTATTTTTATTTATTGCTTACACATAGGTTCAAAGCAAAAGATTTGTAAGAATCAAAAAATCAAGATTTTTTTTTTAACCATACCGCGTCCCTATAAGTTCCAATACCGAATTATAAATACGTAATTTTAAATTAAATGTCTGGTCTATTGGATTTGAATTAACTGTTGCGTTTTAAACTGACAGAGGATAAATAAAAAGTTATTACAGCAAATAACTTACAGTTAATAATAAGTAAATTATATATATATATATATATATATATATATATATAAAATTTTTGAAACAAATGGCATTCCTAAAGTGTAAAAAAATATCTATTCTACAATGTTAAAATGTTTTTAAAATAATAACGTGGGAATTCAATCACCTAACATTTTGGAAATGAGAGTTTATACGGAAGAAAAGAAAAAAGAAAGAGGCATGGATCACAATGAATATGCATGTAAACAAGCAAAACAATCGTTTGTGATTTTAACGACAGTTTGTTAATATTTGTTTACCAACAGCTTTACTACTTTAAGAGTATTTCCTACATTGTTAATAAGAACTAAATTTGACTTCTAATTCTTCCGAATTTAAATTCTTTTTAATAGAACATATATACAGATTTACGAGGGAAGTTCAAAAATTCCCCTTGTTGTAAAGTGAGAATAGTGTATTGAGAATGTGTGAAGTGGGGTAACTCAAAACGTTGCCCAGGATCGTTTTTTCTTTTTCTAAGTAGTTCATAAGTATGATGCCTTTAGCATTCCAAAAAAAAAATCGTCACCTTAACTTTTGCAACCATTTTCGCCTTCTCTCGAGCAGATAGACAAGAAGCAATTCATCGTTTTAAAAGTTGTTTACTTTCCAGTGATAACTAAGAATTCAATTATCATGGGCGGTGACAAAGTTTCGGTAAGACAATCTTAATATTGGTATCAGTGAGATATATATCTAGGGTGTTATCTTGGAGAGCAGGAATTCATTTATCATTATAGTGCAAGTCTGTGGAATAAATATTGTGCGTGAGATTTGTCTAACGTTTTCTTGTATAAGTTACTGACTTTTTAATATTAGTATATTTGATCGATTTATGGCACAAGAGGCGAATAGGAATACTATTCCGCTACAAACTGACCTCTAAATCAATGTCGTACTTTTTGGCACCGTTCAAAAGACAAGCAGTACACATAGATAGCACCAATTTATCTCAGCAACGCCATCTGTCTTCGTCAAAACAAGTACTATTTGTATGGGACCACTAATCATAACTGAGATCACATGTGTCAAAGTTATTGCATTTAAGTATTAATAAATTAATTTTTTTTACTTTCAGAAAACGTATTTAATTCTTTTCAAAAGAATTCATCTGAGCTTATAAATGTATCCTTAGAATCCAATAAAGCGGTAATTTCAATGAAGCTCCAACCCACGCACATTTCAAAAGAAGAAATTGTTGGTTAAAAAAAAAAGGATATGAAAGAAGTAATTTTTTTTTAAATCAAAGTCACTTTCTTTCTTTTACTTTACAAAAAGCGAAATTTCAGATTTGTTTTGAAAACAAATATTTTTAGTTGGCTGGAGAAAAAAATAGCATCCTGACATTTAAATGTAATTAATTGAAACAGTTTGTCATTCTTTAAATTTAATTAAATAACAAGACTGAACAAACACAATTGCTTTACCGTTCCATTGTTACTTGCATATTTAATGACTTTTACATGAAGAATATAATTCAATTTTCAGACTGAAATTGCACTGCTGATATAGCGTATAGAATAAGAATAGGTAATACGCTTTTGAAAACAAAATTTCATAGTGTGGGTAGATGAATGTAAGTGATCTTTTGCTATTTTCAAAACTGAATAGCTTTTCAGTAATTTTTTCAAAGATTTATGCGTGAGAATTTAGAGGAAGGTTTGAATACTTAGTTATAACTTTGATATAATTTTGCGATTTTTCGTACATTAATAATTTATTAAACAAAAACAAAGAACTTTCTATTTCAACGACTCAGCTATGTATTAATAAATAGAAAGAATAGAAAGTATTCTTTCAATGGTATTCATTTCTAGTTAAGTTTTTTAGACTCATTCCAAACTATAACAAATACCATTAAAATGTGTTTCATTTCATGAAAAGCTTTCAGCAGAAACATTTTTTCGGGTTATTTTGTTTAGATCGCATTGGAGAAATTTGTTAATATAAATCCTTTCTGGAGAGCAAAGTAAAAAAAGAGAAGTAATGAAATTTGTCAAATAATTTTTTTTATTCTTCTTGAAATTCATCAGCAACCATTTTTTTAGTATTTACAAAGGTGGTTCAAAAAGTATCCATATTAGGAATGGGGATACTCATTGTATTACTGTTCATTGATCGCTGCTGTTTTTACTAAGTAGTACACGAGTAGAACATTCTTCACATCCCAACCAATCACTAATAACGCTTTTCCGATCGCCTTCGCCTTCTTTGAAGCAGATTCATGTTAAACACCCGCATTATTTCATTGTTTTGTGTCCGGTCATAGTTATGAATTCAAGTTTCATTGACAGGGAGAACTCGAAGCGGTACCAATCAAAACTAATATATGAATCAGTGTCAGTTTGTTTTGGTGCCATTTAACAGGTGACAGTATACGCAATGGTAATTACAACTTACCTTAGCGTCGCCATCTGTCATCAACAACAGGTACTTTTAGAACCAATATGGTACTTTACATAACACATAGAATAATTTAAATTTTTACATGTTTCTCACATTTGTGAAGAAATTATATAAGGTCTTGCGTTACAGATTATTAAGAAAGTACAGTCGAATATTTCCTCAAATTAAAACAATTACTTTTTGTTTTAAAATGAACTTTTACCAAATATTTATGAAAGGTCATAAGAGCAAAGAAATGTAGAATTGAGCATCAATAAACCAATTATTCAAAATGTAAAATATAGAGTTAATTTTACGGTAACTCTTTAAGCTTGATTAAAACAACAACAAAAATAAATAGCTTTGCAATATTTACAGAAAAAAAATTACATTCATTTAATTTTTTAGGAAGAAATTCTTTTCTTTTGAAAAATTGCCTTAAATTAAGTTACGAGCCCAAACATGCCTCTTTGCAAAAGGTTTCTTCAAATGCAGTAGAAAAGTTACCAACGGTCTCGTGGGTCTCCACTCCCACGCAGTTCTTCCCACACAACCTGTAAGACCGGAAACATAATTTTGCAATGAAGCGTTTCCGGAAATTGTTTTCCCAACGTAGTTGAGCTTCGATGCAGGAAAAGCACTTTGCCGTACGAAGAGCTTTTTACTCCCTCGCTCTAAAAATGGAATGATTCAGAATTTCACTTTGAGTTAAAACGTTTTTTTTTTTTTTTTTTTTTAACTCGCGTTTTAGAAAGAGAAAAAAAATATGTGAAAAGATTACCTGAAAATATTTAAATTTTGTTGTCGAAGAACAAAGCGAAATTGAAATTTGCATTGGGTTGATTTGAAAACAACAGAAAAATAAATAAAACAAATAGATATGAATTTGTGGCACGTTATTTAAATGTACTTTTTTCTAAAAGTATAAATGTTTCAGAATAACTGTGCATTTATTAAATTTATTATAAGATCTCGTTAAGCTCTTCTTCGAATTAATGCTGATTCGATATAAATCAGTCATTCAGTTTCGTTCAATTTCACTTTACAATTTCTTGTTATGTTTCATATTAATTTTGTTACAAATTAAATTATTATGTGAACTATATTGCAAAGAAGACAAAAAATATTCAGTAATTTAGTAATACACATTTGATCACGTGTATATTATTATGTATCAAACACACACAATACTTATAAGTGTAAGTATATGATATGCTAAGCATACGCATGTGTTTACTTTGTATTTTAGTTTAAACAGTAGGGAATGTAGCTTTATTTGCTTTGGCCATGTGGTCAGTTGCGTAATTTTGGAAATAAAGATATAACATCATGATTGCTTTAGTCGATATCTACCTGGCTTGGGAAGAATTAACTGATAAAATGCATGAGAGGAATGTGGAAGAAGATTTAGCGGTGAGAATAATATTTCAGCCATATTTTATCCACTTTTTTGAGGGATTCTTTTTCACCCTCTCGGTGGTGATTGGATGACAAAGGTTATTCAAAAATTTAATTTCTTGGTCCGGAATAAACTCTTCCTATCATCTTTGTTGACGTTGTAGACAACCAAACCAAAACCAAACAAGAATCCTTGTCGGATCAGTTATTAAATCGTTTTTACTTCAATCGTTGCTGAAGATAGCTGCCGCATTCTCCTCCTCCGATATTATCATGATGATAGAAAGAGGGCCTTTCTAAATGATATTTTAGAGAAGTGTGTTTTTCCAATAATTTCTGCAATCAATATATATCTCTTCCCTGTTATATTGAGTGTCCTCCTCTTTTTTTGATAGTTTGCTTTGTTGTTATCGGTGGTCTATGGTTGAAATGGTGGTTCTATTTCACGCATGCATCGTAGCCAATATATCACTAAGCATGATTTATATGTGGGTGTCTTAAACACACAAAGCACATTTGCGTCGGGTATGAATCATCTATTATTCAATGTTGTGCTGCCACTTTTGAAAAAAACTGAAATTTCTCGGGGAGAGGGTTATGTTTTTCCATTTTTATGGTTCTCAATTATACGATACGAAAGATGCATTTGTACGATTCGCCGTGGAATTGTACAAATGCATCTTTTGCAAGAATCAATTAAAATTTTCTAATTGGAAACTTATTCAACTGCGTCAGTATTTTTTGGTGTTTAACCTAAAACGTACGGTAAATATGTTGTATTAAAATTATTTTTGTCAAATTATTTGTTTTAAAACATTTAAAAAAATATTAAAAAATACAAATAATTTTTTTTGCCAACTGCGCATTTCAATTCATAGTATCGTTAAATAACTTTTTTATTGGATCAATAATGTTTCCCCTCACAATTGCTTTGAATTTTTATTACATGAACTATGCCTATGTAATGACATCATTCCTTACAGATGTTTGTAGTTTCTATTTACTCCTAAGAATAAAAATCTATTTCTAAAGTATATATGTATTTGAGGCAAAAAGAGGATTTTAATTTTGAATGACAAGCAAGTAAATTTGTTTCTACTGAATACGGTAACACAGAATTTGCTATTTAAACCTGACTCTAATCCGACTCTCTCTTATGTAAGTTTATTTTTAATTTCTATTTGCCGTTCAGTTATTTAATTCCGTGAAAGTATAGTGACTAGTGAGAGGGTGAGGTCATACTATATTATTTCAAACAATGACTAAATGTTCTTTGATAAACACTTTTATTCTAGATTTATCGAGTCACAAATTGGTGGTAATAAGAAATCTGGTAACATTTTGATTAATTTTTCTCAAATTAAGGATCTGCACATTCATGTACAAAGGATTTGCACATTCATGTACAAAGAAAACAGATGCGGTGATCGGGCCGATTAAAAACATTATTATTATGGAATAGAACAAAAAGGATAGTTTCCCTGAACAAGATCATAATATTAAGGTAAAAGAGAGACACTCAGTAAGAGATAAAAAAAAAAAGAAGTATTAGTTTTGAAGTAGTCTAGATGTAGGGAAGAAGTGTTCTGGTGTTCACGAGTACGCCCTTTAAAGGGACCAACAAAACCCCGGCAAACTTCAATATGGTTCGCAGAAAGTGGTATTACTCGCGCTTCATTGGCTGCATTTCCTATAAGATTAAGTTGGCAATGAGCCTGTCTTGAATACGTGAGAACACAAAATAAGGGTAAGACAAGAAATTAGAAAATGTTTAAAAGGGTCTATATAATCTCTTCATGATATACTTCCTAATGGTTACAAATATTTTCAGTTGAAAAACTCATGCAATGCTGTATAAAAGAGTATTTAAATTTATTTTAAAGCTTTTGAACCTGAATTTCGAAACGTATTTAGAATCAACAATCACTTTCGCACATTTTACGACATTTTTTGAAAGTAAAAATTTGAAATATTGTACCTTTAGTTATTTGTATACTTAATTAACAGTAGTAAATTTATCATGCACATGAATAGCTCAAAAATTATACTAGAAACGATTATTAACCGTTGTAATTGTAGCAAAAAAGACTATTAGCGAAGAATTTCGTACATAAATATTGATTGATTGCTTATTAACATCCCACGTGGCAACAACACGAAGGCTATTGGTGACGGGCCTAGTCATATGAGGCCAAGTCAAGCAACAAGGATGACGTCTGACATGGCACCCCCTTTTTTAAACTTCCGCACCACTCCAGCAAGAGAATGTGGAATCTCGTCTGATTTCACATGCATCCAACTGTTTGAGCGATGAATTTTCAAGTATCTAGGATTCAGATTCTCGATTTGACGGAAACAACGCTGACCATGACAGGTCAACCAGAATGGTTAGAGTGATCAAATTAATTAAACCTTGATCAAATTATAAGGATGACACATGTAATGGCATCCACTTTGTTAATTTCCCCACACCGCGCACGATTCTTTTTCTAAATCTCTAATAATGCACTGATATTTAGTGCAAAATAACACGACATAAATAGGATCACGTTATGACTTTTGAGAGAAATTTGATGATTTTTTTGAGACAAGAGTATAGAATACTTACACAAAATAAAAATTAGCAACATTAAAGTAAGCAAAATAATATTGGTGTCAAACCAATTGCGATTTATCATGAGAATTATTACAAATGATCTCTCTCTCTCTCTCTTTCTCGATAAAATATACTTCAAAACAAATAAATCCTTTAAAATTGTAAGAAATTGAGTAATTTTTCAGTCCTCAAAAATATTTCGGAGATAAAAGCGGGTTTAAAATAGCTATTTTTCGAGCCTTTAAAGCAAATATAAGAACTGACAGTTTTCTATTAATCAAACGCCCTTTGCGTTGACACTTCATATTTCTTAAATGCTTTGTGTAAAAGTCGATGTATTGAGTTTAGTTTGAAAAATTATGTTGTATAATTTCTCTTTTCAATTGCATAGCGTTTAATGATAAATAATATCTGGTGATAAATTTTCAGATTTTTAAAAGTTTTAAATTCATTACACAACACATACAATCACACGCATATATGTGAGCATTATTAAATTAAGAAAATTATTCAGTACTCAGCTTTTTTGTAATTCTGTATGCACCAACAACTTGATTTAACAGCTAATAAAACAAATATACAGATCTCATACAGAGTTTTTGTAAAAAAAACAATTCTTAGAATATACGATGTCACTTCTAGTCATAGTTTCTTCGGGTTATTTGGTGACAATGTTTAAATTGTAGTTATTATTCATTTAAGAATGGAAACAGTTGGCTCTTCTTGAATGCTCAGTGTTTCAAGAAAAAGTGATGTCGAACTATTGTTTTGGTAATCTTGAAATAAGGGAGAAGAACATTTATCATTTTATTATATATACATATTTTCTAGCCAACATAATTAAAATGTAGGAGAATTATAATTACATGGATTTTTACGAGTAAAGAAAAACTACTAACATTCGTAGAAATCAACTATTAGGCGTCTTTGTAAAGAGTATTGAGTTTTGAAAACTCGGAAAATTAGATTCAATTTTTGAGAAACATTTGGCAGACAAGAAATGAAAATCGCAAAATCCTCATTCTACTTTTATCTTTGGTGTCATAATTTCTCATATTAGTACTATTTTTCGTGTAATGAAATGGTTCAACATCTCTCTCTCTCTCTCTTAAACAAATAAATATAATTTCACTAACAAGTTTTATTTTTACACAGAGCTTTTAGAAGAATTTTTTCTTGGTGACTCAGCAAGTCATCAGAAAACTTAGACTTCTTCTACTGTAGTGTTAAACTATTTCGCAAAATTAGGTTTTTCTTTTATAAACATAGCAGAGCAGAAATACTTGTTTTGAATACCACAAATACCATACCACTTTAATACCATAAATATCAATATTATATTAATATTTTTTTTTATTTTATTAATATACATTTCATATACTCGCCAATCATAAAATCAGGTTATCGATTTCATTTTTTTATTGTGTTTAAAGATTTCCCTGAAAACATTTAGTTCAAAGCACTTTCCAATTTTTGGAACATGCAAAATGTCATCTTGTGCAAAGTGATGCCAAAACATCTATATCTTGGGGAAAATAAGAAAACGAATTCATACTTCAAGACAAAAGAAAGACAATTTTATGGAGATTGCGGTATCAGCTCAGGAGTCGACCTCGTCATTTGAATGTGGCTCGAAGTTATAAGATATATTAGAAGACTAAGTTATATGAGTGGTTAGAAGACCTTATGTGGGGTAAAAATACACACATGGACACAGAAAGGAAACGTTCAAAAAGTAAACAAGATAGTTAAATATATATGGCCGTGGTAATCGAGGGATCATAGTTCACCTGCAATGTCTCAGTCGAGCCTCGTATTCTAGTTCTGTATTCACCAAAAACCCTTCGCCTAGTGAGAAAGATTCACACTAAATCTGCAAGAATTATCTCAACTTCTGCGCCTATATTCTCTCTTTAAGGCGGATATATAAAGGGATTGATCGTTTGTTAACGTCACATTCAAAAACAACGAGATAATTTTTGTTACTTCTGAGAGAGAGAGAAAGAGAGGACACTAGCGGCAATAGTTCTCGTCATTTCAAACTTCGGTCAAGAGATGAGACAAGATAATACATGAGCTGGCACCTCCTTCTTCAGACCTCCACACCACGACAATGGCATGACATGAAACCTCGACAGTTTTAACGAGCATCAACTCCGCTACAAGGCAGATTTCAAGTGAAATCAGGACTTGAATTCATGACTCTAGGAAACAACACTGCCACCGAGCATGCGATCATGATCACCAGATTACCGCTACCACATGTGGAAAGTGAAGTGTCAAATAAGGTGTCGAAAAGGGTGATTCTTATGTCTTTGGCGAAAAGATAACACCTGAACGAGTGAATATTGAGTCAATACTTCTAAACACTAAGTCGATTTTCAACAAAACATTAGATTCTTGTTTAATTAGTCGTGGTTCAAATTCCTCATTTTGTCGTAGTAAGGCGTGGATGTGAAAAGTATGTGGCCAGCATAGAGATCGACTTCGTCATCTAACTGGATTAAAAATTACGAAACGTATTGTCAATGAATAGCAGACAATTAAGTCATCTAGAAATAGACAGTCACAAAAACTTACAGGAAACACATTCAACAAACAGGACACATAAAGTAATTCTACATTAAAAAAGAATGCATAGCAAAACTCCGCAGAATCACTTTAATTTTTTTTTCTGGTGGATGCTTGTAGGAAAGTATGTCAGGAAGTCCATGAAAAATCATCACAGCAAATTGATAGCATAAATTGTAAATGTAATTACAAATCAGAAATATATACTCAGAAAATTCTTATAATAAAAAAAAAACATACATGTTGTTTTTGTTTTGATACAGTTAAAAAGAACATCATTTCTCCTCAAATGTTTATTCCAAACGTCATTAGAGTATACACAAAAAAATTACGGTTTCCCGTGGTCAACATTTAAACGAAAAACATTTCTTTGTTAATTTGATTGATGGGCGCATCCACCATTCTTTCGATTTTCTCCTCCAACTAAACTCCAACCTCATTTGAGGAGAAAACATTCTCGCTTCAAAAGTCAACAGAGGGAAATCGAATAAAAAATACAACTTTTGTTTTGCGTTATTATTTTTTTTAAAAAAAAATGTATAGCCCCCTTAAAGACGTGAGATTTATTCCGAATGTTCCCATCCAGAACTTTCTAAGGAAAAAGAGGAAAAAAAATTTAAGAAAGCGATAAACATTTATCTTCTTTAACGCGCTACCGTTCTGGAACGAGAAGTACCGGAATAGATTGAATGGCTCAGAGCATAAGCCGAGACAAAAGCGAAGCTTTATTCCGAATCACAGTTAAACCAGTTTCAAAAATCCGAGTTTTGACGGATCAGAAGTTTCAAAAATGAAATATTTCTTTTATTAATTCCCGTTTTAAGAGACAAAAAAATATAAATGAGAAAATATGTTTAATTGTGTGGTTTGATTAAGAGACTTTACTATAAATTTCAATAACGAAATTTTTCTTTATTTATCTCATTTTTTTAAAAGAGAACTTGACAAAATATAAAATAGAAAGAAAAGAAAGAAACGACTCAACGACGAAAGATAGATTTGTTCAGTTTAATTGCTATACTCGAAAACTACACGAGGGCTTATGACAAGAATTACATTTTAACTACTGGTAAGTTAGAAGAAACCCGTACAAATACCTTACTCTCCTAATTTCCCACCAAGCCTCTTGAGGAGCCCCAACAAATTCAATGTACTTCAGCTACTATGCACAACAGGTCAGATCTCGAACCCAAAAGACTCTACAGAAGGAATGCTAGCCATGAGTCCGAGATTACGACCACTGGGTTACCGACACGAAAGTTCCCCCACTGACTTTCATTTACAATGAGACAACTAAAAATAGTTTCTGTTGTCCTTTCCAACTTATTCATAAAAAATCTGTTCTAAAGAGTTTATTTTCTTTCGAACAAACTCTCGCCGACTCTGTTTAATACCGCTGACAATAGAGTATATTCCTGTATAAACAATTTCAGTGTTTAAGCTAAACAATCTAATATCCCCGTTTGTTTTCTTTCTTTCTAGTGCATTTAGGGGAGGTATGTCCTCCAGTTCACGAAACGAGGAAAGCCCTTTCGGTAAAAAAAAAAAAAAGAAAACATCCCGAAAGTAAACAAAACCGATCAGACTGACGGTCTATCAAAGCCCCGTCTACCCTGCGACGACGAAAAACAGCTGTCTTTGACAGGTTTGGCAAAGTATTAAAGCGCACCTCCGACTCATTGAAACGCGCCATCTGACTTGAAGTGGAAGGATCTCCCAGAAATGCAATATGCGAGAACTCGGAATTTTTGGTTGTGCTCGCAGCCGCCTTCATTCGAGATGATGCCTGGCGTCTTTCGTGGAATGTCGGCAGCGACTGTGTCATCTTATGTGTGAACAATTCCCGGTATCTTTCGTTGCAATGATCGGTTTCGTAGAAGATGAATTTTGGATAACGCTCAAGATATGTATTATTATTTTTTCCATTCAGGGTCATGGAACATTGAGATGAGATGTGTAAGGTGCGTCCACTTTAATGTATTTCATAAAAACAGTGAGGCAGGAAATACACACAAGCACTTCTTTATATATATGTATAATGATGCAACTTAAATTTGTTATAATTTCACTAAAAAATAATATAATTTCCAAATTTTTCTCTCACTCAAAAGTAAAGAGTTAATTCTTTAGAATCCCTTAATTCATGCTATCACGCGGTCTTAAAACATGCTGAATCAGCTTTCACATAGTTATAAGTCTTTCGGAAATAATCCTTACTAAACTGATAGGCGTCATGAAAATTTCTCATAATTTCTTCATCTTATGCCACGTGAGTTTCCACGTGATCTGGAGAAATCCTGGGTATACATCAGAAGGCAAGAAAAATTCTCTCTCTTTTGAGGTAACTGAAAGGGTGGAGAGGTACATATCTCTCCATATTTTTTTTACATATGGAGTTTATATATATGTATCCTTCTTTAAGATCTACACATTATTCTCAACACCTTATTTTATTCCTGCTTGATAAATAAAAATCAGACATGTACAGAGCCAATTGAATCTCAAATTCCTCTGCTTTCTTAATTTTTCTACTACTAATAAATCTTATTCCTCCAACTGTTTCTTTATGTTGTCCTCTTTCTAGTTTGTAGGTGTTATGAAGAGGATGTTAGAGAGATGTATAGTGATGTTGTATAATTTTTCTTGCGTTACATATGAAACGTGGGGTGTTGCATTGTCTCAGGGATGGAGAACATTGCGAATCTTCTTATGTGCCGATATCCTGTTTCAAGTCGTGTATTGTATTCACTGTACGCCGGTCATGAAGAAAATCGACATGCACAATACCCTGTGAAAACAGTAACGGGATCTTTTCAAGCAAGCAACTGATTTCAAGCTATTTTTATAGAGCTATTTCACATTTTCTTCGCCATTCCGTACCGATCCGCTGCGTTTCAGGGGGCTAGCGACTAAATAAACAATGTTTAGTTTAGTTTTTATTAACGTCGCACTAGAAGCAACACGAGGGCTATTGGCGACGGACCTCGTAATTTTGAACCACGGTCAAGTGACGAGGACGACACCTGAGCTGGAACCCCCCTCTCCTAACATCCACACCACGCCAACGGGAGGACTTTGGGCCCCGAACAGATTTAACGTGCATCAGCCCCGGCTACACGGCGGGTCTTTGGTGGCCAAGGATCGAACCCGCGACTGAACGAAAACCGCCAGCCGCTATCCACGACCTTGACCACTAGGCTACCACGGCCCCAAATAAACAATGAATAAAACGATGTCAAATGATTATTTTAATTCTTAATAACTTATCATGCCTGCTTTCCCGAAATGCTTTAAATTTAAATATTTGATATGAATATATAAACAATAAAGAATTTATTATTGTGTGTAGAAATTTAGTACATGGTAGAGGATGAAGCTGAAACTGTAAATAAAGGAGTAGGGGCCGTTTTCTCAAGCTTAAGAAGAATTCGGATCAAAACCATGAAAGCTCTAATTTGGGTCAAATACTTTAGCTATCATCTTTATTTCTTCTAAGAACTCGAGCCCTGAAAGTTCGGTAAGAAAAATAAAAATTTGTTATTTTAAAAATCAGACGTGTATACGAACTAATTGTCACACACACAGAGAAAGTAAGATAGAGGCCAAAGTTTAAATATTCAAGGCTTGAATAAAAATAAATTGATTATTACCATTTTGAAGTATGTATTCCCTTCACTGTGTATTTTTGGAATTTTATAAATATGCGGATTAGAGGCAGGAGAAAGTAGTAATAGAGAGCCGTTACAAAAGTCCTGTACTTCTTAGACCATAACCATCTGGGTTCATGTGGTAAAATCTATTAAGTAATGAAAAGAAAAATCAGTGCATCAGTGTTCAAAGCATCCGCTAACATTTCAAACATATAAAGTATCAACGATTATTCGTCAATGCCTAAGTATTTATCAATCCATACTCAGGTCCCAAACAGGTAATGTATCGATATTCGTCCAAGACCCAATGACAGCGTTTCCTAAGTATGTGATCAATATCTATGCTTATATGCATACGAGTATATTTATAGTTTGATTAACTATTTGTATGTGTGCTCGCGCATTAAGACATAAATTCTTTTTTTCACGATTCCTGATTGATTTCGAAATTGGAAGTAATAAAGTAGAATTTCAGAAAGTTGAGCATCCAAAGGAAGGGGTTGATTTTCCACTGAACATTACAATTGTGGGACTATGAAAAATAGGCCGCCATGTGGAGAAGCTAAGCATCTAAGAAAAAGAATGTTAGCTTAAAGGTACTATTGTGTTTAAATTTTGAGCTCAAAGCACAAGAAATAAAAAGTGTATTATTTTACCTTCTTTGCAGGTATGAACATGATTAAAAAAATTGAAAAAGTTGAAAAAAGTAGCATTACACTGAAAAGATATTTTTAGGAGGAAACAAAACATCAAATATTTGTCAATGCTTTAAGATCATAGTAAGTACCGTTAAATTATTTTGTAATCAATTCCTCACTGCCTAAAATTTGAATTTTAAGCAGTGCATTATTTATTTATTTAAAAATGTAATTTAAATGCATTTTTCAGCTAATTTCCCGGGAGGGATTATTTCTTATAGCGTATTGCTATTCTTTTATTTTCTTCCTTCCCATTCATCAGTGCATTCCAAAAGTCTGTTATGGAACAAGGGAAACCCCTATTGGACGGAATACCAGACCACCTCATATCGTGAATAAACTCTTGCAGCCTTGTCTGCTGTTTATGACGAAAACCAGCTGCTCTTGAGCCGTTCGGCAGATATTAAAAATGCATCCTATACGTACAAAAAAGCGCCATCTGGCGCAAGTCTCCGTAAATCTTCAGAAATGCTATTTCGCGTATTCCGAATATTCGAGCATTTTTTCTCAGAAGTTTTGTTGCTACGTCGGATACTGAAGCATTGATGAAAATTTGTTGGCGAATACTTTTAAAAAAATGTGGGAAGAATTTTAAAAGCTTGTATGAAATTCATCACTGATATGTGACGGAATAATTCAAATTTATCAATTTTTACCGATAAAAAAAACATTACTTCAAGGAAATGCACAGCAGAAAGCGGAGGGATGTTTAATACTTTTATTTCATCTTATCAGTGCTCTAAATGAGAATATCCATATTCAGCATCTAAGAAAAAAAATGATATTATATTTATATAAATTAAAATGATATTCGTATATATAGATCGAAAGATTCGATTCAGGATTCAATAAGATCTCAGAGATAACAGATTTCTAATATCACAATAAGTCTTAACTATCAACATAGTAGTGATTCAAAATAAATGGAACGACTTCTAAAAAAGAAAAATATATTTGAGGAAATCATTGACAAAAATTTTATATAGCTTTTCTCACGCATTCCCGAACACGTCTATATTCGACAAGATTCCCTTCATCGCTAATCTTTTAAGAAGAAATAAAAAGATGAATAGAAAAAAGGGTTCAACAATATTCCACATCCGATCCTAGGTGCTATTATCGTTTATTTTGGCGTTCTTATAGCTTATTTTTGGCAAAAGAAGTGAAAAATAAAACTCCGTATCGTGTTTCAGCGAAGCGTTATATATTTTTAGTGTCGGATGTTATTTCGCATTTTTTCTGTCGCGTTTGTCTGGAAAGCTATGAATCGAAGAGTTGTGCACTTCGCTCATTTTAAATGAACTTCGTCAAAAGATATTCTGTTTAAAACAGCTTATATGGTCACCTTTTGTATCATAAAGGGATTAAGAAAATTCAATATCACTTCGAATATGGTTTTTGAGCAAAATTCTCTTTAGTTTCTAAGAAATAAATTCTTTTTGTTGGTCTTTTGGCACAAAAGGAAGCAATTTTCAGATAGAACCTCGTTTAGCACTTAGGATATGTTCCTAGACAGCGCTAAATGAAACAATATTCAAAGAGATCTCATTAACAAAGAGTCTATGAAGAGCACTAGTCTCAGCGTAAGCTCATTTTACTTTCATTTCTACTATTTTCATGTTAATTTTCGCGTAACATTCTCGTACGTTATAAAACACATTAACATACACACTGAAATAGAAAGTTCATTTTTGAAACGAAGATGCCGGCTTTACAGTATTGACTCTTTTTTTGCGAGGCAATCATCTTGTGTCATTTGATGCATTCTTTTCTTTTTGTCCTTCAGCAAATGTCACGATTTTTTTTTGTAGTCATGGTTACGTGCCCATTGCTGGCATTTTTGCTTTTGAGCCATGGATTCGAGCCCTGATGTCATTTCAGATCAACCATGTGGAGCTGCTGATGCACGTTAACACTGTCAAGGCTCTAAGCCTTCCTATTGGCGCAGTGTGGAAGTTTGGAATGGGAGGATCCAACTCAGTTGCCTTTGCCATTTGCCTGAGGTTCAAACTTTCGAGGTCCGTCACCAAAATTGCTTCCAAGTGCGACGCTAGTAAATAATCAATCTTTTTTTTAATTACTTTTACAATCATGTTCATTTTAAATCTAAAAAATTAAAGGACTAATTGTTAGTGAACGAATAAAACTGTTACTAATCTACTCAGTCTTGGTGATTACATAACCATATATTGATAATGTTTTACACAGCATTCCAAATTGTATGATAATATAAGCACAATTTCATGACAAACGGGCATGTTACATCAAAACAAATGTGAGTCACATGTCCAAAAGGAATAAAGCTAACACATGCAAATGCAATTAGGAAACATTGTGCATTGTACAGAATAATATGCAATACTCAAAAGTGTAACTAAATTAATTGGTACATGTATGTCTCATTCTGTTTTCTCCTCTGATTAGACATTTCGTCATAGAAAGTGAAATATAGCAAAACAAAATGAATGTGTTTTATCGAAAGAGCATTTCTAAAGGAAGTTCTGAAAGAAAGAAGTCTTTCTTCATTCTTCGAACTGCCACTTCTATTACTTATAAATGAAATTATAAATAAATAAATTAACCTAAACACAAAATGAGCCTACAAAGAATCCAAATCACGCCCACAACATTGAGTAGAAGAACCCTTTCAAAATACCCTACGTAACCAATCACCGATGCAGCGATTTATCGCGGTGTTTATTTGGTCATCCAGTGCTGAAAAAATACCACAAAGCACGTCTCAGTACTCCCCGAATCTCTAAAGAATCCGTGAAAATAATCGCCTCGCCTCGTTTACGAGGAACTAAATCCCTTTCCTTTTATAACTCGCAGAGCAAATATTTCCGAGAAAGAAGGATCGTAAAAGACGGATGCTCACCTGAAAACAACACTCCCGCCTTTCATAACTGAACAGTTAAAAAGGGTGATAGTGAGAGGTAAAAAGAAGGGGGGAAAAATCCGTCCTCACACCAGACGCCTCTTTGATGCCTCATTCCGCGGAAACATCAACCCTTTCGGCGGACGTCTGCATGGCAGCGTGCCCGGAGCATGTTAAACAGGCAGTTTTGTTAGGAAAGGACGTGTTAGAAGCAAGTAGTAAATGGTGAAGTGCTTGGGTAAGGACAGTGAAAAATAAACGCCATTTGTGAAAACAAACTTTGGGAATCTCTTAAACTCTTCTTTTAACTGCTTACCTACTTATAGATATTCAGAAATATCCCGACATCACTTTCAATATTCTCGATTTGATAAGCTAACTATCTAAAAGAAGGAATTAAGAATAGCGTAAATAACACTAAACGGATGATACATCCGAAATAAATTCTAACTCATACTCTTCATTTTGTCATTGTTACCACATATCTATTAAATTCCTTTCATTGAACTGAAGGCTCGATTGTCAGATTGGTAGAGTAACTTAAAGGTAGCGAAACTGAACTTTCATGAATCCAAGTTAAAACCGTCATGCAGCGAGGCTAATGTGCATTTAATCTTTCAGGACTCTATGTTTCCATGTTGGCTTGGAGAATGAGATGTCTGATGAGGTGTAATTTGTCACCTGAATAAAGCTAAAAATTATGAACCAAACTTGTTATTTTAGGCATAAATTTCAATCGGGTTAGGCATCCGGAAAATGTTGGGAAATAAATGTTGTCCGCAATTGCAGAGTGGCCAGAGAAATTTCTGTTGAGATGCTTAGTTGAATCTTAATTCCACTACAGATTCTTCGTGTAGGGAGTCGTAATTCCTGTTATCAAATACTTCAATATTTGAGCTCAAAGTCCTTATGTTGGGGTGAATGTAGATAGTAGGGTGCCATATTCGAATTGACCTCTGCTGATTGGCTGTGGCTCAAAATGAAGAGGCGTATTTGGTTGTGTTTAACAAAACTTTGTTTCGGACAGAAACAGACAAATGAAAATGTTGAATACAACAAATAAATCATCTGCTGTAGTTATAAATTAATAATTGCTTTGTTGAGATCTATACCATTTGATAAATTTCTTCCACGGGATAACACAATGTACAGTATCTATAACCGTAAGAACGATCAGGAACGGAATCTGTTAATCTGTAGGAAAAAAGCACGTTTCAAGGAGGTAACAGCCTTTCTTCTCCATATCCTTCATAAATCAACCAATCAATCTCGCTTCATTGAAATAACTCATGGAATACTTTTAAGATAGATCCACAACTGCACATTTATACTTCCACACTTTCAGATAAATCTTTTATAAATTAGGGATGATGTATCCAAGCTTTAAATTTTTTTTCCAGGAAATGAATTACTATCAGATGTATCAAATTAAAAGAATACTTTTTAAACGATAATTGCCTTCCTTTTGCTTCATATCCTAAACAAATCCACCAGTCATGTCATCTATCAATAATAAGGTCTGAAATCATTGCGATAGAGCTTGAAAACGACAATTTGACAACGATAAAATTTCAAAATATCATTCGTAATTCCAAATTAAAAAAGATTCTGACGTGTCTTGAGTACAATAGCCCTTCTTTGGTATATTTCAAAACCAGAATGTCCCACATTCTTTTTATAGATAATAAGTTCTACCCAATCAATTCTAAATAAGCGATAAGTTCTTTTCAGCTAAATTAGTTTAAAACGTTATATGAAAGAAAATGCTAATAAAAGCAATGTAACATGGATTTCTGACGTTTCATTTTTTGGTATTTCCTTCATTAGAAGCAAGCTCCTCTCATTTTTTTGCTGAATGAGATAAATTCTAAGTTTGTTCTTTAGAAAGTAGGAGCAGGTTAACAAGTCTTTTTGAAGTTGGATCAAATAATAACGTATTATTTTCTTTTTATATTTCATGAAATTATTTACAGTCATAAGAAATGGAACACTTTTAATAACACTCGCCATATTTATCGCAGTTAGACAAAACTGGTACCAATGTTAATGGTTCAAAGGGAATTGAAGTATGGAGTTAATGGATTGATTAATTAAGATTATTAATTTCTAATGAATAATTTTCGAATTAGCCTTGTCTGATTTCTCACCGGCAATAATATCTAAATTTCAAATTTTGTAAAATCTTGTTGCAACAATTTCCAGATGAAGGTATTGGAAAAAATGGGTGCCTTAATGTTAAATTAGTGTATCAGACACTTCATGATAAAGCGCGCTTTCGCTTACCACTTTTTGCACCAAACGATAAATATTTTTTTCGTGTTCTAATAACATAACATTATGAAAAAATTAGAACAGTTATATACAGATCTGCCAAAAAAAAAAAAAAAAAAAAAAAAAAAAAAAAAACCGAATTGCAACACTCTAAAATTTTTATATATTAGAATTCCTTTCTTCATAAAACCCTTACAAAGTTCATACATTCCATCCAATGTTCAAGAAATATTCAATTTTTAAATTATGATGACATATAACAGTTTTAAAAAGCCGTATACCACTCAATAAATCTCAACTATCGATTCACATAACAAACCATGTCAAAAATATTACGAATTGTTTTTGTGGAAGTAATCTAGTGTATGCCCCCCTAACGGATTTCCCCAAATATCTCTGATAGTACTGATCAATCTCAAATTAAATTTGGCACATGGACTATTAAAATAATACTCTATTTGATCATGTAAGCAATCGGATTCAATCACAGGATTTTTTAAGAAATTAATTAATAATATTTATAAAATTAATCAATTAATCCATTAAAGTCAAAATTTAGTTCCATTCAAGGTATTAACCATGTCAGTTTTATGCAGCTGCAATGAAAGTTACTAAGGTATTAAAAGTGCCCTTGTTTAACGACTGTACATCTCTTAACAGTTACTTATCGAAAATAACAATATATTTTAGCTGTTGGAATCCACACACTCTGCAATTCATATCAAAATGAGCTAATGAAAAAAAAAAAAAAACTTCCTTCAAAGAAAGACTATAGTCAATTTTGTGTGTGGAAGTAATGACACGTAAGAAACACAGAAAGTAGCATTAAAACAACTCTTTCCTTCCGGATTTCCAATTCGGAAATGTCGGATGGACGTAAAAAATCTGTATTAAACATCCAGATGATGTCCCATTTCGAAAGAGGCATCAAGCCGTTCTCCCGAATTTAACGCCGGGTGACAGGATGCCTAACACTTGTAAAAGAAACAGATTATTAGCCTCACGATGTGTTTGGACACGAGCAGTGAAAAATAAATGCCACTCGAGCAAATAAACTTCGGGATTTATTTGAAGACTTGGCGATGAAAGAGGTTGTTTTGGCAGTCGGCAGTGGGCGACTTTTTTTTATTTGTGGCGGTTTTGACATTTGAGAGATTTCGTGACAAATTGAGTGATAAACTTCGCTTGATGTTGATTGCGGTGATTTCTGGGTCACATCAGGGACGATAGCGAATACTGAACGACTTTTGACCGGGTTGGTGCAGGAGGAATGTGTAAACATTTTTTCTGATTGAAGGATGAGCTGGTTTATTCTTGGTATTTCAATGAATGAATATAATAAATGATCTGTAATCTCTATCTATATATATAATCTAATAAGTAAAAAAAATTAAGTCAATTCCTACTTAGGTCAACAAAGAAAAATTTTATTCTAGTTAATTTTTTATTATATAATTATAATTAATATAAATATGTATATACATATGACAGACTCACAATATTAAATGGCAAAAGAAATTTTTTCCCAGCGATCTACACGCTTCGTCACTGACAGTATTTATTCCTAAATTTATATCCTGCTAAATATCTTATATATGAGAATTTTTTTTTATCTCTTATAAAACTAAAATTAATTATTTGAAAATCAAATGAAGAAATTTTATGCTTCTACGAGATTCGATTGGAAGGCATGAAAATTCTACGCCGACGCTCTACCAACTTTGCCATTGCAAGACAAATAACATAGTAGAAGCATTGGCTGGCTTCTTAATTTATCCGGTAAATTAGATGGTTGGAATACAGTTTAGCCCAACCACCCTTGGCGACAGGAATTATGTGGCGGTATTTTGCCAAATTTGGTTACCCTGGTTTGCTTCGCGGACTTAACGATCAACCAAAAAAAAATTGCCAAATATGGCAATTTTTGAAATCGCGCCAAGTGGTTATAGGCTAAACTGAATTTTCACCAATTAAATTTATTTATTGAATTAATATTAGAAACAACTGTATTAACACCAAGTGTCATCCACTACAAGTTTAAAAAAATGTATATAAACTTGAGTGGATGAATAAAAAGTATTTTATTAACGATTGAAAATTTGAACAAGATATATATAGGGAGAATGAGTACAAATAGTAAGAATTTAAAAATACGACATATTAAAGGAAATTTCATTTCTACACATAGGTAACCTTTGTATTACGCGTAAGTTTCGTGTTAAAGAAACCACTTTTTATATACAGAATTAATGTAAAACATGTAATTGTATTCCATAATATTCCATCGTCTATGTATTATGTACATAATTATATATTTTATATCGGATACAAATAAGAAGCAAGCTTATTAAATGTATTCAAAGTATTTGGTTGTCCAATCCTGTATAACACAAAAGTAGAAGTAGATAACCGCAGCTAAACGTACCTTTAATTTTAAACCACGATCAGTCAGTCGATGAGGTCAACGTCTAAACTGGCATCCCTTCCCATCTCCACTTAAACCTGCGAACTTTGAACCCTGATACATTTAACGAGCATCAACCTTTTACACAACGGATCTAACTACAGTGCAATCGGAACTTCATACGAGTTTCGATTGTAACATCACAGACTATGAGGCAAATGCCACAACTAATCGGTTGCCACGGTGATGAACACTTGAATAGGGGTAGTATACATTAATAAAAAGACCCGTCTGTTTGTTGATATCCGCTAATAAGAATTAACTGAGAAATGGAAATAAAGGTCAGTAAATTTTTTGTATTATGTGATTGAAAAGTATAAAGAGTTGTTTTAGTGCGATTTGAAATTTTATGTACTCATGAGTATTTTATGTACTTCCGCACTTTCACTGTATCATATATTGGAATGTACTCTCCTGTTCTTCAGAATACCACTTAAAAATTGTTTAGTTGTGTTGTAAAAGTTAATGGGAAGAAAAGTAGTTTCGTATTGTCTGTGGTTAGCGGGACTTTGTGCCGGAAAGAAATAAGAAGCCAGAAATTGTTCAATAAACTGAAGACTATTGGATAAGAATCGATATTCGGGAAGCGGGATAATTGTTGTATTGAGCGAAGCAATATTGAAATCCCTTAAATTTTACTGCGCCCTTTATGAATACCCTTCTCAAGAACATTTCGAAAACTTATTTAAATAAAAAGACGAAATCATCATTAAGAATATGCAAATTTCTTAAAATAATGTTATTGTTTCACTATTAATAAAACATGCATAATACAAATAGTATCCATAATTTTGTGTGAAAATTTAGAATTTCCGTTCAGAAGTTTGTGAGAGTTGGTGATTGTTTCCCTAGAGCCATGTTGCGTCACCTTAGAAATAATTTTCTAAGACATTATACCCATTTTCTACTTTCAAATTTAAATTTATTTTAAAAGTTTTGGAATCAATGTATTTCAGACGTATTATAGTAAAAGAACAAATGTGACAGAATTTTCTACTTCAGTACAATACTTTGACACACTCAAACTTAATGATCAATACATTCAACAAAGTATATTTCTCTACTCAAAATCCTAATAGGAGCAAAGCTCAGGTTGAAAAATATTAGATTTAAAGTGTGACTGAATATATTGAATCTACCCTACTTCACGGCATTCTTAAACAGGAAAAGCTTTTCAATTTTTTTTACGGAAATCGAGATTTTCCAACCTCGTATCACGCAGTCTAACCCTGTTGCTTTTCAATCAGTCAAGGCTTTTCAAATTCGAATTCGCTGCCGAAAAATAGAGAACAGTCTTTTGTCGTTTTCCTTAACAGAGCATTCACTCTTATAGGTCTTGAATCGAAGCCGCGAACAAAATGGAGAGCGGAAGAAGAAGGGAGAAAAAAAGAACACAATGTCTTTTTCCTCTGCTCTTACCTCCTCCTCAACTGTATTTAAATTCCTAAAAGAGGGAGGGAGATTGCCATTGATGCAGATTCTTCAGTCGCAAACACTGAAGCAACGTATTCCGTCAACCCTGGTTGTTTATCCATTGCGATGCGATCTTTCCTTTCCAAATGCTAATTTGACTAGAAAACGAACAAGATCTGTAGCGAAAAGAAAAGCGGCTCATGTCGAAAACATTAAATGTTCGAAACAAGTAAATTTAACGGCCGACACTGCTTTGAGTGATGCCCGACTTTACAACTGTATACCCCCAAGCATCAAATCCCCAAAAGTACACCCGTAAGAATAAGAATATGTAGCACCGAAAACTGACAGAATTTTAAAGCAGAAAGTAAATAAAATAAACACGAAATAAATAATTAATTTGAATACAATATGAATTAAAAATTTAAGATTTTCGCTACCACATGGGCATATTTCCCGGAGAGAGGGAAGGCTTTTTCAGTACTAACAGTCAAAATGTAATTACGCAAAATTGATTTCAATAAAATTAACTTAGTTTTCCATTGCACGTTCATTCAATAAAACAAATCACTAAGAAATATGCGTCTCATTGGGATTTTTAGAAGGACACATATGTTTCTCCTACACTTGATGATTTCTTTTTCTTTTTTCCAGCATATTATTGATATTTGTAATCTAGTTGCTTTGTCAAAGTATTTATTTAATTTTTTTCGGAAAAAAATGGCAATGAAAGGGATGAAATTACTTTTGGTACAGTGTAGCATTAAAAATAGGTATCGATTTACTGTTTACAGAGAAAAATATTTCTTACTCTTTGATTCTGCGCAATTATGTAAAATAAAATCACAAACAAACGTGATGTAAATGTTTTAGATACGGTACGCTATTTTTTCCATGGTATATGGAAAGAGGGGAAGAGTCCCCTGTCTGTTGACCTTGGTGGCAAGGACAATTTGAACTCCCAATCTTTGGATCCGTAGGAAACTCGTTTGGTCTTGTTTAGTGGTGCCCTTAACAACTAAGCTGAAAGAGATACCCCATCATCTTAATTATTTATACTGTCTTCGTGTAATGTTAAAGAATAGGATCAAAGTCTGAGCTCTTTCTTCCGGTAGGAAATTGATTCAAAATAAATGTTTTGTCTTTGCTATCCTTTTGAAAGCAATGTATCTTTTAATGCTACTCATTCGTGTATGAGTGAGTCTAACTTTTTGTACCATAAGTTGTCTCCTGTACTATTACGAATACGAATTTCATTTCGGATAATTTGAATTTTTCTCTCATTCGATTCCTCTTACATCATTACGGTAAAAATAGCACATGAGACTTTCTAGCTGCCGAGCATTATTATTTTAAAGTTACTTCTAATGAAGAATATAAAAAGCGAGAAGCATTGAATCCACTTTTCCTCACTTTATATTAAGTTGGAATCATTTACAATGACTCAAGGATAACATTCAAAGGGATAAGAAAAATACATTATTTCTTAAAATGTAATTTGTTAAGGTAAGCAGTAAAAATATTTGACTTAATTAAAAAAAAAAACATATATTGCAAAGTGCATATATTTTGTAAAATAAAGCTTATGTGTTAAATATTTGATCGTGGAGTTAATTGTTTTTAAAAAACTTATCTTTAATCTTTAGGAAAGTATGTATAATATGAAATTGTTATGGTATTTTCAACTTCAAATTATACAAAATTGAATGTATTACACTTAAAAGGGAAAAGGAATAGAGAGAAAAAAATTGACTATTTAAATGTCAAGCATATTATTTTATTCTAAATGTGGATAATAATTTTAAACATCAAACTGGACTTCAGAACATATTGACTACATATGAAGCCTTTTACATTTACATAATATATGATAGTAAACATGTGATTTCAACCTATAAATCTACTAATCTTTTTTTATTTCAAGTGTTACTAAAAACATCCAAGTATATTCTTATTGCAAGATGTCTCACCCAAGCGCTTTTTTTACAAAGACTACAAAGGAAATATATTGGCATCTAAACTGTTTGTTCCCCATTTTCACAATCAAGCATGTAAAATGTTCTATAATGTGCATTAATCAAAGAAAAAGCACAAATATGGAAGCTTTGAAGGAAATATTTTTTACATACTAGTTGACTAACAAAAATAAAACATTTTTTTTATCGGGAAAGGAAATAAACAAAAGAGGAAAGGAAAAAAAGCAATTTCTTTCGGAGTTATTGACGTCTGGTAAGCATGTTGTCTTCTGTCTCATTGCCAAATAGCCGAAGGATATGGCGATTTAATGTTGAGTAGTACAAAATATCAAACATGGGTTGTTGTTTTTTTATTTCAAAAGGAACTATTTCTTCACTTTTATTTCTTAAGTTTATAAAACAAATAACGTATTTCTCACATTTATTTCGGATAAATCGACTTCATTCCATTTCCACCTCAAAATTTGACAATCCTACCACACATTTTGAAAGGAAAAAAAAAGTGAAATGTAAGATAGAATTTTATATCGTAGTGTCATTTACTTCGTCTATGAAATAAATAAAACAAAATCAATCATGTTACCTCTCGTTTACACGCTTTTTTAAACTCAGAAAGAAGAAAAAAGATGTATTGGTAAGTATGTTGTAAGAAAGTAGACTCACAACATTATTTCCAGATGTTTTCTGGACACAATAAAAACTTTAAATAGAGCAGCATTTAGTTCACAATCCTAAGGTTTACAATGGAACAGAAAGTGGAACAGGAGATTGAAATTATTCTAAAGAAAATATAGAATTTAAATCTAAAGAAATGTATATTTTTTCATATAACTTCCAAGGGGAAAACCAGGAAATATCCAATTTAGCCTGTCGAGCAGTGATAAAATTATTCATAAAAACATAACAAAAGAAATTTGTATGAGAAAAACAATTTACGAAATGGAAACTTTGGCATTTATATAAATAGTTAACGAATAAAAGCAAGCATAAACATATATTCATATATTAAAAACGAAATGTTAGTTTTAGTGTAAAAACTAGAATGGCGAATTTTTCAGTTCTAAAAAGATTTATCGCTACTCAAAATAGATAAATCTCGGTCCTTATTGAAGGCTGTTTTCTCATAACGCTAAAGAATATAACTTAGTTTCAAAATATTTTGACAACTAGAAAAATGACGAAACTGCAATATTTTATTGTGGCTGCGCAGTCTTTGAATCCATTGTTTTACATTTGAAGTTCACGAAGAGTAAGCATCTTTCGCTGCTAAATAAAAATTTATTATTTTATTATCTTTTTGTCTGGATACACACCAAAGTATGAGCACTTGGTTGGAGACAAACAGACACATATTAATGACAAGCTTTTACAACAAAATTTTATCTGTATTCTATCCATGGATATTTTTGAGTTAAGTATTATTGAGATAGATTAATCACGAGGGTAAGTCAGAAAGTATGTTACGAAAACCAATAAAAAAGGAAATAAAGATATTTATTTGGAAAGCCTATTTATTTCGTGGTAAAATCGCCATTTACATCGATACATTCATTCTATCTCTTTACCAGTTTTCCAATACTTTGTAACACCCGGTCGACCCGGGCGTTATCTTGTTCCATCACTAATTTTAAATATTAAACACTACGACACCAATAATTACAGAACCACCAAAACAACTTTCAACATTTATTAATATATATCTACTATAACATCAATAATAGTGCTCTCCAGGTTAAGATTACTAACGCTTTAATTCAACCCACCAATAATAATCTAACAGTTTCTTACCAATATCTCTTATCAGCTGCAACTCCAAATCTGAAACAACTGCCGAAAATACTAGAACAATTCTCAATCGAGCGATTCACACTCGGACCTCAATACTAATCTGTAAATCCGCCTTTCTATACTATAGCACTTGGATTCCACCTCCTCTCACTACAACGCCTCTCTGATCCTCCTTCAGATACTCTACTCCTTCAGATGGAGTTTATATAATTCTCAATTTAACCGCTTCACTTCATTCCTAACTGCTTTGCATATTACGTTCTTCATCACGTTTCATTTTTGGTTGGGCAAAGGTTGTTTAGTGAAAGCAATCAATCTCAATTGAAAGTCCCCAAGGTTAGTGAAGAGAAACCGCGAATAGCCCAATGTCACAACTTGTTGCCTATAAAAGTCTTCCTCAACCAATTATGTACCTTGCGTTCATTGGCGGCTAGATGTTATTGAAACGGAATCAACAGGCGACAATGACTTGCAACTAGATATGCGCTGTAAGGCGATGTTGAAAAAGTTGTCACTGAAACTCTTCAATTTTCTCCCAGGGTAAATTGAGCTGTATGAGGCCAGGTAATGACGTGATGGAACAAGACTTCTCAAGTCTATAGGCTTTGGCGTTTTCTTTGAATTGTATCTCGAAGTTTGACAGAATGTTACATTAGATTGTAGCAGTCATAATTTTCCTCCATTTTAGGAAGTAAGCGAGCAAAATTTCTTGAGAGTCCCACTAGCTGTTAGCATAAACTTAACTGCCCATGGCATCTCCTTGGATTTGCATTTTGAAAGTGAAGAAGGCAGCTTCCATATCATTCAAGCTTACTTTGATTCGGTGTGACAGTGATGAATCCATATCCATCCGCAGTGAATCATCCCAGCCATCTACTGAAATATTTGGAAACAATTTACTATTAATTCCCAACTTCAAATTTCGGTTTGTATCCTTCTTACTGACTCTCCTTTGTATCCTGCTTGTTGAGTATCTCTTCTTTCATCTCCATTCGAATTGAAAAAAATTAAGTTTGTATGTGATAGATGTCAAAATTTTAGTTGGTAGATAGGACTCATTATTAATAAAAAAGAAAGAGTACATACGTAGAGAAATTGGAATGTCCCTGCTTTACATATGTCACTACATTACTCATTTCTGACTGAAATTTTTATTTTCTGATTTGCAATGCTTACCATCTTTCGTATTATTGTTATACTGGAGTCAATGATAAGCCCCACTTTTGTTTTTCTATAATGGCTTAACAGAAAACACTTACGCGATTCAATGAAAAAAACGTCACTAACAACACAAAACACAATTATAAAATTCCTCACATCCCCGCCCCCCCCTGTCACTTGGAGCTCCAAGGCACCACTGCCGAAAGTTTACGTGCTTCTTGAGGTGGGATTGCAGTGCACAGTTACACGTACGTTATGATGTAATAAACAGAACTTTCATTTTATATGTTCTATGAAGAGTTTGTAACATACTTACGAAAATTTTCGAAATTTGATGATGCTGTATAATAAAGGATATATGTGCTATAATGTTAGGAAATTCAGGAAATGTGTTCCCCAATTTGATCAGGGTCTTTGAATTTATGCGAATACCGGATTGACATAAATGTACAAAGAAAAGTGAGTTTTAAAATTAATTTTTAAAAAGTTGACTGGACTTTCTTTAAGAAAAAATAACAGTTTTTACTTGTAGCAAAAGAAGTGTGGTTTGCTTTTAAAAGCCTAAAATATCACATACTTATGGGAGCATATGTTTTTATTCAAATGTTTGCAAGAAAGTTCTTAAATGCTCCTAATTTCTAAAAGAAATTAATAAAAATAAAGTAAATGTAAAAGAATAAAAATATGGAAATATGATCTTATCGTAGTATATTAACACGCTGCTTCAATGAATGCTATTTACGATCAACACAAAGAAGGAGTAATACAAATTACTAAAAATGCTATGAATTAAAAAAAAATCTAGTAAAAATTATTTCTTTGCAAGCTTTAGTTTCCTGTATCTTCTACAAAAACGTTAGAAGTAAATATCGTAAATCAGTAAAAACATGAACACTAATGTACCTATCCCTTCGGTTTAACGCTTTTTTCCCGTTCTCTCTCTCCCTGTTGTGTACGCGGGGGAGATTAGAATAAATAGAGGGTCATAAAAAGACTTATCGTCTGCCCACAGCTTTCAGATAGAAACCTAGCATAACATCTCGCCCTGAGCACCCTGCTTGGATTCACGTGGGGAAAAAGCAATCTTGTCTTGTTCTCCCCACCTCTGTTTTCCCCCATAGTGATGCTGTTGTAAAAATTGCGCATATTGTTTGTTGGTGTACGGGGGGGGGGGATGAAAGCTTAATACATTTCTGACGAGTTTGCCACGAAATTTATTGTTTGAAAAAAAATCCGAACTTCTATTCGAGTCCGTAATATCAAATAACTCTTAATCCGTGCTAGTAGCTTAAAGACACATACGTAAATCACATTTCATTTTAAAAAACATACTATATGAAGTAGTTACTTGTCCCTCAAATGAAATACCAGTATTAGGGATGGGATATTATGGATTGGGTAATGTAAGTGGCATAATTCCATGTTATGCTATCTAACGATCGTTCCCCCCCCCCCTTTTTTTTTTTTCTAATAGTTCAAGGTAAAAACTTTTCGCACAAAAAAAAAAAAACCTCCAGGCGTCATCAACGGCTGTAAAGTTAACACGGCAGCAATCAGTTTTGATTGGGCAGGAAATGCTTTGCTTTGTTTGAAGCAAATTTACTTTGAAATCATTTAGAAGATGGCAGTACACAATGATAAGCTTTAATTGCTTTAGCAATTCCATCCGTCGTCAAAAACATGCACTTTTTGAAACACCCTCGTGTGGTGAGTTCCGATAGGTGAGTTAGTGACTACAACTTAAATATCCTGACAGAGATCAGATCTAAATATATCATTACACTTTGGTTTCCAATGCGAAAAAGACCACGGTAGCTTGAGGTCATGGTCACGAACTCGTGGTCGGCGTTGTTTATGTCGAGCCGTGGGTTCATGTCCTGATGACACTAAAAACTCATCATGCAGCAGGACTGATGCACGTTAAATCTGTTGATGTCCCAGATCCATCCATTGATGAGGGATGGAAGCTTAAAAACATAGGCGCTAGCTCAGGAGTCTTCCTCGTTCCTTGACAGAGATTCACAATTATAAGGCCCGTCACCCGAAACTCTCGTGTTATTTCAAAGTGTGGCACTGTTACGCCGTCTATCAATTCAAAGGCGAAAGAGAGAGTGCATAGAGATAAACGAGTTTGACAATTGGTAAACGTAATAGCTATACAGATTTTTGACCTAAGACTTCAGTAATTTTCGTGTGGCGAATATTTCTACTGCCGTGATGTATTTTCCAGGGAATGAAAGATAGTTAAAGTCTTTTAGCTACTTATCATTTTTCTTCTACTTTAAGTAATATTTCTTAACGTTTTTCAGAGTTTTTTGTTTTAAAAAAAGCCACTAAAAGAATCAGAAAATACTTTCAGTAACCAGGAGAAAAGAACAATGAAAAAGAATGTAACCTTCCTAACTTATTGATTCTTCCTCCGAAGCATTTCAAATTAATATAACAGTCTATATTTGAGGAGAATAATTAACGTTTTTCTCTAATTTGATTGTTGTATAAATTTTGCGCAAATACCGTTGTAATCCCGATAGCAATATAGTTATCTGATCTAGTGGCCATGCCTCGAATGCTGAAGACAGGATTAGTCAGCTCTGACGCTTATTGCCCGCTCCCACATCTTTGCCCCCGGGGCCCTGACCCCTTCTACCCTCCTCTACGTTACGCCACAGCAATTACTTTCTTTGTGGCATTAACCTTACTTGAAGAGATTCTTTTCATTTTTTTCATTTATGCTTTGTTATCTTCTGCCATATTTACCCTTGTACATAGAGGAATTGCTGTATATGAAACAAAATTTTGTTAATATAAGCTTTGGACTGATTTAACCAAGTTGCATAAACTACGAGCACTTATCAATAAAATTAGTTAAAAATTAAGAAGTGAGGATATATATATATATATATATATATAATTATATATGTGTGTGTGTGTGTTATCTCAGTGCTTAAAACACACCTCTAGAGGGCGTTCTTTTTGTAAAGGGGCGAGTGTTTCATGCCACACGATCCCCTCAGACGAGACCTGACCGAATCTCCGAACGGAGCTGTTGTAAGCGAGCGAGATGACACTCGCGTAAATAAATTGTTGTTGTTATAAAACCTGCTCTCTTTTGTCCAATGACAACCGTGAAATGAAATCTAATGATTATTAACTAAGTTAACAAAAAAAGTAAGAATAAATGAGCTGTTGTGTGTGTGTGAAGAAGAAGAAAAAAAATCGTTACAAAATCTGAAGTGGGATTTACCTACCAGGACTGCGAGAAACAAAAAAAAAAAGAAGGTAAATAATTTTTGCATACCTTTATGCATGTGCTAAGAAGTGATTTATTTTGAAGTGTATTGAAATAGTGTTAAATATGTCGTTCCTCTCAAAAGGACGTAAAAATGAATTAGTCGCTCTTGCGCTTGAATTAGGTGAAATTGTCTATTCGGACTCTACCAATGCGACAATAAGGGCTATCATAATTAATAGCGAGTTCTATGAAGAAGATTTCGCGAAAGGATGTCTCGAGAGGATAATTGAAGAAAGGATTGAAAAGGAACAATGGCAAAAGGAATAGGAAAAGAGGGATAAGGAGAGGCAATTTGAACTAGAAAAATTAAGAATGTAAGCTAATAGAACTGAGTCTCAAACGCGAGCAGATAGTGATATTATCGGTCCAGAAATAAATAAGAGCCCTTTTGAATTAAGAAATCTGGTTCAAAAATTTGATTTGAAAGATGGTGAAATATCTTCATTTTTAATTTTATTCAAAAGGCAAGCCAAACGAGTTGGTCTCAGGTAAGAAGATTATGTCAGTCACCTGTTAGGATTCTTACCCTTTGAAAACACGCAATTAATCGACAGGGAATCAGAAGAAGTGAACGATTACAGACACGTAAAGAGTTAACTGTTAAAGCGATTGAAACTTGGTGCTGAAACGTTTAGGCAAAAATTTATTTATCATGCTAGAGACTCAAAAAACACATGGGCAGATTTTGTTTTTGAAATACGCAACTATTTTAACGAATGGTTAGCAGACTTAAATGTTAGCGATTTTGATTCTTTAAGAGAATTAATTGTCTTAGATCAATTGAAAAAACGGGTCCCAAATTTTATGCGAGAACATTTCATTGATTCTTGGCCGAAATTTACCAAAGCAAATGAACTATCTGAAAAAATAGATGAATACGAAAGCGTTAGAACTGGAATTAAGACTAGTGGACATGAAAATAAAAATCTAAAGTTTATAAACTATCGTGCTGATCCTAAAAATTATTCGAGAACAAATCCTAAGTCGTATAATCATAATACAAATAGATTCCAATCTAATAAATTGTTAGAGAGAAACCCAGTGAACCATAAATTTAATGTAAGAGGAGGCTCTACAAGACATACAGATAACTCTAGATACTTTAATTCAGCAACTAGTAACGATAGAGGAGAACCAAGATGTTTTATTTGTAATAATTTCGGTCACTGCAAACAACTTAGGGTTGAACATTTCCTCTTGCAAGACGAATATATTTTCCTTCGGCAATAAGTTAAACCCAGTCTCTCAAAGCTTAAAGGCGACGGTAATAGATTTCCAAATAGAGGATGCTGTGGGAAAGGATATTTATGTTTTAATCGTTTCGGACTCAACTGAACCAGTAGATTTAATAGTTGATCGTCCGTTTCTATACCTATCCTATATTGCTTATGTTACAGTGAGTGAAAATTTACACATTGGTTATGCAAAAGATTACCCATTTATTAATTTAGATTGTATTGAAGAGGCACCGCGTGTCGAATTAAAAGCGATTGAAACTAACCAAATCATACAGAATAGCGTAAATTTTGTAAAAGTAAAAGCGGAGGAAATAGATAATGGATTAATTATGATTCAGGGGAAGGAAGAAAATTTTAGCACATTATTAGAAATTAAGGAAGGTAAAACTATTTTACCAATTGTTAATATTGGACATAAAGAAATAACACTAAAGGAAAACCAAAACGTAGGGAAAGCGGAATTAGTAAATGAGATAAATTCCAAACCTCATTCAAATTATATCAATGTTTCTAATAATAGCCAACCTGTACGACTTTACAACGTTAGTGCAAATGAAGCAAATGTAAGTCGACGCCCAATAACTTTGGAACAAACAAAATTTGATAAAAACTTAACGGAACAACAACGACAAGATATTATTCGTTTATTGAATGAGTTCAGAGAATGTTTCGCATTAAATATATTGGAGTTAGGATGATCAAACCTAATGAAAACGGATATCAAGGAAATTGAAGGCTCGAAGCGGGTATGTATGAAGCCCTATCGAACAAATGCAGCCGAAAGAGCAGCTATTAAAGATATCGTAAGTGAATGGAAAGAAAATGGCATGGTCTCAGAAACACATTCACCTTATGGTAGCCCTGTTCTTGTAAGGAAAAGGACAGGTAAAAATCGCTTAGTCATTGATTATAGACGTTTAAATAGCCAGACGATAAAAGATAAATTTCCCCTACCAAAAATAGATGACGTATTAGAACAACTGTAAGAGTGCAGTCTATTTACAACACAAGACTTAGCACATGGTTACCTCCAAATACCTTTAAAAGAAGAAGCCAAAATTAAAAACAGCTTTTATTCCTCCAGATGAAACCGGACAATATGAGCGAATGATATTTGGCTCAACTAACGCTCCAGCAGAATTTCAAAGATTAATGTACCATGCATTAGGAAACTTATGTAACAAATACTTTTATGTTATCTTGATGATATCTTAGTCCCGGCGAAGACTTGGCAAGAAATGATTGAGAAATTGATTAAAATATTTGAAGCCCTATGTGCAGCTAAATTAACTTTAAATTCATCAAAATGTGAATCTGCAAAACCGGAAGTGGAGTATTTAGGATTTATTATTAACAAACATGGAATTAAACCAGGAACAAGGGAGGTGGAAGTAATTTGTAAATTCCCTCAACCGAAAAATTTGCATGAAATTAGACGTTTTCCAGGAATAACAGGTTCTTTTAGAAGATTCATTCGGAATTACGCGTTTAATGCCGAACCATTAACTCAATTGACAAAGAAAAATGTAAATTTCAAGTCGGAAAAAGAGCAAGAACAGTCGTTTATTACATTGAAAAAAGGAAATTAGCAAAACACCCCATTTTAGCGATTTATAACCCTGAAGCAAAAACTGAAGTTCACACAGATGCGAGTGCGGATGGGATTGCTGGCATATTACTGCAGCTTGGAAGTGAGGATAAGTGCCATCTCGTTTATTGTGTTAGTAAGAAAATTACTAACGCTGAAAGAAAATATCATTCAAGTAAATTAGAATTAAGGGCAATCGTGTGAACATTAGAGCGACTCAGACAATTTCTTTTGGGTATAAACTTTACAGTTGTAACCGATTGTCAGGCGTTAATTTATATGAATGCGAAAAAGTCAAGTAATCCCCAAATTAGCCGATGGAGCATTCTTATACAAGAATAGAGCTTTGAAGTTAAGCACAGGCCAGGTGTTAAAATGGCTCATGTTGATGCAATGAGCAGAGCTCCTGTTTTGGAATCAGACTACACTATGACAAGTCTCATTGAGAGAAACTTTTAAGTACATCTGACCTTGAGTGAAGATGCACAAGTTCTGATTATTCAACATGCTGACAAAGATTTAAGAAAATTAATAGAAATTTAAAAAAAAAAGAAGTGTATGAAAGAACTACCGAAGAGAAACAGATAATAAGAAACTATGTTTTCAAAAGAAATAGATTATATAGAATTGTTAAGGGAAAGGAGAAAAGACTTTACATAATTCCAAAAAGTATAAGGAAAAGCACAGCAGTTAAATTTCATGATCTGATGGAACATTTTTCAGTTGATAGGACAGTGAACAAGATAAAAGAGTTGTAATGGTTTCCATACATGAAACGATGTTTATGATGACATATATCCATGTGCTTTGAATGTTTAGTTAACAAGATTCCAGGAGGTAAACAGCAGGGATTTTTACACCCAATTATGCCGGGGAAAAGACCCTTTTCACTTATACATATAGACCACTTGATACTTATACATATAGACCCCAATGTATAGACTTATACATTGGGACCATTTATGAAAAGTTCTCGAGGTAATAAAGATCTATTGGTCATCATTGACAACTTTACGAGATTCATCCGACTTTATCCTGTTAAGAATGCTTCCTCTCAAAACGTATTAAAAGCCTTGAAAATTATTGTCATAGGATTCTGATTACCTGATAGAATCCTCTGTGACAGAGATTCATGTTATACTTCGCGTCAATTCGAACAGTATTGCTACGATAATGGAATAAATCATACCCTGAATTCTACACAACTCACTATGTGCAATGGAATGGTTGAACGAGCTAACAGAACTATCCTCTATACTATCACAACAGCGATGAAGGATATCAGTCACAAGGATCGGGACTTGAAAATAAGAGAAACAGAAAGAAATTTGAACAATGTCGTACAAAATACAACTAAGACTCCATTTGAAATGTTGCATGGATATTCTCCGAGGTTCAATGATGGTCTACTTCAAAAAATTGCAGATGAGGATGCTGAAATGTGTGGATTGACCCCAAAGAACTCCAAAGTGAAACGCGTCGTGTGATTGAAAAGAAGCAACAAAAAATGAAGGAATATTACGACAGGAAGAAGTGTCGAACTGTAACCTTTGAGCCAGGAGAGATAATGGTTATTCGACGTCCAGCAAAACCAACAGGGGAGCCTACTAAAACCCAAGCGAAGTACAGATGACCGTTAATAGTAGCAGAAGTACTCCTAAATGACACTTGTTGAGTTACTCAGCTGGAGGAAAAAGCACAAAGGCCGTTTCAACACAACCACAGCTCACGTCAGTCAGCTCAAGGCGTGTCGAAACTATCACGGTGATGATGAAGATGACGAGGACTTTTCAGACCCCCCGCAGTGTATCGATGAAAACAAAAAGCTTGCAGCTTGATGCAGCGAAAGAGAGAGAAAAGCGGTAATGCTACTCAAAGACCGCAAACACATTCGTTGACCAAGAGAAACGGTAACTCATAATGAGGGAGGGACTTTTCATCCCCTTCCCTCCTCCAAGGCTATATGAACACTAGACTCTCCCTGCCAAGGACTGAAAGGGAACCCCTAGGAGGCGAAACATACAAATAAACAACGAAAGGTGAAAGAAAATTTCCCCCACTTCTTTAACGAGAGGCCGGAGGATTGAAAAAAAATGTCAAGATCTGCGGTTTTGCTGACACAGAAGGGACAAATTTCCACGAACATCAACATGTGTCCAATAAAAACTACAGGATTAAAAAAAGTGGAAACAACGCCACAAGTCCGGAGCCACAAAAGAAGTGTTACGAAAGAAAATACAAACTGATAAGATGGTTCTAATTTCTCAAAATTATTTTTATAATCAGAGACTTTAATTTCAGTTTGGAACTATGAACTATTTTCTTTTTTTTTTTTTAAATTTTTTTGTAGGATTCATTGTGAAAGTACTTATGTGTGTTTTAGTTCTATATTAATTAAATGGTCCTTATCTGAGTTGAATATTTGTAAAGTATTATTTTGATTAATTATAATCCTTCAAGAAACAAAAAACATTTTTGTAAGAATTTAATAAGATTCCTAAAATTGTGTTTTAATAATTGTATTATGCTGAAGAATCTCTCTTTTTTTTTCTTTGTGAATCATTTTGAGACTTAAAAGTCTGCGAGAATCAAGCATTTCCTATACATAAGAGAATTAATAATTATTTGGAACATGAATTTGATATTTGATTTCTTAGGAATACCTTAAAGAATTTGAGTTTTGGTAATAGACATTTTTTTTATTTGTAAGATATAAATAATAATTTAAAAGTTATGAGTTCAATATTTTGACATATGAATTTTATGTTTGATGTTTTGAATGATTTGCAGATAATGAAGTAATTCTGTTTTTTATGTAAATAAAAGAATATTTTAAATTGTAAGATAACTAAGATTTTTTTTCTTTGAAGCTTGAAATTAGAATTAATACTTAATTGGATTATGTAAAAGGATTTGTGTATGATTATTGATATCTGATTTTTTTTATTTGTATACTGTAATTGATATTTTAAGTGCTTGAGGAATTTAACAATTAGTATTTTTGTTCATGATTATTAATGATTTTAAAAAGTAACCTTTTTCTTAATGATTTGAAGTGCTTTAATCAAAAAAAAAAAAAAAAAATATGAAGATTTTGTGTTAATTGTAAACTTGTACAATGGGACAATTGTATATATCAGGATTGGCCGAAATTTTATCTTCGTGCTTAAAACCCGCCTCTAGAGGGCGTTCGTTTTGTAAATGGGTGAGTGTTTGATGCCACACGATACCCTCAGGCAAGACTTGACCGAATCTCGGAACGGAGTTTCGTAAGCGAGCGAGATGACACTCGTGTAAATAAATTAATGTAGTTATACAACCTGCTCTCTTTTGTCCAATGACAACCGTGAATTGCAATCTAATGATTATTAACTAAGTTAACAAAAAAAAGTAAGAATAAATGAACTGTTGTGTGTGGGTGTGTGAAGAAAAAAATCGTAACACACACATATATATAATGCTTGGTTTATTACCCTCTTTTTATAATAAAGTTCACTGAAGTGTGATGGTTAGATCTATATATGGCTAGTATAGACTCACATTGTTTCGTTCCAAAGTATGGAACAGTATTAATTACATTTCCTCCATTTTTCTGAATTTTTGCTTAACTCTTACTTTGCTTTATTTTAAATTGATTTGATTATTTCATAGTACGTAATGATTACTTAGAGTTTTTGGGTTTTAAATATTTTAGATTGTTTGATTACTTAATTAATTTTTAATTTCATAAGTATATTCTATTTAAGAAATTTTTTAATTTTATTCTATTTCCTTAACTATGTGGTTTTCTTATAGTTATATATAAACAACTAAGGGAAAAACCATATAGATAAATACATATAAACTGAGATAAAAGAAGGAAAGTTATTTCAAATTAATACTAATATAACGAACAAAATAACTGCTTACAACTCATATTATAGGCATTTTATTCTTAATGATTTTTATGCTTGTTCTGAAAAACCTATACTTAAGCAAAAGTAACAACAAATATTTTATTTTGATCCTATCTCAAAGATTTTTTCATTGAAGGAATGCACTTCTGAACAAAATCAAAGAAGTTTCAATACACTTAATATTTTATAAATAAATGTATTACCATTTTACTATTAATTACAGATCTAACAGAATCATTATTAGTTGTTGGAAATCAACAATAAATTATTCCTTAAGAATCGTTTCATTGATGTAAAAAAAAAGCTTTAAGCAATTTCAAATAGTGGCTCCATGGAGTTCGGAGGAATTACAAAAAAGTAAACTTTCAGGAGGCCTTATTTTATTTTATTAATTCGATCTTTATTCCTTCTCCAATGAGGCAAAAAAAGTCTGTTTTTCCGTTTCTACGCCATTTCGTAACTTTTAAAAACTCCCCGGAGAAGGTATAGATACTTTGGAAAGTAAAAGTGATTCTACATCCGTTCTACAAGCCTGTCATTAGGGTATTGTTTCAACTCTTTTTTGTCGAAGAAATTTTTACTTCTTTGATTACTATCCAGCAAAATAAGACTTTTTTTAACGTTTAAGTCTTTGTAAATTTTTAAAAGGATCTTTACGAGCTCTTTTGTTTATTTAATTAATAACGGGTAATTTCAGCCAGAGGTATTACTTTCTATTTATTTCAAAGGCTTATAACATGGACGTTATTCGAATTTCAGCTCTGAGAGGTCTATGCAGTTATCCCAAACGAGAAGACAGAACACTACTTTTTCCATGTTTGATTATTTAATAAGTGTTTTTAAACTTGATATTTAGTTACAAAATATGAAGTTAGCTTGATAATCGTATCATTACATTGAAACAAGTGAGAGCCTCAGTAAAACATCTTTTCCCTTAAAAATTATTTTTAATTTGATATTGACTAAAATACAATAAACTTTATTAAATGAAGGGACTACAATGCATCAAGTTTTTATCATAATCGAAAGAGAATATTTTTTATTTAGGTTTGTGTCATACAAGTGGCTACACTGTTTATATTTTACTCTGTATAAAGTAAAATTATATTAATGGCTGGGCGAACACCATGAAAAATGCCAGCTAAAGCGATTCATTCCTAAATATTATTTTTAGGATTTATTTTTTAATGTTTACTTACTTGTTAACAGATTGTGTACGTCATTGACAAATTCGTTTTCTCTTGAGTAAATGGCTATGTATCATTTTGTTTGGTCCGTCGAATTCAACTTAATAAATACGTGAAATTCACGATGGAAGCTGTAAATACTAAGCAGAATGCAATCGATGATTTTTATTTTTGCATATTCTTATTAATCCAACAGTTCTGTTTAAATCTCCGGAAATGGATACAAGCATCTTGAGTTAATTTAATTAAAAAGTAAAAACTGAATTTTTACATAAAATTAATCCTAAAACCATCAATAGGATGGCAAAAAAGGGAATGATGCAAACATAAATGTTCACATTTCTCCTATCGTAAAGTTCTATTCAGAAATGTAAAAATTATTTCCACGAAGCGAAATATTTAAGTTGTTTCATCACAATGTAAGGCTTGATTGAAAAACAACGATTTTATGGCTATAACGTCTTAAAATTTGTTTCATAATTTTCCAAATTTTTGTTTTACCTGAAGGCTACATGTGTCTTCTATGTATTAAAATTGTTCCCTTTGCTACCAAGTGACGTAGGTATGCAGAGAACGGAGAAAATGAGGACTCAAATGGAAACAAGTTTGAAGCTACGAGGCTTCATTGCATCTCACTTTATGAATTCCACATCTTCCCTAAATTGAAAGAGGCCCTTGTGGAATATCACTTTCATTCTGACAATGAGACGAAAGCTTCCATTAAAACCTGGTGCCGTCAACATCCACCAGAATTTTTTTTCGACCGCCAATGCTTGGAAAGAAATGAGGACCAAGTCAAAACGTAATAATGTATGACACAAAGCATACATGTAGTTTTGAAGTACCACAAGGGTTCTGATAATCGAGTAACAAAAATGTTGAGGTAATGAAGGCATTATTTTTCAATTATGTCTAGTAATATCATCCGCAAAAAAAATTCTTTGCTACAAAGATGTTTTTTAGTTTAATTTTCAGATTTTTTTTCCTTTTTAATTGAACATAATTAAAACCATTTTAGCTCAAATAAATTTACCCACTGAGAAATTTAAATAACTAGTTAAAGAACGTTAAATTTTTTTTGTATTGTCTTCTATCTATTGTAGTCTACAATATGAATTCTACAAACTCCCGCAATCTTTTTTACAACCAAGCATAATCCACATTTTTTACCAAAAACTTTAGTATCGGCTTCAAAAAATGTAATTTTGTATCTGGCTGAATTGTTTCGTATTGAGATTAAAGGAAATTCTTTTGAGAAGGAAAAAAAAAGGCTGATTTTTAGAAGCTTTTATTTCGTCTTTTACTCCCCCAAACAGCAAAAAGGCGGGCTTTTTACCCCCTTCTGCTCCATTTCGCTACTTTTAAAACGCCCTGGGGGATATTGACACTTGGAAAAGTAGAATCTACTTTTTTCTGCATCCGCTGCAAAGTAGTCATTACAGACAAACGACATTTCATAGAACTTTTAGTTCATTAGCGAAAGAACTCGAGAAATTACAAAACTGTTTCAGAGTTATTTTCTTCTCAGACATTTTAGAAGAATAAATAAATGACATTATTTTTATTCGCTGTCCAACACATTTCCCCCCAAGTAATAATTGAGGAACTATGCATTTGAGAAAAATCTTGCTTACTAAATAAAGCTGTGCGGAACAAAATTTCGAGAAAGAAACTGAAACGTACAGACAAAAAGGATAATTACTGTCTGGATGGTTTTATACTTCATTAGCTGGAGTACCGCTCCACGCAAGGGCGAAATTTTAAACTAAAACCATGATGAATAAATTGTGGGAAGCAAAGATAGTTCATGCGGTCATGTGTTTACATGTGACGTAATATGCACCTGAGCTATCTATAGTGCAGTGGTAATATTTCTAGAGGAGGTTTAATAGATTGATTGGTTTTATTAACGTCACAATAGAAGCAACACGAGGGCTATGTGCGACGAACCTCTTAATTTTGAGCCTCAGTTATGTGATGAGGACATCTAAGCTGGTACCTCTCTCGCCTAACTTCCATACTTGCCAACGGGAAGACTTCGAGCCTCAACAGATTGAACGTGCATCAACCCCGACTACACGGCGGGGTTTTAGTGGCATCAAAGCTCGAACTCAAGATTCGATGAAAACCACTGGCTATTAGTCCGCGACCGTAACCTTTAGGCGACAGTGGCCACCCTTAGAGAAGGGGGGAAAGGCGAAAGAGATAAAAAAAATCGAATTGAGCAAAGAAAAAACGAAAAAAAATCTGCATCTCTTATAAGTGGGAAAAGCTTGGTGAATACTTATAGCATCTGCCGGAGTGCAGAAAAAGTGGAGGGAGAATATTCAAAAAATATCATCAAAAATGAATTTGGAAAAAAAAAAAAATCAAATATATGCTTGCTACTGCTTTCGCATATAAGAGTCGCACCCTTAAAAATTGTAATGATACGAACAATAATGTGGATTTGTAAAAAGGAAAGACACAGAAACAAACAGGGCTTTCAATATATTACATATTACGATATATGTGATATAATAAACTTATTACATATTCCAACCAGAATCTGAATTTTTATAATCATCTATAGTACGGTGAATCACAGACAATTCTAACTTGCTCATTAATTCTGATCATTGACCTCAGATTTAAGAAAAACAGATTTGTAATTAAAATAAAGGTTAATATTATCTCAAATTTTCAGGAGGCGTTTCAGAATTCTAGCAACTATGAATGCAAATACAAAGTTATTTAAAATTTCTTATCTCCTCTTATGAGCACAAGGAGAATATTTTGTAAACGTTGGAGTAATAAGAGAAAAAAAATAAACATTTAAAATAAAAGAAACTCGTTTTCATTTTTCAAAATATATATACATTATATTTAATTTTAAATAATATGAATAAAATTAGTTTAGTTTACGAAATAGTAATAGATAATTTAATTCAGAATTCTTAAGAAATGACTCAAAATATTTTTTTCAAAGCAGTAATTTTTTATATATTTTTGAGGTATCTAATAGTGTTTTTTTACACTTAGTTTAATCAGTAAAAACCGGCTACTGTCAAAAATTGAAGTTTCTTAAATTTTCCTAAAAATCATTTGTATAAATAAAAATAAATCCGATATACACATATTGGTATTAAAGAAAAATAAGATTTTCAAATGAATAATGAAGTAATACGTGATAGCTTGAAAAATGATAAAATTGCAAACCCAAGGAAATATTTTCGTAATTCTCCTAGAAGCTGGAAATGAAGCAAACTTATCTTTACTATATAATGACAATTAAATGTAATCTCATAAATAAAAGTTTTAACTATCGATTACTTTTTACTTTTTTAAAATAACATGAAGGGCAAACGCATGTTCGAGACAGAATTTTTTGATCATGCACGTTTTAACAAAAAAGAAATAATACGGTTTTAACAGCAACTTCTTGGTGTTGTAAATATCCATATTATATCCCTAAAATGTAGCAATTCACATATAAAACGTTTTTTTTTTTATCTTATTTTCAGTTATTTTATTATTTTCAATCTGTACTAATGTAAGAAGGAATAAAATGAAGTAAAAATGTGCAAAATGTTGTATAGTTTTTCTGTTTGAATATAGAAATAGCTAATTTAAAAATACTTTTCGCGAGAACTCATCAATGTAATCTAGTCAATGTATATGTAAATGTATTACTTATACGCAACAATTTCGATGAATTCAAAAGTTGGAGTGCATTGTCTTTTATACTGATAAGAGATCAGGCCTACAACTTTCTCTGCATTAATTTGTATTATGATTAAGCCATGGCACACTATTTTGTTTACATCCATTGTTCCTTAAGAACTGCCAAATAATGTATATTAATTTCCTTCATGACTGACGTACAGCTGATGCAGTATAGTTTAACTTCGCACTAGAAGCAACACGAGGGTTATTGGTGACGGACCTCGTAATTTTGAACCACGATCAAGTGACGAGGACAATATCTGAGCCAGCACCTAAATCTCCAAACTTTCCACCATGCCAACAGAACTTTGGACCTCAACAGAGTTAACATGCATCAACTTGCTAAATGACAGGTCTTTGGAGGCCAAGGATCGAACCCGGGACTGAACGAAAAACGCCGGCCACGAATCCGAAACTATGACCACTAGGCTACCATGGCCTCTGATGCAGTATAGTATTGTAAACGTTTGGAAAAGGTTAAAGTTGTATATCGGTTCCAAAAATGCTCGAAAATGTTCTCCTTCTCCTGGACAATGCAATACCTTACACAGCTCGTAATACAAAATACAAGAAAGATTAAAAAAGATTCACTAGACAACATTCGAGGATCCCTTCTCTATTGTCAGAACTTGTTAACTATAGACTACAGTTTGCTTGGATCCCTCAAGGAAGCTATAGGAGGTGAAAAATTTCGTAGAATGAAGCAAATAAATTGGACCTCAATGAAATCCATAATGGTTCGACTTCTGTTAATCATTCAAGAATTTTTTTTTAAAAAAAGTAGAAATTAATGCGTAAATGTTATATACAAGAAGAAAAAAAACTGGTATAATTTTTCCTTAATAATTTTTCAGAAGATAATTTTTTTTAAAAGAAACTCGTTTATATTTCATCTGCTTTCGTACATTCGTTATAAGAATATTTACTCTGGATCGCGCACGAAGACGTAAGTGCCATCTGAATCTATTTTTTGCCGTATGATAATCCCATTTGTCGAACGGACACGCCAGAGTATCAGTGTTCGTAACAGCTGTTGTTTTGGGTGTTACTTACATAAATAACAGATTATCGGAAGTCGGACCGAAATTACGTGTCCGACACCCTCCCACTGAAAAAAAAAATCGACAGGTGTTTTTAATCCGGATTTCTTTGGGTCAGCTCTCCGTTCTGAGTTTTATACGAACATACCCATACAACAAAAATATCTAATAAATCGCAAAAGAGTACACATTGTGAATCACTTAAAAAAATATAAATTTTCAACTATCAATCAATCCTTTAAGCATTAAAAAATTGATAACTTAATATAGTTGTGAGACCGAATCTGTAAAATAAATCAATATAAATCTTACCTCTAATGCTAAATCAGAAGAAGGAAAGGAAATACAATATGGAAACAAAACTTACCTAGAAAAAAAAAGATTATATAAATTAGATATTGTTCATAACAAGTACCAATGTATTTAGAAACAATATACATAAATATAAATTACCACATTTTAACATGTATAATGAACATTTTTTTGTCACAAATTTGTTCACACAATATGGGCTTTTCATATACATGGCTAGTGCTATAAATATGAAGTAGTTATATATTTAGATAAATGATTCAATTAATCTAAACTCGAATCTGCATCACTTGTAACATCATAAGTCTCAGGCCAATATACAACGGCCCCGTATCAGAGGAGACTGATCAGAACAATTGCATAGTTTCTATAATGATTGAAAAATATATTTTTTTTAAATATCTTAGAATAAAATATATTTTAGAATAAAATATATTTTTCTTAAAATTTTAAATCCAAAACATCCGAAAGTTCCTTATATACTCTCGTATACAGTATGCACTCGAGAAAAGTGGGAAATAATGAAAATAATAAGAATAAACACTTTCCAAAAATGCAGCGGAGTAAAATAAATCGCAAGTATAGTTTATTAATTTCCTTTTGTTAATCTGGCTCCAAAACATTTTGTTCAATTTTTATTACATATGTATGTGAAATGCTGTTACAGTGTAATGCAGAATAACAGCGTATGACACTATGATTTATGCATTGATATAAATTGTATATTACACCACACCTTTCTTAAATAAAAAAATATTCAATTAGTTGCTAACCGTGTTACGAACTTGTACCTACAACTGCCCGAGTGATCTTGGTCACGAGTTCGTGACCGACAATACTTCAGTCAAGTTGTGATTTTCAATCCTGATTTCACTAAACTTTCCGTTGTGTAAATGGGCTGATGCACGTTAAATCTATTGGGTCTTACAAAAACGCGGCATTGACGCAGAGACGACTGATTTTTTTTGTGTCGCATTTAGAAGAAAATAAATAACTATTGGCGATAGGTCTAGTTATTTTGAGTTTTGGTCAAGTGACTACATAAATTATTTATCACGTGTTCATTAATGAACAGTATATTAATAAATAAAATCTACGATGAAATATGCGTTTTTTCGTGAATACACATTACTGTTATCTAAAAAATTAGAGAATATTCCGCATTGAGGGGGTAATAAAGAACGATACGAATAACAATTACTTAAAAATTTGTAGATGTCGCCATTTGGAGGAAGATGTGCTTGTAAACGGTCACTTTAGGATATCTATGATAGACTGATTTTATTTCAGCCAAATTTGTGTGGAAAGTATCAAAGAACATTTTATAATGGTGTGTACGGTAAATTTCCTTAATAACTATAGACGCGAAATATCCATTTTGAGATTAAAATCCTTAAGGCTCCCGTCTACCCGCCATTTTGATTTCGTGGACGTAATGTTAATCCTATGGAATTTTGACTTTAATTCTCACATCTTTATTATTTCAACTATTTGAATGCAACAAAGTGCATTTGAAAAAGCAAAAAATAATCAATGCTTCTGTGGAATTACTTTTTCCTTAAGATTTTTAAAAACATTTTTATTCTTATTTTAATGATTCAATTTTGAGTTTTCTGGTCTTTAAAGAATATTTTCAAATATTTTTAAAAATTGGAGAAAAAAGTAATTCCACAGAAGCATTCATTATTTTTTGCTCTTTCAGATGCACTTTATTGCATTCAAATAGATCAAATAATAAAGATGGGAGAATTCAAGTCGAAATTCCATAGGATCAACATTAAGCTGGCTAAATCAAAATGGCGGGTAGACGGTAGCCTTAACAGTAATTTTAGAATAAATTTAGAGATCTCACTCCGAACTTATCGACACGGGCAAAAGCTTTTTAATAATTTATGGTTTTGATTACATGGCTACAACAGTTTTTATTTAAGTTAATGACGGAAACAGATTCTAGAAAATACGGAATTATACAGTGATTATATTAAAAAAACTGCTTACATATTAAAAAAAAAGCATTGATGTAGCATAAAACACATTAAAATAGTTCATTGTATACATACTGAAGCCAAATAAATGAAATATCGTCTGCGATATGTGTACTAATTTGTATACATTACTGGTTTTCCTTTTATTTTGGAGATATTTATCTGTCTGGGGTATTTTTCCTTCTCTCTGCTTCTAAACTTTAGCGTTCCTTTACAAAAGTGTGAATTTGATTATTTATATTTATATTGATGTTTCATCAAAAATTTCTAATCAGGAGTCCTAACTTTTTTGAAAATAAATTAGTTCAGACAACCAATAAACAAAAATGCTAACTATTGCGTAAAAACTTTTTTAACTCGCATTCTAAAACTCAGCATTTCAGAACATCAAACTAAGTTTTGTCTTTGAATCCAATGAGAATCTTTTGCCTTTTACAAATGGGCACATTTATATATAACATAATTCAATTTTACTATCCTTATTTGGAGAAGATAATTGAGACTTCAGTATGAATAAATCTTTATAAATTATGTTCATATAAATTTGTAAAGGTATGATAATAAGTTTCATTTGCAATGCATTAAATCGAAATTTATGACAAAGTACACACACAAAACTTTTAGCTCTTTTTGGTGTTCAATTACATATTATTATTATTAGAAAAAAAACTGAAAATCTTTCTTCTGATTGATTATTCCATTTTGAAACAGCTATTATCAGCTGAACATTGATGAAACCACCGTTAACACGTCAATCGAACAATGAATGCTTCGTACAAATAGTGACTGGACGGTTTCAGTAAAATTCGAAACCGATTTCAAACCTTGTTTCGTAAAAAAAATACGAAAATCAATTTATTATTAATTATCAATTATGCAATAATTTGTGTAACTGGTAATCAATAATATATTGCGCAAAAATTAGACTATTTTTTTTAAAATAAACAAGTGTTTATTAAAGTAAACGAGATTTTAATATGCATCAAACATTTTATTTTTTTTGCTTATGATATTAATAGATAGAGTGCGCTGCACCAAATCCGTAGATGAATTGTTTATGAGAAATTGTTAACACAACACCTTAAATTGCAAACAAACGTGACATGCCACAGAGAAAAAAATATCTGTTACGCATTTTTCACATATGTTTTTAAGGATTATGGTACATTTTCCTCAACAGTTAATTGACCCATAGGGATGATATTTTCTACATCATGAAATTAGACATTTTCCTATAGAGTGAATGTAATTATGTTTTCTAACGAACACTCACAAATTTTTGGTATGGTACTGTATTTCTTATAAAAATTTGGAAAATTTCAATCAAATGTTTTTTAAAAAATTTAAATTTCATTAAATTTAATTTTAAAAATTATAATTATGTTCAGTGTATAGAATGTTATATTTATCAGCACTGCAAATTTTCAAAGTTATAAACGCGGTATATTTTGGCAAGACATGCCTGAAGACACGACTTAAAAATATAAATATAGCTATTGTTTATTAATTTTTCATGCATAATTACTTGATAAATGTGATTTTATTCACTTAAATACAGAGATATGTCATCGTTAAAATATGACTTCTATTGATTTTTATTTTAAAAAAGTAAGGGTTCTTTAAACTTGCATAAAATAAGCTCTATTCTCCTTGTTGGATATACGTATCAGTTACATTAAATGCAATATTAAAAACATATTGTATGTATGATTCACGTCAGAGATCATTTTCTGGATACTGCATCAAGATATTTAAATCGGAACTAAGTGAATATCGAATTGTTGTAAAACGCTGTTGTGTGTGGCATAAGCTCAATGTAAATGAAGCGCTGACGAACATAGAGAGGGCTATCATCTTTGTCAAACAAATTAACGTTAAAGCAGTATTTGTAAGAATGTAACTTGTTTTGTCAATTGTGCATGCATGTCGCTCATTGTGAGACCATCTTGTGTGAAAAATCTATCATGAACTGTTTAAATAATATACATAACAACCAATAGGATGTGGTGAATGAACTTTATATTAAACTGTGAAAATACCGAATGAGTATTTATAATCAGTGGACCATTGAATAAAACAGAGGCTTCCAAGTACACAGTTATAGTGACATTATTTCTTTATTTCACTGTATCTCTTAAGAACATTTGGCTATTTGATCCTTTATTTCATGGATTAAAATAAATTTATTAATTTTTTTTTCATTCCTAATCGAGATGTGATTTCTTAACTAAATCCTGAAGTATAACTCTACTTGTGTATGTGGGTAATTTCTGAACAGTAATGTTTACTGAAAGCTGCAAACAAAACAAGTAGCCTTTCGAAAGCAGGAATCAGAATTATCTAACGAATATTAGTAACTAAATATGACATGTAATAATATAATGAATTTTTATTTTGATAGGTTTATAAACATTTAGTTGTTTGCATCAATATACGATAATCATAGGAAGACATACGATAAGACCCTTTTTTAGCGCTTCTTCAATGACCATTGGTTCGATAAAATGCAGTCATTTTGTTTTGCTCAATTTCATTTTGCTCAGTCGACATGTTTCTTATTAGTTTTGTTATAATTAATGTATACCTGAGCCCTCATAGAAAAGACTAATCAGAGAAGGAATGAGATGAATTTATTAGTAATTTGTTTACGCGTGTATATTATCACGTACGTTACACAATCTGTCGCCAATACCCATCTTGTTATTTCCTTTGCAACAGGAATAAATTCAATCAATCAATACACACAATGCTTATAGCTGTGTTATGTACATATATACTATACCTGGTATTCACTTTTGCGCGTGTTTACTTTGTAAACTAGATTAGGAGGCAGAGGACTAGTAGCTTTATGCACTTTGGTCATGCGGAGTGCTTTCGTTTTCGTGCATCGTGTCCATGCTTTGAATATGATTAAGGCTGCTGAGTATAACATTATTAATTTATGTTCTTAATCATTGACATTATTGGGCAAGAAAATCAATGAAAACTCTATTTGTTCAAAAAATTTGTATAATCCTAATATAAAAACAATTTTAAATAAAATGTGTTTTTATTTAGTCGAGTATTTTCTATGTTAAAAGGATAATTACCCTAAACACTAAACGAGATCTTATTGTACCATAACGTGGTGGAGTTTCTGTTTAGAGTTCAAAATGCATAAAATTCTATTTCCATCTTTTACAAAACCGGGTTTTTAGTCTCAAAATTTAGGTCGTTTACCCGGGCGAATGGTTTCGCCGAAATCTGTATCGCAATCTCTAAGTACAAATAAATTCGAAGCATTTTAGAGAAATCAGTGCAGGAGACTTGAACGAAGTTGAAGTCTCTGTCAGGTAAAAATGATTTAACGTCACAGTCTGGAATACTGCCGAAACATTTTTTTCACGAGGGCATGAAAAAAGAAATTAGCGGATGGGAATATAAGCCTTCTGATGAACTGTAACCAACCACGATTGTCAGATATGTGGCGAGTTTTCAAAAATGTTCTTTTGTGTGTCGATGTAATGTTTGAAAGTGTCTCTCTTGAATATCTGCCAATGCGATAATCATCCAAAGAAATTTATTTTTGAAGATGGTTAAATTGCAATATTTGATTGTAAAAACACTTACGCATTTGAACGTATTTCCAACCTTATTCATTATTAGAAGTGAAAAATGTATTTCACCTAGGAAAACTGTGAACAATTAAAGAAAAAATTATTTAATCTCTAGTTACATTAAAGATGTTGATAAATAAATAACATATCTTATGAATCCAGAAGAGGATATGAACTATTTTTCAGGAAGTCACATCATTGCAATGTGGCAAATTATATTATAAAAATGAATAATTGTGTTAACAAATTATTATACAAAATATAATGTAGGATGTATCAAAAATTTTATATATATAAAGGCATTATATATTATTATGGGTTTTTGGCAATTTTTTCGTTCACGGGCCACTTTGTGGAAGCGGAGGATATTGGAGCACCTTTTAAAATGAACGCCTTCAATTATTTAGCTTTGTATATCGGAAAAAGGTGTAAATTCTACCATAAAAATCAATAAGTACAGATGAAATAAAATATTAAAAAGTTTTGCTTTTGAATTAATTAGTTAGTCAAATTCATTCGTTTTGTTCCATAAAGTTATAATTTAATGTTAGAAGCAAGTTAAGAGCTGTAGTGAACAATTAATTCCCCAGAAATAATTTCGTTCGCCATTACGTAAGTAATTTTACAGTTATTGGTTCCATTCCTATGCACAAGAGAAATGAATATTGTTGCCAATACTGCTCGCGAAAAAACTATAATAATGTTGAAATATTAAAATAAAGATAAGTTCGATGAATAAGTACCAATAGAATAATTAAGGAAACAGTCATAATTATACTATTAATGCTACGAGGATGGGTGAAAAATGTCCTTGTAAGGAATTTGAAAGGGGAGTGGGGTTTTGCTCAATACGGTCTACTTTAATATACCCCAGTCATTCTTATCTCTAATCAAAGAAATTCATGAGTATCCGAAAAATTATCAACATCACTTTTACGGCCGTCTTAGCTTTCTTTTCAACAGAATCAACTTATTGTTTTGATTGTTACTTAGCTACGGTGTATAATTCTGATTTTCATCTAACCCATTTGTTGACAATAATTCGACATGACAACAATCCAATTTTTATTTGACAACAAATGGCCACGAAATCAAAACAAATAACGGATTAATGTAACTTTTGTGTCGATGCCACTTTTCTCATTGATTTACCGATTGACTTTTTATTAGCGTCGTACTCATAAGCAACACGAGGCTATTGGTGATAGATCCTGGAATTTTAAACCTCGATCGAGTGATGAAGAACCCTCCTGCGCTGATTACTCCCTCTCCAGACCTTCACACAACGCCAAAAGGACTTGGAGCCTCGAAAAATTTAATGTGCATCAGCCTCCAGTACATGGTAAATCTTCAATGAGACCATGACTCGAACTTACGACAGAAACAACGCCGGCCACGAACTCCATACCACGACCGGTCGGCTTCCGTAATCATTCAGTTGGGCAAATTAGCGAAAATGAACAATTATTATGAATTATATATATAATTATACCAATACAATTTTCCACTGAAATCACTCTTACATTTTCTTTAAAAAAGTTATTAGACGAAAGCTGTTAACTGTTTAAAAACAGTGATTTCTTTTAAACCAAAATAAATAAATATAATCGTTTTTGACGAGAAGGGTAAAAAGAGAAGAAATTAAAATAATCTAAATCGTTTTTTAAATTTGTTTGAAGCCATTTTAGTGATGTAAGCAAAAAAAGGAAATAGATTTCTGTAATCACACTTTTTGGAAATTTTAATCAAACACCGTCATGTAAATAAGTAAGCTTCTTCTATTTCGGAGTCCGCATATAAAATTAAAGAGTTTCTTAATCAGACATGTTTATTTTTAATCTACATAACTATAGAGAAGTTATAAATAAAAAGTTTCTACTTATTTATTTACTTTTTCACAGCTCTTTGAACAGATAAGAAGATGAAAATTCCTGGAGTGTTCAGATTATAAATTCTGCTTAATTTCGTTCGGTAGGAAAAAAGAGTTAGTGGCAACGGTAAATATTTAAATGAGAATAGACTGTGACGAGTCGTTTATTTACTATTTTTTTTTTTTTTTTTTTTTTGTAATGGCTTCCGCAAGATTGCGCAAAAAGATATGAGCCTCGGCGTATCCTTATTTATTTAACTCTTTTCGTGAATTGCTATTTATTATGTTTATTTCTATTTCATTCTTTAAGAACTTACGCTTGATTTCATGTTATAAAAATAAGTTTTTGAATTAAGCTGTGCTTTTAGATTATATTCTTTTGATTAAAATGCTTTGAGTTTTCGTTATATTATTTATTTTGAAGAATTTTTGTGACAATTATGGTTTTTATATATTTTTAACATGCGTAAACTAACTTCTTATGTAGAGGCAATTCAAATGTTTAATTGCAACAATCTGTTTCCTATTAAAATACGTTCGATTTTGATGGGGAGTAAGCTAATGAAATTTTCTGTTTTGTTTCTTCTGAACGGATGGTTTTGCGAACTAATCATAATAAACATAACACAAACATAAGTAACACTTACACAATTTTTTTTCCATAAAAAGGCAGAAAGAAAAGCTAAGAATAATACCTTAAATCAAAATAGGTGAATATGAGACAGTTTCTTTCAAAAAGGCCTATTAAGGGAATTGAAGAAAAACAATTTATATACCTGTAGAAAATAAATATTATGTGTCGTGTAATACCGTAAATTGATTTGAGAGTTATACCAGAACAGAGAAAGTGAGTATTTTTTATTAACGTTTCACTAGAAGGAACACTAGGGCTGTTGGCGACGGATTTTGAAATATTTTAATCCCAGTTATGTGACGAGGATGACACCTGAGCTGATAACACCCTCTTCAAACTTCCACATCACATCGACGGGAAGATTCGAGACCTCGACATATTTAATGTGCACCAGTCCCGCTAAACAGCGGGTCTTTTGTGACATGAGGCTCTATCCCATAATTCGACAAAAGCCACCCTCCACAAGTCGGCGACCATGATTACTTGGATGTGGCGGCCATACACCAAAAACAGAAGATGGCCGAGTAATACAATTATTGTCACCCACCTATAAAGAGTGCTTTGTAAGCGCTAATTACGTAAGAATGTTGTTATTTGCTTACAAACTCTCCAGAAAAAGAACAACGCTGTAACGCATCGCAGATGACGCATGCAAACGTAAGACACAATGCTCACCAAACGGATTTGCAATCAAAGGTCTATATAAATAAAGTCAATTGTTATAGTTTGTAAATAAATCTCTTTCATTTGTCTATCGATAAAGACAAATGTGAAATAAGCAAAAGTAAAGTAGTAAACATAAATAAAAGTTGGAATAAAGTAAAAGTTAAATTATTACAAATAGATTAAAAAAAAATTACATTGATATGTAAAATTGTTATACCAAATAAGATCACGTGACATTGCCACGAGCAATAAACGAGCCAACATTGGCGACTTTTCGTCATACATTCACGTGGTCCAAAATAATTATCAACACATTGAATAATGATCACAGGTGCAAGCTTTCCACTGAAGCCACTGCTGGGGTTTGTGTCGTATTTGTTATCGAAATTCCATACATAATTTAAAATGAATGTAATGATGTTCTTTAAAATGTGTGTAAGATTCTTGCAAAAAAATTCATTTTACTTTTTTTCGTATATTATGTAGGTACTTATAAATCAAATGTACTTTTTTTTTACTTAAGAGTGTTAATATAATTTACAAATACATACGTTTAAAGAAAATTTGTGTAAAACGCTAAAGTTGGCAACACTGAGGTGTTTTAACTGAATGACTGGAAACAAGTGATTACATATTTTTTGTGATTGTGATGTCACATAAGCATTACCATTATTCGGCAAAATGAGTTTTTGAATGAGACTTTAGGAGAAGGAACGCGAGATTAATTCAAATTCCTACTGGAAAATGAGAAATAGTACAGCGAAAAAAAAATTAAACTATCCTTAGATAGAGGTTATTAATATCTTCCCCCTTTGTGTGGTTTGTATTACAATACTCCGACAGCAAAACACGGGTAGCTCTCTGTCACGCACCTTAATTGGTATTTATACGTAACAAAATTCTAATGTGAAAAAACCATTAAAATTCCAAATATTAAATTGTATAAAACTGAAATGGTGATCCAAACATAAAAAATATTCTACGAAAGCATAGAAATCTATGAAACAAACAATTTGAGAAAAATGACTCTCAAAGAAAATCACTAAATTTCTTTACTTTCCGCAAACGGACGTCAGTGAATAAATCTCCAAAGCCAAACTAAGAAATTTTTAGTTAAGAATTCTTATAATAATTTAAATGTTTACATAAAAACTGTGACCGCTCAGAAGATTAATTACAAAAATGTTCATAACAGTATTCAAGAAATTAAACTCAACAACGCACAATCCACCAAAACCTTTTATTGTTATAGTTATTACTTTAGAATATTCAATCTTTCAAAATACAAACATATAAAAGATTAAAGACGATGTCAACATTAACGAATAATTATATATTAAATATATTAAATTTATGTTATGAAAAATAAAACTATATTGTTACCGTAAAATAAAACAAAATAATAAAATAGTTATATGCAGTTTTCCAAAGAACAGATTTAGCCACCCAAGGAGCGCTCGCTTTTATAATTATTATTAAATTACTCAATTAAATACAGGAAATAAAGCAAACGATGAAATATCGAGAAATGGACAATAGTAAACTTTTCCAATATTAAAATTAAAAGAAGCAATAAATTTTTAAATTGAATATATTTAAGCTAAATGTAATTAAAATTGAAGCAAAAACGATAAGAAATTGAAAAGTGAACTGATACGCCAAATCGCCTCACCTAAAACAATAGCCCTTAGAGTGGCCATACATATCGTGTGCTTTAGCACATGACTCTGCGAAACGTTGCCGGCTTCGAGTTGGCGAACATGACTGCAGGGATACCGCGGCCAAAATGAACGATGGATTATAAAATAACGAAACTAAACTAATAAATGAATACGCACAAAATATATGAAACATTTTAATCTATTAATGAAATGACTTTTATATTTAAATGTAACAAATTCATGTACAATAGTTTTCATCATAAATAGCAGAAAAATTAAATGGTATTTATAAGAGATAGCCATGAAATCTAAATGTTTTACATTTTATTTGTTGGAACTATTATTAACATTTTATTGCTAGAAAAATAAAAGCATTTAAAGAATTAATGACTTTTACATGTAATTTTCTTGAGAATAAGTAGAAGGTGTTGCCATTATTGACAACGATTTTCGCATTTAGAAGTATTTGTGTATGGTACAAATAATAAAATGAATTCTGTTGAGTTGTCTTAAATTTATTTTTTGTAGAATGGCAAGAAAAAGTTAGCATGATTGTAGAATTATAATTTGTTTCGGTTTATTCTAAAAGTTTATTACAGAACTTATAAAACGAAATCTAAAATCTGCCTATTTTATAGAAATAACACCGTGGTGAGATTAAAACCAATGAGGTGGAATTTTATGATTTTCGATCCAATTCGCTACAAACGTTTCAAAAGTAGTATTTTACAAGGTTATTCAGAATTATACGATATTATATGTGAGATATTTTAAAATACTAAATTAAACTAATTTTTAAGCATGCACTCACCAGAACAGGCTTAAGGTGAAGGAAAGCAATTTTCATAATTCTATTTGTTTGTAAGTTGTAATAAAGTTGCTATCACAATAACAAAATGGCGTCTCAGCGAGCAAATTCCTATTGCATGCGAAAACGGAATTTGTAATTTTGGTCCACCTCACGTTTCGTAGACGATTTTAAAAGATTGACTTATTGACAAAAGCATTCGTTAATGTCATCATCAATATGAACAAGTAATAAAAAAAATTTAAGTCAACTCTTTCTTAGGTCAACAAAGAAAATTTTTACTTTAGTTACTTTTCATTAAATAATTACAATTAATATAAATCTGTATATACATATGACAGAATCATAATATTAAGTAGCAAAAAAATTCATCTGTTAAATAAAATGGTTGGAATGCTGCTTAGCCCAACCACCCTTGGCAACAGGAATTATTTGGCGGTATTTTACCAAATGTGGCTACCCTGGTCTGCTTCGCGGACATAACGTTCAGCAAAAAAAAAAAAAAAAAATCGTCAACTGTATTTAAAAGCAAAACTAAAAACTTTTTACCGAATTTCAAATTAAGTTCACTTTATTTTCATTATTTTAAAGTGTGAGTAAACCGCGAAATCATATTTGAAAAAATGTAAGCAAACACCTTGTAAGAGTTCCATCGTGAATATTATGAAAATTCGAAATCAAAACCATCCAAAACTCGTATCGAATGACATGTATCAGCGTAAGAATCTCACAGTTCCATCCTCAGAGCAACATTGAAATTCCTAAACCAAACACCACTTCGTGGTGAATATCTGACGGAACAGTTAAGATAACACATCAACGGTCCAGCAATTACTCAAACCCCGGGATTTCATTAAACCAAATTACCTCTTCTCAAATTGACTTATTTACTCAAAGTCCGGAATGATTGACAGTCCCCTTCTTTGCGTAGGGAAGGGGGAGGCATTCTTACCCACCCTTCATTAAGCATTCCAAACCGGAAGAGAGGCACCATCAATTTCCGGAGCTCTCCGATCAAATGTCCGAGAAGGGAGCAATCATTAAACAAAAACTGTCACGCAGCTGGTTATTAATAATAATGAATCGGCATGCCTCCTTAGCGGTGACTGTCACTGAGGAACTCAGGTGTAGGATTCTGGATTTGTTAGTTTGGAGCGACTAAGGTGACAGTTTTCATAAAGTCCAGTGAGATCGTCAGTTGAGTGTATGTGTTGTGGAGAAGGTTCGATGAACTTCTAAAATTAAAGGCTGGTCCATTGTAAGGGTGATTGATTAGAATTTAGGAAATGGTCTTATCATATTTACCTTCCAAACGGAACACTGTCTAGAAGTTTTAAGTTTGCGTTTCTTATGTTTCGATTCTAAAGAGTCTGAATATTTAGATGATTCACAAGCGCAATGAAAGTAATTTAAAACTCTTGATGGATATTTTAACGACAGGTTTATTTATATTTGATACTTGGTATTTTTTTTTCAAACTGGAGCCTTTTCTTTTGCAGTTAAGAGAGATTAATCTCTATTTGTCACTTAAATGTAGATTATGAATAATTCGATTCGATCACATCAAATACGAGATGTGGCTATTAAATAGCGAGACTGACGCTTCTATATAAGAAGTAGGCATGTGCCAAACGCCAGTGTCTGACAGCTATTTAGCGTGAAGCCTTCTCTTTCGATTATAGTGCCTCTCGTTTTTATGAACAAATCCGTATAGCCATAGTCTTCATTCGCATTAGAGTTCTTTTTTTTGTTTCGCCGGAAAAAAAGATAATTTAGCTACGAACTATAAAATTTCACATGAAACTTGGAAAACACGTTACTGAAACTTTTAATTTATTTAAAGAAGTGTATGGCAAAGCGTGTTTATCGCGTGTACGTGTTTTTGAGTGGTTTAAGCGTTTTCAAGGGGATTGAGAAGACGATGAAGATCATTCCCGCCTGGTTCGTCCTTCCAAGTCAAAAACGGATGACAACATCGAAAAAGTCGATTACCTAGTTTGATTTGACCGCCGGTTAAGCATTCGTGTGATTGCTGAGACTGTACGAATTGATCCAGAATCAGTACGGTGAATTCCCCTCCCCTCCAACATAATGTACCGGTACATTCCACATTGTCTCTCAAGAGGTATTTTGTCAAGTACAGCATCCCAGTGTTAGACAATCCGCCTCCTTCGACGGATCATGTGTCATGCGACTTGTGCCATGCATTAAAAGGAACAAGATTTGAGCCTGTTAAAAATAAAGCGGCATGAGTGCTGAAGGAGCTGACAGAAGACTTCCAGCACTGTTCGAACAATAGAAGATTCGCGTGGAGCGTTGTGGGATAGAAGAGGAGTATATATTGTAGGTGATAATAACTATATATGTATAACATCAAAATATAATGTTTTTCAGCGTTAGTCTTGCTATTTAATTGTCAAACCTTGTACTGTTATGAATGATCCATATCAAATTTTGATCCATATAGTCAAAAGGAAGAGTTTGTGGTTGGCGTAAAAGGAAATACCCAGGAGCACGCAATTTCGTAACTAAGGGTGATTTCAGTGAGCAAAGCAAATTGATTTTAGAATTTTTAAAATTCAGTAATTTTTGCTTAATTTTAGTTTACTTTCTTGCCTAGGTTTCGAACGTTATGAGATTATGATTCTTGCTCCATCTTAGAGATTCCTGTTATTTTTATAAAAATACTAAATTTGTTCATGGGTGTAAATACATTTTCTGAATTTTGAAATTAATGCCTAAAGAATCGATTCCGATTTTTTTTAACTTTAAATCATTCCATCCAGAAATATATCTATCCGAACGAAAAAGTATTCATAAAGTATACGAAATGAACTTTTAGAAAACAAATCATGAGCAAAAAAGAACCGGAGAAAATATCAATTAGTTCAATTTATATACGCACAATCGGTGACTTTGCTTCCTCCCTCCATAAAGTTAGATTAGTACTCTGCTACAAATTTAATGCCAAACCAGACATCACGATTTATCTTTGCTTCCTACAATTTATTCTTCATGCAGTTTGCTATAAGTATTTTTTTTTGTTCTTTGCAGGTGAGTTGATATTATGTTTCGAATGAATCACCGTAAAAAATGATCATACTTTTTATTCTGTTATATGGATTGATGAGCTTTTTTTTAAAAAAAATTTCACCAGTACGAAAGACGGCTACTCTAACAAGATTTTATTACAATTAGAAACTAATTTTCAGGAGCCATTTTCCCAAGGTATATAAAGATTTCGATGCGAACACATTGAATGTTATAATGAATTATCCATACCAATTTCGACTTTAAAATTTTGATTACCATGTCCGTGTTATTTATTTCAGTATCGGAAAATCTCCAATGTTGGCTCGCTTATCGCTCACGGCGATATCATGTGATTTTACTTGGCATCAGGATTTGCATGTTTATTGAGTACACAATTTTAGTTTTTAGTTTAGTTTTTATTAACGTCGCACTAGAAGCTACAAGAGGGCTATTGGCAACGGCCCTCGTAATTTTGAACCACGGTCCATTGACGAGGACGACATCTGAGCTGGTACCCCCTCACCTAACATCCACACCACGCCAACGGGGGGACTTTGGGCCCCGACAGATTTAACGTGCATCAGCCCCGGCTACACGGCGGGTCTTTGGCGGCCAAGGATCGAACCCGAGACTGAACGAAAATCGCCGGCCACGAATCCAAAACCATTACTACTATGCTACCACGGCCACAATTATTGAGTACACAATGACTTGACTAGTGAGCTGGAAAGTTGATGTACTCAGTAGTTTTTTATTCTTGGTGTGTACGATGACTCTTGATTCAGTGGTCTTAGAAAAGGTATTTTCGGATAGCTCTCCCTTTGTTGACACGGCCATGACAATCTTGTTCCTTAATAAGTTCCGTGGTGTTGACCAATTAGAATAAAGCACCGTCAAGAGGATTCCTTCTTAAGTATGTTCCGACGACTGCCTTTAGACATTTCCTGGACGTTTGCGACTCTGATTCCAATAATCTTCATCGAAATTGAATTTAAATACATGCAAAACGTTTTTTAAATATTCAAACCTCTGATGAAAGGATAAATTAATGTAAAATAATATATCTTCATAAAAAATGATTGATGCTAAAGGCCCAATTACTCTTGAATTAATTTATAGAATTAAGCGGTTAATGAAAGTTTTTCACCTACAGACTACAATACTTTTAGTTCCTTAATATATAAGCATGTAACCACTTCAAATCTATATGACAAAATGCCAATTTTATCTATAACATGGATTAAGCTGCAATTTAATAAATATCTATATAGCATACAGATAATTTCTTACTAATTCATTAAAATAGAATTGGAGAAGCCCCAAAATAACAGAAAATTTGTTAAGGAACTTGAGACACCACGTTCGCAAGAAAAAGGAAAATAAAAAAGGATATAAACAAAATACACCCTCTTCCCCTACAGAAAAAGGTAATGCTGCTTTCAGTATGCCACACCATAACTACCAAAAAGTGCTCAATAAAGCTGCAGAAACGTTCGTTCGTCTATGTAACATTAATACACAGACCTGAAAGATGGACAGGTGGAGGGGAGGAAAGAAATAATATTCCCCTTTATTAGATATTCACAACCGGAAGCTAAAGCTATCAGTTATCTGTCAGGGCCTGATCGAATGTCCGAGAGACGAGCAAAAACTGTCACTCTCAGAAATGTTAATAATAACGAATGGATGCGGGTTTATAGTGGTGGCTGTCACCGAAAGCCCGAAGCGTCAAATTCAGGGTATATCAGCTTATAATAGCTAAGATAACATTTACTTCTTGTTTAGATGGAATATTTATTAAATATATCTTTGTATTTCAAAAGATTCCGTCGAAATATATGGGATTCAAAAATATCAGAAATGATTGAATGGATTCTGGAAATGCTTTTCTAGATTATCAAAAACCGCATTATATTGGATAATAAAATAGTGAATTGCGTTTACATATATATTTCAAATGATCTAATCATGCAGTGCTTTAAAGTTCCTTTTGAGAAAATAAGTATACAAAAATTCATAGCAACTATTTTATAAATATATATATATATATATACAGATGGAGGACAAAATAATACGAACCCCTCTTTTGACTGAAGTACAGATTTAATGCGACGTGGGATAGATGCATAAAGGTCATGGACAATATTGAAAGGAATATTAAGTCATTCTTTCAACAGAACGGTCTCTAATTACGAAAGGCTGGATGGTGATGGAAATCGAAAACCAAGTTTAGACTCTAAATATTCCCATAAATGTTCATTAATATTCAATTCCAGAGACTGAAGGGGTCAGGCAATATGTTCAACTTCATCGTCATGCTCTTCGAACCATGCTTGAACACACTTAGTAGTGTGGATATGGGCGTTGTCGTCTTGAAAAAGCGGTAGCTCTTCAGGGAATACAGTCTGGACAAAGGGATGGACATGATCTAGAATGCTGAGATAGTGATTGGATTTGATTTTCCCATGCAGAATGATATGGTAAGGTTTGCGATATCTTGGTCAAGACCGGACCAATTTATCGCAACCCATACCATAATGGAGCGCCCCCCCCCCATGCTTCTCAAGCGGCAAGAGGCACTCAGGATTAAACGCTTTTCTGGGCGTTCTCTAGACATAAACGCGACTGGTCGTCTGAAATAGGTTGAATGATGATTCGTCTGACCATATTACCTGTTGCCAATGCTGTGGGGACCAGCCTTTGTGATCTCTGCATCATTGGCGTCGCTTGAAAGCATTAGTTGCTGTCACCAAGGATTTACGATTTGCCACTCTGCCATAAATGTTCGAGCATGAAGTTCTCTCTTAACAATTTTTGTTGAAACGGAGTCCTGGAGATGACTGTTCATTTCGAATGTTATCTCGGAAAACGATTGCTTGTGCTTTCGGGCTGCTATGCGCTTCCAGACCCGTCTATCCCTATCAGCAGGCTTTGACTTTCGGCCACTGTTGAGCTTTGGAGACGTCGTGTTACCCTCTTTCGTGTACTCTGTCATAACGGCTGATACCGTACTCCTTGCAAACCCCAAAAGGTTTGCTGCTTCCGTAACCGATGCTCCACTTAAACGCTCTCCAACAATCATTCCTCTTTGGAACTCTGACAGGTCTGACATTTCAACTTATCACAGATAGTTCTATAGACGCACGCAACGCAGGTGACTGCTGTTGAGAGACTGATACCTTCCTCTTCACGCTCACTTGGTGGCAGACTTCTATTGCAGGTGGCACGGTTGTACTGCAGGTGTGAAATAAATTATACTTTTTCACAGTTGTTCGTATTATTTTGTCCTCCATCTGTACATTCTTAGACTGCTTATATATAGTGATTTGTACTACTTGTATTATATATATATATTCAATTAATCGACGAATACAAATATAACTTTTTATTACATTCGAAATACTTAAAGAAACGATAATTTTGATATTTATTTTATTAATTTAAATTAGCGTATCATTAGTTTTTAATACTTTTATTAGTATTGAACGAACACACATTCAAAGGTGCATTAGCCGAAAAAATATGAGTGACTGATAACTGTTTACACTTGAAATGATCACGCCGTAAATTAAACGCGTTATTTAGAATTCTGTAACAAATATCGAAATCATCGGAAGCTACTTGACATATGAGTGTTAAAAAAGTACACATGATTATGATGACACATGACTTTACTGAGGCATATTGGTGATACCATGTGTGCTGCAATCTGGTAAGCCGCAAATTCGACACTGAATCATTAATTAGTTTTCATTTGGCGTCTTATGCAGCGGAATCAAAATCTGATTGCCGCCGCATCGATTTGTCGCTATCGATGAAACTACGTTCATTATTATATACCAAAAACCAAGCAACAATCAAAACAATGAGTTATTTTTTGTGAATCAGCTCTAAATAAGCCATATTCGTCCGGAAAAGTGATGGGGCAATGATTGTTTGGGATGCGAAGGGCGTCTTACTCATAACTACTACTAGTATTAGTACATATAATACTATACAATGGGTTACACCATTACATATTTCTCATCCCTAATATTCTATTTCTCATTACCAACACAGGTTCTTTTTGAGTCATCATCGCACAATGGACGTAGTATGCATGACAACACAAAAGACAGGATGTTCATCAGTTCCATTAACCAAATGGTGTTTAGTATAACTTCTATTTAAAATGGTAGAATTGTTCAAAATAGAAAAAAATCACGATGTTCACCTATTAATATGACAGTGTTAAGCTATTCGGTAGCAAAACACTAGATTAAAATATTTATTCATCTGTTTTTCGTATAATGTGTATCTTTGATTTATCTTTTTCTTCCCTGAGAAATTATCCCGAGTATTAGAAGAAATGCAAAGAGACAGAAGGTTGGAACCTTCAGTCTGTATTCACTTTTAAGTCACTTCGATAAGAATATTTTTTTCAAAGAAAAATATTCCCAATCAACACATTTTAATTAAAATTTTGAATGTGAATTTCACGATTTATATATTTCAGTTTATCGATAGCTTTAAAACATTACTATGAGTCAAAAGTAGTGCACATTTTAAAAAGAGCATACTATGAATTTCTTAAATTCTTTCTTTAAATGAAATACATTGATAGCTAAGACCCTAAGATAATAATACCTCCTTTCATAAAACATTTACGCTACCTTTTATAAAAGATTAGAATTATAAAGCAAAGATATTTGCGATGGAGAGAAATTCTGCCTTAAATAATGACAAACCTTTGTGTTATATTTTAAAAATAGTAGTTCAGCTACTGAATAATAGACGTCAACGGAATAATAGGGCTTTGTATACAACATTGAAAAAGTTTCTTTTACACCCTCTGAATTAATATATCTATCGTCAAAGAAATATTCTTTTCCTTCGGCTCTTCATTGAGAGTGAAGGAAGACCTTCCGTTCCGCAATCAGCCAATTCTCAATGGAGTTATCACTTCTGCATCAGCGGAATAATTTCATTCACTCCATTGGTTCGTGTGTTTAACCTATAAGAATCGACGAACCCTTTGCGTGGCTTCTTTTTTTTGTGTGTATGAATCGGCGCATTATACCAAAAAACCGATTTGACACGCAATTTTAACTCGTTTACCCTTGTATTTCGTGAGAAATTAAGGGCAGTGGTCTCTAGAAGCAGAATTCGCCTTAATTAAATGAGTTTCAATGCATAAAACAGATACTAACATCATTTTGTATCTAAAGGATTTTGGTTTTGATTTGAAATCTTAAGTGTTTAGTTTTAAATGTTTCAAATGTTTTTTTTTTTTTTTATGAAAGAAAGATATTTCGAAAATAAATCACACGCAAGATATAAAAAACACAATGAAACGATTAAATGAAAAATGTGAGATTTTTATACATGTTAAGAGTTCTAAAACGAACGATCAAATGGTTTTGTATAAAATATGACAACAGTTTAAAAAAATTCATCCTACATGAAAACGTGTAAATAATATAGCACTTGAATATGTGGGAAATATTTCAAAAAAATAGTTATTTTGTGAATATACATGTTATTGCGTTTTTCATCCAATTTTGTATAAATTATTTTCTAAAGTAAAGTAACAAAATTTTTTGCGAAAAGAAAATATTCTAAATCTGTGCGTGATGACAAATTATCAAACTGACCTTCCGAAATTCCCAAAATCAGATTATTTCCGAAGTCGAAAAGAGAAACTTTCATTTATTCGAAATCCTTTGAACGCGAAATAACCCTTCCTCCGGCCAGTCGTTGTATTTTCCACCTGCTCTGAACAATCCGCATACAGTTCGTGAAACTGAATTAATCCATTGAAACTCTGAGACAAGTGTATCAATCGCAGTGATTGGTATCGCTTGTCTAGGAGTTTGCGAATGTACAAAGTTCTCGGTTTAATCGATTTGGTTAGATACGCTTAACTACTGAAGTTTATTAGGAACTTTGTAAGTTAGAATTATTGAGAAAGATTATGTTCTGAGTAATATTTATGTAAATATTCAGAAAGTTAGGCATATATATCATATGATATCTGCCTTTGCAAACAAATTTTATTACATTTATAAACATGCTCTATATACATGACAATGTTTCACGGGGGACTATCGTAAAATTTTAATTATTACTATGAAATAACCGAATTATATATAGATAAAGTTAGCTCTGCACATTAATTAATGTTTATGCATATGTGTTGTAAATTACAGCTGTTAATGTCGATTTGTTTGGTTTAAGGAAGCCGTAAATGACCAATTACCAATCTTTATGTTACAAAGCCTGCCCGTAATGAATTTTTCGAGCCTTTTATTTTTTTTATTAGGTATAATATTAGATAAATTTTGAATACTAACATCTTATTGAAAAACTTAAAGATACAATTAATAGAATAATAACAAGGTTTCGATTTCGACTGTTGGTTGGTGTAGGTTGAGTTAAACGACAGGATATTTAGATTTAAATATTTGCACTAATATACTGCAATTAATTTAAAATGTTAGAGTTGCTACTTATAATTAGATAAAGTGTTTGTTATACTCATATTTTCTACACAAATATGACATTTTTAGGTGATATTCACTTCTAGAAAAAGTATTACAATGTTCTGGGACAGTATGATCTAATCGAACGCTTAGGAGATCTCTGATGTCCCAACTCTTCAGCAATTTTGTGAGGAGTAAAATTGGCCATATCTCTTCCAAAGAAAGGGAAAAAATCCATTCTTTTGGTTGCACCGTTGAATTAATAATATTATCTATTGATCACTGAGTACCCCAACCGTGAAAGGAAAAGGCACCTGCAAACTGCAGCATCTAGAAAGGAGGTACTTTTAGTTCTCAAGAGACTGGATTCTTATGGTCAAGTCTTCACTTTAAAGTTCATGGGGAACAGAAATATTGCTTGACCTTTCACACGAGCCCTTCTGTCTGTAATGAAAATCGAGTCCTGGTGTAAGATATACCTTTAATGAACTTGTTAAATGTAGTCATCGTTCGCTATAACCTATATTTACATGCATATTTATTTCCGTATTATACATTTTTTTAATCACTTTAAATATTTAGATATATCCCATCAAAATTCAATGTGAAGATTTTCTTATCTTTACGATCATGCAGAAAATGCTAATCTTATCTCTTTTTCAACTTTAAATCTGGCTCAGTATATGATTTTCACTACAATCAATGCCAAGAGGCTCATTTCACACAAACTAACTGTTACAAACAGTAGAAGTACTCTTCCACATCTTAGCAATACAAAGCTTCAACTCTTCACTAAGATTATTTTAAAATTGAATTAAGGTTCAAATTGAATTAATTTTTTGTTTTTATTCTCATGTGTATCAGTATCCTCATTATTATTAATTCTTTTTTTTTTTTTTTTCAAATTACTTAAATATTTATCCATGCTTCTAAAATAAATTAATTGATATGGATTGAAAAGGCATTAAAGTAAGCTTACGATTGTTATTAGAAAGAAGTAAAATTATTATTAGGAAAAATGCAAAATAGGAATTAATAAAGGGGGTTGTTCTCTACTAAATGATATGAAAATTAATTTTTATTAACAAATTTTGGGGGCCCTCTTTCAAAAGCCTATGCTTCCCAGGTGGGAAACAGCTGCCATTGATTGAAGTAACCAACAGGTAACCAAAGTTTTAATTTTTACTAAAAATAATCGAAATCAAAACAATATTTATTTATTATTCTTAAGGCATATTTGCGCCATCACCTTTAAGAGTTATACATTTCTCAAGACATTTCTTGACTTATCGAAGGCCACTTTAGTAGAACTAAGCAGATTTCTTTTTTGAACTCTATCTTCACATCTTGCGGGTTATTTCAATTTATAGCTTCCTGAAGCCAAACAAACAGCCTGAAGAGATGTAATTTGCAACATTATGTGCATCAAGATCAATTAATATGCTGAATAAATTTTATCCAGATATCTATATACGATACACCTTTCCTCTTTCACACAATGAACAAATGTTTAAATTCGATGATTATTTTTTTTTTCTTTTACAGTTTTTTTTTTTTTTTTTTTAAAAAAAGACACTTATTTTTACTAAATTACAGCTGGAACCAAAGCACGCGACTACTTAATAATATTATAATTACTATACCACTTCCAAAATAATACAATACTGATGAATTAATCGTTTGTATTATCCTTGTCCCTTGTAAAGTTTCTATTATCTAACATAAGAAGTTAAAAGTTTGATGGCGTTTGTTTTTTTCACCTTCCATGCCTAATTGAAGTAAAATTTGCATTATAATGAGCATATTTTAAAAAAAAATTCGATTGATGTTTTACAATTATTTAAAAGTAATTAGGAATCATAATACTTACTTAATCCTAAATAAAACCCTCTACTCTTTAACCAAAAATATTATTCCAACCTACACAATATCGGATATTTCAGTACATTTTCAACAAAAATTGCACAAGGTAATATAAGAAACCTTTTTCTGTGAATATGTGTTTTTTGAAAGGAGGGACATTTTACTGAAAAATATTTTTAAATAAAAAACAAAACACGGTTAATTCTTTGGAAGTAGAAGATAAAAAAGGAATCACTGCTGAAAATAATATTTCTCTTACATACTTCAATGATCGGAAAAATACCGAAAGTTTGATCGATTGTTTATCAACATTGCATTAAGAAACAACACGAGGGTTATTGGCGACGAACTTCGAAATTTTAAGCCATGTTTTAGTGTCCCGGACTTCGCTCATTTAAATTTAAGTTTGGAGCATCAGTACTGCAATGCGGGTCCCTGGATTAGTGTGATGATCGGTAACAAATCTCGCTTTAGTCTGAACACTTATTCTCATCCGAAAACGATATGGCGAGGACTTGGAATTCCTTTTCAATAGGGAAAACTCAAAGAAATATATCGTTTTTCATCAAGGGTAGGCATGGTGTAGGCAGACATCACTCTGGACAGCCGGAGAGAGCTCTATACCTTTGAAATGGGGTTTATGACTGTTAAAAGATACATATATGAAGTTCTTCTCTCCTACTTTACGTTCGCTTGGCTCGAAGTTCTGTTGTCCTGACATCATATGTATGGATGGTAGTGCACTTTTCTACCGTGAGAACCTGTTTGACGAATTTCCTTGAAACGTAAAATATCCCACGCATGCCATGGCCTGCTGACTCTCCTGATCTGAATCTTATCGAGCATGCGTCGGATATGCACGGGATACAACTTACAGCCCATCCGTACCCACCAAGTTCCGTTCTAGAACTGAAAAGTGCTCTTTGTGATGTTTGGAGCTCTTTGAGCCGACAACTCAACCTCAATGTCGTAGGAAAGGAAAATGGTTGAGCAGCCTGCCTGGCTGTGAGACGTGTGTGACCACACACCTTACTAAATTGCAGTATCATCTTTTAGTGCATTTGTTTTTCCCTGAATTGTGATATTCTCTTATGGCCTGTTTTCTTCTTGCTGTTCCTTTAAATAATATAAGTAATTATTATAATTCTTCCGGGTCGTTTTCGTATTTTATAGCCATTTAACGCTTGTATGTCACGTTTGCAATTTTCGAGACTTATGTTTCTTCATTACTAACATAATTACTGTTATGCTTAACTTTTAGACAAACATGCATACACATTAACATAATTACATTGCAGTAGCTTAATGTTACAAAACTCTCTACATAAGTTGAATTGTTCTTGTAAAATATGGAAAAAAACGTACGTAACATTAGATTCGTTAAGTTTCACTAGTGTAAAGACATTGAAGAAAAATACATCTTTCTTTTTATATTCTATATCATTAACGTTTACAGTATTACCTTCCTCTTAATAATGTTATATTATAATAAGCAATTAATGTATGATTCATTGAATTGTGCTCACGTTCAATGCCGAATGCGATTTTCAATTTCTCTTAAGTATCGTCTGGTACCCTTATGTCTCAATTTCATTTTTCTAAATGATCACGTTCCAAAAGCAACAACAGACCGTATATACTCTCTTAAAAGGCTATCGTCGGATTAGTGGAAAGCTAACAGAATGGTCAAATCCTCATTCCGCACTTGGAAGCAAATGATCCCTTCAGAAACTAAGTATCATAACTATTTCAAACCATTATCAGTGGAAACAGGAGCCATAAATAAGCGGGAAATTTACGATCTCCCCTGAAATACGGCAGGGATTAAGGTCGAGAGAAACGTTTTCGTAGAACAATCAATTAAAGTAATAAAGAGTGCGTGTTAATCAAGCTTAAATTCTCGAGCTTCCGAATGCCATACGAGGAATGAAGAGAGAGGATTCAAAAATAAACGTATGGAAATTTTTCGTATTGCAGTTAATTCTTATTTATTTCTTTAATGCGCATTTAATTGAAAATTTTGCGCATAATCTTTTTTGATACGATTATGAAGTTGCGCAATACACACACATGTTTATTCCGTATTTTCCTTACGCTAATGTATATGTCGATAAAATGTTAGAAAGTATATTACGAGATTAGTTGTATGTTGGAGAAAGGGAAATGAATTAGCAAAAAAACATTCGCGTTCATCGTTCGAATGTTATACAGATAGTGTTTATGGAATAGAATAATAGGGGTAACGATTCATTTTATTTTATGACAATAATTACATTTCTCGTAAGATGTGTTTAATATAACTTATCATTTTCTTTAATTTTAACAGCCGAACAAAATATTATTGATGACTTTTATCATTTATTGTTTGTTTTTATATTTTATTCTTTGCACTGAATTTAATATTTGAAAACTAATTTGGGTTTCTTTTATTGCAGAATAATTTGTTTTGATTCATTTTGTGGACAAAATTAGTACCGTTCTCGTATAATTAAATGCTTATATTTTTTGAAGGATTGAGTATTTAAATAAAGAAAGAAAGAGTAAAATGTTTGGGGAATTGCTTTCCTCTGAAATTTCATTTTAAAACTGTATATTTTTAATTACCTTTTTGTTAATAATCCCCTTCATAATAACTTTTACGTAAATATTTGAAATAATTTTCGAAATTTGAATTAAAAGGGACTTTGCTTGCATTCTAATTTTTGAAGATTCATTTACTGGCATTAATTTACAGGACTTTTTTGTAGAAAATCAAGAATTTGGGTAAATTTCTTTGAAACAGTGACAAATTTGGTGGGACGTTGCCTTTTGCATCTTTGGAGGATTGTTTTTCAAACAGTGGCGGGAGAGGTCGATTGACTATCGCAATTTACAGGTAAGATGTGAGCTGTTCATCTTTCAGTCCGAACATATCTCGCCCTGACCATTTTTTACAGTACATTTAACAACTGAGCCAACAAGTTTGATCGCCGAAGGGAACAATTATTGAGTCGTTATTATTTACGATTCTTATTTCGAAGATTCGTTCTAGTCTTAAGAAATCAGCAAAAATAATGCAATATCTTTTCATTTTTGTTATAGGTAAATTATGTGACATAATATGTCAATCATAATTAATAAATCAAAAGTGTTAAAATTATAACTTATCATTTATTGTCTTTTACTCAAAATTAATAAATATTTATGTCCCAACCCTCGTTAGGTTCGTGATCAAAACGTAGAAAAAAATAACATCAAAAAATAAAGATGTAATCGTTGGCTCCCTTGTTCTTACCGTTATCGGAAGAGGACGTTTTTCCTCCCAGGCCTCAGGAAGTGTCATCCTACTCAGTGCCCCGTGCACGAGGAGAAAGTTTTGTTGACATTGATGCGACAGCGGCGTTTTGAACCCTGAATCATTGGGTTTGAAGAATGTTGAACGGTCACTTTTTGTCATACCTTAACCAATTAGGCTGAAAAGAGGTCTCATTTGACCAGTTTAGCAAGGCGTTTTTACTTCTAGCGTTGATGTAGAAGAGAGTTGATGTATACTCCCCCTTCAATATCATCGTGAGGATACGAAGAGAAACATTGGTATTTTTTTTAATACAGTAGGTTGCTTGGATTTTTTTTCAGCCATTACTGCAATTGATATACATCCCCTCCCAGTTGTTTGAGTTTTGCTTGGGACAGCTTCTATTTTGAGTCATAGGCTGTCTAGTATGGTGCATCGAGTCTCGTCGACATGTGCGCCTGAACCGGAATATTGCTGGTAGTGATTTTGTGTGCGCTTGTCTTAGTTATACATGCAGAGAGTTTCGCTTTGGAAGCATATGCAATCAGTAGGTATAGGCTGTGCTGCCATCTAATGTTCAAGTCGTTGAGTCACCACTTCGGCGGGAGAAATTTCCGGAGCATCGGGAGATGTTTTTCGACCCCGTGGAGAGAGAGAGAGAGTTGTTTGTTTGCGTTGAATGAAAAATATGTGATAACTATTCACACAATTTTATTACAATTTAATTTGAAACACTAAGGGTTATATTAACAAGAAAGTGCTTGTTGTACTTGTAATTGGAACTGTAATATATTTTTTTAGGATGCACGTCGCACGCTAGCAATGTACTCGGACACGATGTTCTAGTCGAACGCTTAGTAAAGCTCTCATTATCTCTTCTCATTGGAAATTTTAGGTTGAATGGAATTGACACGGGACATAATCCTTTGTTTTGATTAGCTAGTCGAAAGTGATAAAACAGTTATTGGTCCTGAGAACTCCAACCGGGGTAGGAATTGACACCTGCCCCACTGGGCACCTGGTGTGAGTGTGTGCTTGGTTCCCAGGAGAATCAGACTCTATAAAGTCAAAATTCATGAAGAACGGAAATGTTGTTTTCTCTTTTTCACGAGTCTAGATGTCTTTAATGAGGCGGCCTTGTCAGGATGTAAGGGGGACTACTTACGAATTTGCTAAGTGTGGTCACCGCACGTTCTTTGTAATTTGATTAAATAATTTTTTCTTGGGCTTTTTTGAAATGTCTGAAAAGTTTCAATCAAATCAAAACAAGAGTCTCATATATTTTCACCTTGAACACTTAACTCAAAACGCAGACAAAAAGAAAAAAAATCCACACTGAAGTTATAAAATTCGGGGAATTCTCACAAATAGAAACTGCATTATATTCTTCGTCTCCACAGTTACAAAAACAAAATTAAAAAACAAATTTGGATCGATTGTGTTAAATTGAAATAAAGTGTAAAAAGAGAATAAATGTTTTTAAAATTCCTGCTAAATTAAACTCGTGTAAAAGAAGTTCGTGTAATAACAGAATTGGGTTTCTATGGAAAATCGTCCTTCTCTAAATATCATTCACAAAGTTCTTCAACAACAAAAAGATTTCCTTCCCATTGTCTCCTCTATAAAAGTAAAAGCCCCCCACCAAAAGGCCCGACCCAGTAGAAAATTCCATTCTTTCTCAGTAACGTAGGTAGATTTAATCTGAAGCCTGTAGTACCTCAGATCAGAAATTTAAACCTGCTGCTCCAGATCAACACATCAGTAGCCCTATATGTCTAAATATTTAATAAATGTACAAGTATTTATGTATAAGTACTTAAGAATTTCCAAAAAAATCGTTTATATGAATCTATTAAGACTGTATTTTTCAGAGTGTCACGGTTGTAATCAAATAGTAACTACATATCGCCTAGCACAGCATCGAACACCATATAAGGCAAACATTTTCTAAGCAAATTTATCACGAATGGGACAAAATTTGCTGGAGTCCTTAGCCCTGCAGAGTGGGATTTGTGAGCTAACTTTTCGTTGGTTTCTACATTTGCCCAGAAGTTAGAAAAAATTGTGGAGTTAATTTTTAACTATTAAAAATTTTGGAAATGCTTGAGAAAATTTAGTTAGAGGAAATTCAGATATTGAGTCCTTTCCATCTGGGAACAGCATCAAGAGTTGGGCGGGGAGGGAGAGTTACCGGGGAGTACTAATCATAAAGGTAAAATAACATTTCAGCGACTCCCCTTATGAGACAAAAGATATTCATGGACATGAGAGAATTTTTTTCTAAAAAATTTAGTTCATTTATGGAGCCATGGGCATAGCGCAGGCAGATTTCCATGTTACTGGCGTGTTGTGGGCTTGCTTCGAAGCTTTTAAATGAATGATCGTAGGAGATAAAACGAAATAGATAATAGTCATGGTTTTCGAAAATCTGAATTTATTTACAATATAAATATTTATTTTAGTTCTAATCGTAACACGAGAAGCAAAACAAAGATAATCTTACGAGAAACACAAATCACTTTATTTTATTTTCCCGGAAATTCAGAATTTTTTTCCAATTTCGTCTATGATATTTAACTCTTTCGTATGTGGAGGGTTTAAAAATACATGTTTTTGACAACAGATGGCGTTGATAAAGCTAACTGAGGATATTGTATGATTCCATTTATCTAACGACGTCAAAACAAAAACAATACTGATTCACTGGTTTGTTATGATTTGACCACGATTTACTGTCAAATCAAAATTGGACTCTCTCTTGGAGTAAGAATCCAAATATCAGTTGTAAGAATTGCGAGGAGTTAATTTTAGAGGAAAAGAAATGAGCTATTATACAAATGTGGTCATATAGTGGTCTATTAATTATTTTTGAGAGAGCTTCATTCTTTTACCAGTCAGGTATTATACCAGAGATAAGAATAGGCAGTAAATATTATTTATAATGGAGACACGAACAGAATAGAATACCAATAGATTTGCTAATCATCCTTAATTTAATATCTGGTTCGCAGAAAAATAGTTACCTTCGGAACAGAGGAACCAAAGAAGAATAACTAGTTCAAACCACTATCAAATGAAGGCAGGTACCATAAATATGTCCGAAATTAATGATTTATTACTTCAAACAGATTAAAAAGGAGTGAAACCACTTCTGTGAAAGAAATAGACTCAATTAAAAGGAAAAGCGAGGCCAAGAGCTCTAATTCTATCCAAATTATCATCAAATTCCACAAGCAAATCATTAATTTATTTTTATTTAAAAATTTTATTCTAATGTGCTAGTAGTAAATATACTATTAATTGCTACATAAAAACTGTTAAGCTTTGATTGTACGGTATAGTTTAATTGTAAAATACTGTTTGGATTGGATTGAAGGGTATAGCCTTCCCCAGTTTCAAGCTATTGTCATTCAAAATTTGGATTAAATTGCTCCTCATTTATATTAATAAAAATGCTTAGAAATAAACCATAAAATATATTATTATACTAACAGTAGTAACGACGCATTTCGATTTATGTTAGATGGTTTGGTTCTTATTAATGCCACTCTAGAAGCAACACGAGGGCTATTGGCGACGGACCTTGTAATTTTGAACCTCGGTCAAATGACGAGGATGACACTTGAGCTGACAATCCCGTCTCCTAACTTCCCTACCCCTCCAACGGGAAACCTTTGAGCCACGACAGACTAGCGTGCATCAGCCCTTTACTACACGGTGGGTCTTGACCACTAAGCTACAGCGGCTACTTAGATCAGATGGGAAAAAAAGAGTATTAGTAATCTTAAGAAAGTCTATTTAAAATTAGCAACAAACTGAAAAGATATAAATAGTAATCGTCATATATCTATACACAGGATGTAATATATTAATAACAGTAACATTTATTACAAGCTTGTTTTATACTTATAGTGCATTATATTGAACTTATTCTGAATAAGTAATTAACTATCAGAGCAACTGTCTTGAAAAACTCCTTATTAAAAATTTAAGTTTTTATCTATTTTCAGGTAATATATTATATGCTATGTATTTAATTTATGATGGAATGCGCGAAGCTCTGTTTTCATAAATGTACTCTAAGCAGCGCAGAAAAAGGTTTGTTTTGTATTGAGAAGTGATATTTTTTAATGGTGGTTTTTAAATGAAATTTATAATTGAGATAAAATGGATAATAGGAAAAAGAAGGCTGAAAATAACCACTCCCGCATTGTCTCCCATTTTACTCTATGATATTTAAACAAATGCTGAATAGGAGCTTTGGTTGTCATATATAATCCATATTTCATGATTTTTATGAATGATTCAACCGAATTGGTACCAACAGAAATTAATTTGCAGCGGAAACTAAATAAATGTCATGATTCTTTCTCTGGAACTGTAAGCAACTGATATTTGGTTAATGTAAATTCCACTGCCGGAACAATCCCTACCGTATTTGTTGCTATCTGTATGTATTTGAAAAGTGCCACGTGTATACCATAATACTTTCAAGAATCAATTGCCTTTAATAAAAAAAGATAATCGGGCTTTATAAAAGTAGATTTATCATAACAATAACACTAAGACTTTTCCAGATGAATAAATTAAGAACAGTTCTTAATTTTCCGAAAATGAAACCTTACATTAAGATAAAATAATACACAAACAATTAGAATCTGAAAAAAATCAAACTTTTTTTTAAGAATTAAGCTCACAATAAAATTTCAGGAACAAGAAAAGCCCTGCAAGCTAAAATATTTCGAACAGTTCTTAAATTATTGTACAGTTTTCAAATAAAATTAATTTCTTAAAGTTTCAAGAGAATGCATCAACGGTGAACGCGAAATACAAAAGCAAGAAGAACTAAAATACACTTTCACGAAATTAGAAAAGGCTTCCTCTGCTTAATAAAAAAAATGTTGATTTATAAGCAACAACTGCTACTCAAAAAGTTGAGGAAAAAATCTGTTGATTAGATAAAGATCTTTTTCTCGACATTTAAAAATCCCTTTACCTGCAAAGTAAGATCTGGCAATGTTTCAAAGAAACTGAAATGAAAAATGCTTCTTTTCTTTCGTGCTATTTATTCTGTATTAAACTAGAAGGGAAAAGGCACTGTTTCCTCTCTTACTTTGACTGAACTTGACATTAAAAAAAACGAATTAAGGTTTCTAGTAAAAAGCATCGTGCATAGAACACAATTCCTTCCATTAAAGAAACAGAATGTAGCTCGAAATTACTATAACAACTAAAGAAAATGGAAATACATTAGATCTAAACAATTTCTATGGAAATGTTTACTCATGAAATGATCTACATAAATAAAGGTTCAGTTTATTTAATTTCTTATTGCTATATAATGAAATAAATTATTAGTTATTTGATACATTTATAACGAAATTCCGGATAAATGCTCTGATTTTAAATAATTTTCGGAGGCTTTCTTCCCCATTCTTCGACAATAACTACAGAAGTTAAAATACTTTAATGACAAGGCCGAAGGGGAATCCTTTTTGATCTAGTTGCAAAAAGCACAGCAAAAAGGGGGGGAAATATTTTTTCGGATTTAAGTAATGAAGGTTCGAAATGCCTCCGACACTCAAGGTCAACCATCCTCTCCCATCACGGGGCGGAAAAAATTTCTCGGATGTAGCGGGAAAAACATCCAGCTGCCGAAGTGGTGTCCCAGAGCTTGAGCACTAGATGGCAGCACAAATTTAAATTTCTAATTGCATTTACCCTCGACACAAAAGTTTGATTCTGCGCGTCTAATTAAGACAATGGCGCATAAAAAATCCAAACTAATTATATACCGACTACGACATACAAGTCAAATTGACTCCCCATTTCAACCAGAGAGCTCATGACGTCAAATGGAAACTGCGCTAGACGAAAACTCAATACAACAAGGAGGGGATTTATATCAATTGCAGTAATGGGTGAAAAAGCAATCTCTTAAATATCGTTCCGAATGTTCCTCTTCATATAATCACGATAATGCTGAAGGGAGAGTATTCAGCGACTGTCTGCAACAACAATGGCAGAAGTTAAAATGCCTTAATAATTGCCCAAGGGGAAATTAATTTTGTTCTAGTTGCTAAGAGCACTGAAAAATAAAAGTGACAGGATAAGCCTTTTTCGGATCCAAACATTGACGGTTCAAAACGCCACCCACCGGCACTCAGGGTCAACCGACCATCCCCGATATGAGGTAGTAAAACATCTAACGATGTGGTAAGAAAAACATCTTGCCGCTAAAAATGTTTTCACGATTCACAATAATTCAGCGGCAGTAGTTGTAGAGATTTCAGTCATTTGTGGAAGTCCATCAGAAAATACCGCAGAATTTTTCAAATTTATAACTTTTGAACACTTTCTCGAAAATTGCTTAAAAGCTCAAAAAGTAAAAATCTAAAATTTCATGACTCATTCGATTCCTTTGTTTTATCTCTTTTTGTCAGTGTCCCTCTTGAACACTATCCATTCTACATTTGTATTACGCAGGGATAAGCTGTATGGTTCCAAAACAAATGTATGCCTCAGAATTGAACTTTTCAAAACTTAAATAAAATTTATAAAATATTAACCTTTGAGTTAAAATTCAACAACGATAAACAATGTTAAAATTAATTAAACATCATAGGAACTATTTCTTGAAGTAGAAACATCCTCTTATTTCCTCTGAACTGAGCGCATTCGGCCAACACTTCACATAAAAGAGAGGGAGGTAAATAAAATTTTTCCTACTAAAAATTAAGCATTCTTGAAAGTAGCAACAATTAATAAAATTACCAAATGGAATACCAAAAAAATTCTTCTCACAGTGGCAAAATAAATTTAATAGCAAATGGCTTATAAAACGTTGCCTGCCGGTCGCTTAACAACTACTTAGTCGAGCATATGAGAGGGCCAATATATTAAGTCTACCGGATAGTTCTGTCCGTTTGTGAAGTGAAAGAAAATAATATATATTTCATATATTTAATATTACTTATTGTACAATACATTTTCTGTCGTTACTTATGAACTCTTTCCAGAGTGATGGTAATTTGTAAATATCATTTTTGAAAAATAAATTGTCTTTGGAGGCGAAGAACTCAATTTGTACTAGGTTAATGTATGCTTCAGTGTTGAATTTTTTTCTTTTCAAAATATTTTGCAGGGAGAAAAACAAGTTATAATTAAAGGGTCCTAGGTTTGATGACTATAGAGGATGCGATAAAAAATCACAGCCTAAATGCCAAAGCAACATGTGGTTTGGCATTATAATGATACTACATAATGTGATTCATACTGAATATCTTCGGCGTCTTTTCTTTCAGTGATTTGTTTAAATCATCCACTTGAATACAGTGTATCTCTGAATTGAGTTTTTTTGTAACGTTTCAAAAGCTCATAACATTTTGGTTCCTGGACGCCCCTCCGTATACACAATATTCTCCTATTCTGGCTCAAACTCAGCTTAGAGAGTGAGTTATTAGTTTGCCCATAATTAGTTTGGGATGATTCATTATAAAACATTTAAGTTAGGAACATAAAATGATAATTAGTATCAAATATATGTTACGAAATGCACGAAACTGGAGTAATATTAGAAATCTTCAAATGAGAATGAATTCTTTTTACCGGAGCACAGGCGCTTAAACAGTGATATAATGAAATGGATTTTTTGTTAAAAAGAAGTTAAATGGACAAATATATATTTTTCTCCAGAAACATGAGGCGATTTCCCAAAGCAACTGATTAATAGAAAACTGTCAACTTTTATATCTCTTTTCAGAGTTAATAATTATGATTTATCTGAAAAATACTATTTGAGACTTTAAAAATGTAACTTAATTTCTTTGTTTGCCTCGGCGGGTTATATTTTGAAATACAGTTTCAGGAAATATGTCATTTATTATATTCTTATATCAATAACCGTATTTAACTCATGATAGATTCCGTTTTTTGTTTGGTATAAAAATAGAGCTTCTGAATAATTTTTTTTCATAAATTGAACGCTCTACATCGATTGTCAATAATATGAAGGAGAAACAAAGATGTATTTTGCTTTTTGGAAAAATTTGTACGGATGATGGCTTATTTGTTTTAAATGCTATACATTTTTCAAAGATAACAACTAGCCTTTAACTATATATCATATTTCTTAAAATTACTGTTCCATTAGCAATGATTGAATAGTTACTGAAATAAAATTTGATCTTATTATCAACGGATATCAACTTCATGAGAAATGACTGGACCAAATTTTACGATTGACAGACTAACTGATTGCTTATGTTTTAATGTATCACTTCAGAAGCTATGCGAGACCTATTGACAAATTACCTCTTCAATTTGAACCAAGTTCAAATGACGAGGACGACACATGAGTTCGGCGACTAAATTCCCCTCCAACTTGAGAACATGAATTCTCGATAAATTTAAAGTGTTTCAGACCCTCTACCCGACTGGGTTTTAGTGGAATCAAGACTCAAACCTACGGGTTGACAGAAATTACGCCAGTTACACGCTCACGATCATAACTACTTCGTTACTATGGCTAATTAAGTCTCCACCATATCTGATCGTAAAATTTCACCTTAAATGTTTCCTGAACTTTGGGAGGGAAGTACAAGACAGTTCTGGATTCAAACATTTCATGACAGGTGAAATCCAAATTTGTATATTTTGGTAAATTGCAATTCGCTTTTTACATTATTTGTAGCGCGTTCTCACACGTATTTCTCTTCAACTAATTTTAGGGCGTTTTTTTATATTGTTTTTAACCTCCATGATGTTATTTTATTTGAGATTACTGAGTTCATAATGAACCTTGAATTATGTAAATTAATATCACTATATATGCGTAAGTGTAACGAATGGAAGGAGAATCAGATTAATCAAATAGCGAGATATAATGGACGTGTTTAAGTACTGAGAGAAATGTGAAGCTTTACGAGTATTTTGTGCCAGCAACATTAGAGCCAGAAAGTTATAGGATCATCAGATAGAGGTGATTGGACCCTTGTTCCCAGTGCTTAAGTTTGTTCCACAGTCAGACCCAATTTTGAAGTTAATGAGATAAGCAGAATTTTCGATTAATCTTTAATCTAGGACGCATGATGATTTTCACTCCACAGTCTCAGTGATAAGTGATCATTCTAAGAATGAAATAAAAATCAGTTTGATTTTTCTAACTGATTATGTCTTGTATGATATGTTTTTGAATCTAAATGGAATAAGTAATGAGTGGGAAAGCCATGGTGTCAGAAACTTTAAATAACTTTGTCACTTTTGTGTTGTCCAGTGATCATTTTTCATTTTCTAAGAAGTTCACAGATTAAGACGCCCTTCGCATCCCAAAAATCACAACCACCCCCTTTCTTCATCTTCTTTGAGAAATATTCATCGCAAGCAAACCGTTATTTTGACTGTTGCTTGCTTTCCGATGTACAATAATGAATCCAGGTCTCATCAACCTAGAAGCAATAAAATTTTGATTTGTCAGCAAATGGCTGATTTATCACATCTATTTATGAATTAGAATCACATTTATTTTAGCTCCGTGCAGTAGTCGATGAATGAATGTAAAGTTAATTGGCGCAAGAGCTAGATATGGCCATATTGTGCCAAACAAGGTAAATTTGTGATCTAGACGTTTAACAATGAAAAAAGATTGATCGACAAGAAGTTCAAGTAAGGAAGTAAAGTTTATTGGAACAAGAGCCAAATATGGCTATTCTGCGCCAAACAAGATTTAACTGTGGTCTAGACGAGAAGAAATTGAAGAAAAGACACAAATTAGTTGAAGAGAAGGAGGATCGAAAATAGAGAAGGATCGCTAGGGTATCCCGGGGGTGCGTCACCCGTGTTTATGAAAGATGGTAAACCCCATTGGAAGAAAAAAGATCACTAAGGTGCCTCGGGGTCATGATGTCCGTACTTACCTAACCAAGGCAAGTCCCTGAGGTCCCCTGATATAATCCCCAGGGGCAGGGTGTCCGGCTATACCCCCAGACGCTGTGTACCCATTTTAGTCGCTTCTTACGACATGCACGTGATACAGTGGGACTATTCTGTCATTCCCGGTCATCACACGGGTCGTGCAGCAGACGATAGTGGTAACATTAATGATAACACCAACTTGCCTTGGGAGGGCCAATTGTTGTCAAAAAGAGATACTTTTTGTAACATCTTTGTACAAAGGTATATATTGTATATAAAAAAAAAAGGAAGCGATTCAATTTCAAATGAATTATGTATTAAAGTAGACTACTCCATTTAAGTAAGTGATGGGAAAATATTACATTAATCGTTTCAAATTCTTACAGTTAAAAATGTCTCCCATTACGTATCCTATTATATAACATAAAGCTAGCTTTAGTGTGTTGACCTCCATAAAATGACTTTTCACAGCAAGGAATTTGACTGATAAGCACGAGAGCAAATGGGACGCTTGGCAACGATATCAATATTTATCTCATAAAGTGAAACAATTCCCATCTCTATCAGAAGCAGACTAAAAAATGATTTACCTCATCATCCTTTAAGCGCGACGCATAAATCTCTCCTTAGACCAACCGACGAGTCAGCTGAACACTTAAAAGCACTCGCTTTATTAACCAAACTACCTAAAAATAGACGTCTTCATACTAATGGCCACCATAAAACTTAGTCGGCCGTTGAACAGCTTAGGTCTCAACACCATAATAAATAGCTGGGGTCGTATTTTCCATCGCTTAGCGATTTTTGCTCCTTTCCCATTACAAGTGGCAGTCAAAGTGACGTAAGTCACCTTAAATTCCAGTTTGACACTTATCTACATCAGGCCTTCTCTTAACTTTTTAAACTTGCGAGCTATTTTCGCTTGAATTAATATTTCCCAGGGAATAGAGGTTTATGAACTAAGATTCTGAATAAAACATCTGCTGAAAATTAATAATAATGAAATTTATTCGGAAACATTTCTTTTATGTAATGACGAAGTTATTTTGCCATTCATCAAAGTTTAAGGAACAGTGTGTGTATGTATGTTTAATGAAATTAATTTCATCTCAATTCGCAAGAATAAGCAGGGGCACCAAACAAAAGTCGTGGTGCATTTCTTATAATAATAAAAAAACAGATTTAATTCAATACTTGAAAATTATTTATCTTTCGAGTATCATCTGTACGATAATTCCAATACGCGGGAGTCTCGAGAAGAAATCGTGTCAGGAAAGGAATGGTTGTAGTTCTAGGTAGAATTTTCCAATGATCGTTTTTCCTTTCTCTAAGAAAAGCCATTCTCTTTCCAAGCAATCGCGTCTCTAGCACTCTTCCGACTTTCTTCGTCTTCTTTGGAGCAGATTCCCTGAGTGCAACCCATTGTTTAGATGGTTGCTCACTTTCCGGTGTGTAATGATGAATGCAAGTCTTATCGACAGTGAAAGTTCGATGTGGCAGCAATTGCATCTTTGAATCAGAATTTGATATGTTTGGGTGACGTTTAACAGATGGCCGCCCATAATGGTAATACAAACTTGACTTAGTAATGACCTCTGCCGCCAAAAAAGGTACTTTTTGCTCACCGTCTTTTAGATTTCATCCCTGAAATGTTGTTTGTGTTCCTCTGTATCTCGCAAACAGCCAGGATGGTATTTCCAAAAGAATGTTACTTCGTAAATTGTGTTTACATATATATAGGTTATTCAAAATGATTCCCCCGATTTCAAAATTCCGTATATTCATAAGTAAACGACACCTAATGATAAGTAATACATGAATACAAAGCGAAAATGTGGAACTTTTTGTATTGTGAACAATAAATGGCCCTCTGTGAGTTTTTCATGAAGCTATTTCATGAAAGTTGTTTTAAAAGTTTTCACGGAGCTACCTAGTAGTGAGATCAGTCGCAGTGATTTCCTATGGCCCCATGTAACTTCTTCCTTTGGGGGGGGGGGAGTCTGTAAAATGTAAAGTATATGCTTAACCATTATCCACAAATTTATGCGAACTGAAACAACGGATTCTTACAACTGGTCAATCATTTACTACTCATATTTCGCAACGTGTTCGGCAGAAATTTACATATCGAATTCACATTATACGTGTAAATAAAGTTATATAGAAGACATGTAAAAACACTTCCATATTTTCCCTTTGCATTCATATATTACTTATTATTAGGTGTCGTTTATTTATGAAAATATGGAATAATGCAATCTGATGAGCCATTTTGTATAACCCTGTATATGGGTATCTACTCTAAAATAAGTTATAAAGAAACCATTGAAACTATACATTTCGCGCAAAATATAGAACAAGTATAGAGCATGTTAAATTTCTATTTTTCGTTGAAGATTATGTCTCAAAATGATGCAGCGATAAAGCTGACTTCCAGTTTTAAGTTATTTCTTATAGGTTACCGCGTAGCAACCTGTCATCGGAAGAATCATTTTGTATAACACTGTACAATAATTTTATTAAAGCAGCATGTTACGTGACTACTCGGGATCACATATCCCTTACAATACGTTGCATGCATTCGTTCTATTTTCTCTCTGGAAGGTATTTGTGGTAAAACACAACAAATCTCTACATTGCCCTTCATATTTCAGTGCTTAAAAATCGTCATTTACAGGGGACAATAACAAATTATATAAGCGACACTAACGTATCTTATTACCAAATGTGATCGTAGGGGGAAACAAAACTTAAACCTAATCTGACATTCCAAACACAACTAAACTCATTAATTCTGAAACTATAAGGAAAAGAAAAACTTTCATTTCCAGAAGCTCATTTCCAAAAACTGCAAACCAAATAATAATATGCCCTACTAAGTGATCTGATCTGCAGACGATATTTTTACAAATATATTAGTGACTTGATTGGATTTTCGAAAAAGACAGATGATTTTTATAAATGAATTCAAATATATATTACTTTAAAAATAGTCATACACTCATAAATAATGTGAAATAATGTTAAGAGGATGGAGACAACTTTGCTTAGTAAGATAAATGATAATATTATTCTAAGTGCGTTTATTTTTAATGAACGAATTTGATTTTTAATGAAATTTTGATGGAGTATAGGACACACAAATCCTTCAGAATTTTTCAAATTTGACGCTTTTTATTTATCTAACTTGATTACCATGGTTTTTCATACTGAGATGAACGCTTTAAATCAATACGTTGCACGAAACAGTTGAAACAAAACATTCAAATGATACTGATTTAGAAAGTGTAGAACATTGGGCTATTCGATATGTTCTCTTCACTAACCTCGGAAACTTTATAATACCTTGAATTGCACAAAATTACAATTTCTTCCCAACCAAAATGAAACGTGATTAGGTAAATTAGATGAATTAGGAGTGATCTGAATTGAATTCGAAATATTGATATATAAATAAAATAGAATTGAAAGGAGATAGAGGATAATGACTTGCTGATAGAGATTGATAACTTGAACTGAAGCAAGAGTTCAAATGAGATGCGAGAGAGAGTGACATCATCTGTTCTCCAATGATAATTAACTAAGCATTTAGGTGTGTTCTTACGTGTCTTCTATTGTTCTTAATTGATTTTTAATATGTTGAATTAAAATACGGCTCATGAGTAATGTAAATTTGTTTTAATTCGGAACCAAAATTCCTTTAACGATTTTTTGGAGCACACATACAAACTTTGGTTGAATAATTTAACTTTTAATTTTAAGATAATTAACTATTTCATTTAAGAGTGATTTGCTGATAAAATTTTTTTTCAACACTATAATTGTAAGAAAAGGGTTTCTCAATTTATGTATTCCTGTTTTTCTCACGTGAGATCAATTATTACTTAAGGAATGAAATCTTTTAAAAAATTATCTTAAAGTTATAAAAACATAAAGGTCTGTAAATTTTGCTAATTTTGCTGATGCCCAAATTTATCCACACAATGAAAATTCCCTGTTCTAGATAAATTAATATTAGAATATTTCATAAGAAGAGAAATGCATTAGAAATACAAATAACTTCGTTATTATAAAATTAAAAAGATAACCTTTCAAAGAATTCAGCTTCATTTTAAATGGTTATAAATATTAGTCTCACAATAAATAAAATGATCATTTTTTTTAATTCTATAATTTCCTTCTTCACTTTAACTTTAGTTTTCTCTTTCATGTTTATCAAAATATTCCTTTTTAACTCGTATTCAATAGAACGAAGACAGTAATGATACATGACTGGCTCAAAGATAGCCTTTTACAACTGTAAAAAATATCTTTTCAGCTCGGAGCATATTTTCGAGATTTGATGGTAACTATTTCCAAATATAAATTTCCTTTTAGAAATTCAATACGTTTTAAAAGTTTTTAAATGGAATCCCTTTATGTAATGTATGACAAAAAACGTAACACTTTTAAAGCAATCTTAGACATATGAATAAAACTATTTATGAATGTTCTTCCTGTGCAAATATATTGTTCATTTTACAGAATTCTTTATGTGGCATTCAATTCCGAACCCTTAAGCTATAAATGCATTACACTTTATTATTAGACTACTCTTTATTAATCAACCAACGCTTTTTGAAACAAAGTCCATTTCTTACCACAAGTATATGAGTAATTACCATTATTTCATCTTAAAACGTATAATTTATATATATACATAACAATATGGATTTATATATATATATTTATATATATATATATATATATTGCTCAACAAATGAGGGTTGAAAACATACAAATACTTTGATGAATAAGTAGTGCCAAATAAATCATTTACAATTTGAAGCGTAGCAGAAATCAGAAGGAGAAAATTTTATCCGCAAACCAAAATTCATGACGTCAAAATTCAGAAAAAACATAGTGCTCAACTCGCGTTTTCACGGAAGCTACTTTTTTTCTATGTCTCTTGCGAAATTTAAATGTTAAGCTTTATTTTGAGAAAAGTTAACTTGAAAATTTTACAACAACATGATTTAATGGAATCCGTGGCCTTGGCGTATTATGGGAAAATTTGAATCCGGGGAAATACAAATAAGTGTAGCGGATGCTATTGGAATGACAAGCAGTGTCATTTCAAGACAGTGGAATTGATTTCAAGAAACAGGGAATCTTAAACGTCGACAGAGGCAAATGCGTGCACCTGCTGCCATAGCAACTGATGACCGAAATATCCAGTTAAATGTTCGTCGAGACGAGTAGGCAATACTATTCATCTGCTAAGGCAGTTCTTTTGGCTATATGGCGAAGGGTGCGAAGCCAAATACTTTGAAATAGGTTTCATCGGGGTGGTCTCTATTCACGTAAGCCAAGACACCATACAACAATGCCCAAGATGGTGGACTGCTGAACAATGAGATTGAATATAATGTGATTGTTATCACATGTTACTTACTGACGAATCTCGTTTCAATCTTGAGTGTGAGACCATGTGTGTTTTGCTATGGAAAGACAGGAACACTCAAATAACCTCCACCCCATTCGTTCGGTGTAGTTCACATTACAGACGAGGCGGGTTGATAGTATAAATTGCAATCAACATTCGCTCCCTCTTTGGGAAATTAAAGCAAGGAAAATTCAAGTTACGGGGTCCTAGATGTAGGGATCTTTAGGTATTTTTTTTTATCGAGATGAAGAGTCTAGCAAGGATTACTCCTATTGCTTTGAAGCGTGAGGATAGCTGATTGAGCAGATTTCAAGAACGAGTGTTTACAAATTTTAAAAGCTAAAACGGAGTAGTATCAGGAAATAAAGATGAACTCCTTATTGTGATAGTTAAAGTATAGAAAAAATTAGGAAATTCAATATATATAAATATATATATAAAAACATTTCCGATGCATTAATGGATGATACACATTAAACTAATACTTATTTGAATTTTAAAGTCTAAGAACCGAAAATATAAAACTACTTATTTCAAGTTTTCTAACTTAAATCACTTTCCCAATTACTTTCTCAGTCACTGTCTCATCAGAATCGTAGAATATAGTACCAAACGACATTCCAGAAGAAAAGATTTGAGACGATACCTCTTATAAGGCCATTAGAGAGGAAGGGTATAGAAAACTATTCAAGTATGACGGATGGGATCAGTCTGTTGATTTGATTTCTTATGGAAAAAGCAAACAGTTAAGGAAAAGGTTTTGCCATTGAGATATATATTCTTTTTTGTACCAGACATACACTGTGACTAATTTTTTTACAGAGACAAATTGATTGGTTACAGTTTATCATCGATACTTTAAGGTATGATAATAAGTAAAATAAAAATATATTTCACTTTAATTTAATAAGAATATTTGCATTGCTTCACTAAGTCAAGCGTAATAGTAAATGTGAACAATTCCAAAAATGAAATACTAAGACATATTAATAAAAATTGAGGCTTACTTTTTGGCAAAAGTTTTCAAAAGTTTGAAACTATATTTGTCAAAAATCTATATTTTAGTCAAAGCATTTTATTAGTCAGGATAACAAGAGAATGATTGTCTTATTATACACTAATCTGCGTTTTAAATAGACATCGGTAAATATATTGAGTTATAAATAAAGTATTAATATATAAGTAACCTTACATTAAAAGAAATATTTTAAATTGTAGATTTGTTATAAGTTATTTTTCTCAAAACATTGCTTTTTTCTGTACATTATAAACATATGGTATCCAAGTATCGTGATGCACGATTGATAACTGCAAAATTTCGTACCACCCCGTTATCATACCACTACGCTTAAGCTGATGTTAATATGTTTTGAACAATACCCCTCTAATGTTTTCACAGAAAAACAGCATCATAAATCAGCATATCAAAACTATTGAATACTTCTATTCGTATGGATGAAAAATAATACATTTTACTAGCACATAAATGTAGAATGTGATGAAAAATAAAAGAGATAAACCAGAACTCTCGTAGTAAAAAATTTCACAAAATGTTAGCAATCTCAGTAGATGCATCCTTAAGAAATGCATGAGCTGTAGGTATGGTTTGTATTTTTCCAACAGCATTGCAAAATACAACACTTTGATTTTTAAAGTAACTTGTGGTATGTTTTATTATGTAATTGAACGACATTCAAATGTTAGAATGACTCAAGCACTTAACAAGCAGTTTCTTTCGGAGCGAATCGAAATTTTATTCCGAGACTCTCTAGTAAATACAATAGTTTTCTATTTAACAGGAAACAATTATCGCATACACATACCTATAAATCCCCAATAGCACTAATTAAAATTTCACACTATCATTAAAAAGAGGAATTCAAAATCCGTAATCAATATCGTAGGTGCTATTAAACTAATTGAAACGCCAAATCACTCACATATACGAGGTGTGAAAATTAAATAACAGGATTAGTCTTAAAATTTAGCTTTATTGAAAATATTACACAAATACCTTTTATTACCCTTCCCTATCAATACAACGCTGCATATGAGTTTTGCACTGTTCTAAGCAGTGCTGCAGGTCATTAGGTATCACCTTCTTCAGAAAGTCTGCCGTTTTGCCTTCACCTCTTCTACAGACTGAAAACGTGTTACCTGCAATGAAATTTTCACTTTTGGAAACAGGTAGAAGTCGCATGGGGCGAGATCTGGTGTGTACGGTGGATGCTCGAGCACAGTAATGCGTTTTACCGGCAAGAGCCGTTTCACAGTGAGCACACTGTGTGCTGGGGCGTTGCCTTGGTGCAAAAGCCACATGTTGTTGCTCCACAAATCAGGCCTTTTCTTCCTCATTCATTCTTTCTCTAAGCTTTCTCGGGCCGCAGTAGCCTAGTGGTCAAGGTCGTGGACTCGCGAGTGGCGGTTTTCGTTCAGTCGCGGGTTCGATCCTTGGCCACCAAAGAACCGCCGTGTAGCCGGGGCTGATGCACGTTAAATTTGTTCGGGGCCCAAAGTCCTCCCGTTGGCGTGTAGTGGAAGTTAGGAGAGGGGGTTCCAGCTCAGGTGTCGTCCTCGTCACTTGATCGTGGTTCAAAATTACGAGGTCCGTCGCTAATAGCCCTCGTGTTGCTTCTAGTGCGACGTTAATAAAAACTAACTCTAAGCTTTCTCAGGACCTCAATGTAGTAGTCGGTCTTGAGGTACTATTTCAATCATTATAATACCATTTATATCGGGAAAAAATAATAAGCATGACCTTCAATTTGGACTTGCTCATTTGAACTTTTTTGGCTCTTGGCGATGTGGGTATCTTCCAGTGCATGGATTGTCGTTTAGTTTCAGGATCGTACAGAAAATTCCACGTTTTGTCACATGTTGTGATTTTTTCAATCAGTTCAAGATCTTCCATCTATGGAGCATTCAATAATTTCCGAGCAAATGTTTTTCCTGGTCAAACTCGCATGTCAGGGTTTTTGGTACCGGTTCTGAGCAAACTTTCGTCATATGTAAATCCTTGGTCAAAATTTTTCTTATTGTCTCTCTGTCAATCTTGGTAATATCTGACACTATCCGAACACAAAAAAGTCGGTCTTTAGCTCGATTTCGGAATAATTTTTAAATATTTCCATCAGTTCTTGATGCCACAGGTTAGCTAAAATGTTCATCCTCAACAACCTCCCGACTTTCCGAAAATCATTTGTGCCATTTAAAAATTTGGCTGAATGACAAGCAATTATCTCCAAACATTTCCTTTAACAATTTATAATATTCAGTTTGACTTTTATTTTTTAATTTAACGAGGAATTTCCAATTTAGGCCCTGCTCGATTTTTAAGCTTATCATGATCTTGGCACTTCTACACAACGTCTTACTGAAACAAAAATGAAATACAAACTGAAATAGAGGGAGGGACGGAACAACGTGTCACTTGTACTGAATACATCAAGGTCAACTACATTCCATTTCCATTCCTCCACACCAAGCCAAACGACTAAGTCAGATGCAGTCTGATTATTTCATTCACTCCTTGTATATGCTCTCAATATTCATTCAAGATAATCTGCATTTGTCAGGACCATTTAATTTTGTTGCGAAATTTGGCATCATTTGGGGACCACAATTTACGCCAGGTTTGTCTCCAAAATCACCGATACGTATTCACCGCTGCGATCACAATGCCCTTTTCGAATGAGAATAAAAGAAAGTCCAAATATTTTAATCAATAATTTTGTATTTTTCTCAACATTATTGTGTGGATTATATATTCTTATTGTAAAAGTCATTCAATTGTTAGATCTCAAATTAATTTTAATAATACAATTCTGGATTTCATGTTTCAGATAATACAGATATTATCATTCTCCCAATGAGATAAAGAGTAGAAAATAAGTCGAGTACAGTTTTTTTCGGATGGAAAAATGTTTCCAATGCTAATATTGCACTAGATTTAATAAGCACCCTTTCTTCGTACTAGCGAATCTTTAAAATAAAACCAAGAGTAATAAATTATCCGCAGAAAAGAAAGACATATGATGTATTTTACTTCAAAGCTTGCGTGACGGAACGGTAATCTTCTTTAATGGAGGCAAAAAAGACAAAAAAGCTGAAAACTCGTCCACTGATTAAAAATTTATATAAAATCTACTAATTAATATTCTTATCCAGTTCTTTTATTAAACGTTAAAAAATTCTCAACAATTTAAGGATAGTTTCATCAAGAGTGTGGCTTTGTATAAATATAAGATTTTTAGATGAAAATTTTATTTAAACATGATATAAAAACATTTTTACTGTAAGATAATACATAATTTACAAAAGCGTGAGGCACTTAGCTGAGAAACCTAGGTAATTACCGATAATTTAAGTGCTCGGTATCATAGCTACTTAGTTAAACTTGAGCTTCAAGCTTTTATAAATTATATATCATTTTACATTGAAATTTTTTTTTACCTTTTACCCCAATCTTTAAATAAAAGATTAATATGCTATTTTATTTATTATTATTTAATTCGTTTTAGTCTAGAAATATGAGAGAAAGAAAAGCAATTGCGTTGTAATACATGTATGCAAGTGAGTGAGTGAATGTGAAAGTTATTGACGCAGTAGAGAGCCTGTGGTTATGCTGCGCCAAAAAAGATTTAACTGTGGTCTGCACGTGAAAAAATGAAAAAGAAACAAAAATTGGTTGACAAGAATAAGGGTCGAAAGTAGAGAAAGTTCGCTAGGGTAACTCGGGGGTGCGTCACCCGTATTTACTAAAGACAATAAGCCCCATGGGAAATAAAAAAGATTACAAGGGTGCCTTCGGACCATGATATTCGAACTTACCGAAAGAAGGCAAGTATCCGAGATCCCCTAATATAATCCCCAAGGGCAGGGTGCTCGGCTACTCTCAGACGCTGGATAACCATTTGAGTCACCTCTTACGACATGCAGGAGCTATATATTCTGTCACATCCGGTCACCACATTGGTCATATTGAATTAGATTATTCAATTTCAATTGAATTAGACGTTGTTAAGCGGAAAGCCCGGGGCCTCAAGATCTCTTACTAGTTATGTCCTTCACTGATTGAGCATATCACACTATTGTAACGTCATCGAAGTTATACATGGCAGAATTTCTGCTCAATCACATGATAGGAAATGAGTTAAAATTCGAAAATAAATTTCGAACTGGAAAGATATTTTTTGCATACAACTTACATACATATGAGCATAGTAAGTTAAATGAAAGCGAGTCATACAAAAGGAGTGAGTGAGTGAAACAATGTAAAGTTTATTGGCGCAAGAGCCAGATATGGCTGTGCTGCGCAAACAAGATTAAACTGTTGAAAAAAGATAAAAAGTGATTGACAAGAAGGAGGGTCGAAAATAGAGAAGGATCGCTAGGATATCCCGGGAGTGCGTCACCTGTGTTTATTAAAGACTGTAAACCCCAAGGGAAAGAAAAGATCACTAAGGTGCCTCGGGGTCATGATGCCCTTACTTACCTGATGAAGGCAAGTCCCTGAGGTCTCTTGATATAGTCCCCAGTGGCAGGGTGCCCGGCTATACCCCAAGACGCTGGGTACCCATTTGAGTCACCTCTTACGACATGCATAAGCTACAGTGGGACTATTCTGTCCTTCCCGGTCACCACACGGGTCGTCATAAAGAAGGAACACAAACAATTATCAAGCATTCAGTTTAAAATTACATCTTGGCTGCAACAAAAGTTAAATGTGGCTCCATTAATTTCAACCGATTTTAAACAAATCCAACTGTCTTAAATGCTGATTAAAATTATCAATATTTGAGTGGAAAAAGTTTGGGAGGCATATGTTACATCTTGAGAAAAAATGGTAAAAAGGGAAGGAGGGGGTTTGAAAAATAATATCAAAAATAAATTCAAAAGAAAACCCCTTTTTAGAAGAAATATGCTTACGATTTCTTCCGCAAATTACGAAGCATCCTAAAAATGTATAGTGATATTATCAGTGGCGTGGATTTGTATTACGGAAAGACGGACTTTCAATTTTATATATTAGATACAGCACATTTTATTATATTACTCATTTCTCTGTGAAACAGTAAAAATTCATGTTCAATATTTTGCCTCCTACGGTACAAAAGGCTAAACTGATTTTAAATTCTTTTGTTAAAATGAATATTATTGCACATTTATGTATTATTTCAAAATTTTAAAATCTCAATATTATAAATAAATATATACATGTTCTATTCTTATAAACTTTGTTTTATGGTGATACATTTTTAGAAAATGCCCCCGAGTCTTCATTCACAACTTGCTATTTAAGTAGCGGGGTGGTCCCTAGTGTCACTACCTCATAACTGGATGATAATGGCGCGCCTGTTAAGGCTGTCGTTGCAAACGCCTTTACGAGTGCATACTTACGAGCCTAACAAAGCACGACTCGCTCGTTCAAATGCCGCAGTCCCAATCTAATGAGAAGTGGCGACGGTTTATGTCGAGTCTTGGGTTCGAGCCTTGATACCATCAAAAAACTCGCTGTGTAGCTGAGACTAATGCACGTAAAATTTGTCGGTGCCCAAAGTCCTTCCATTGGCGTGGTGCGGACGTTAAAAGAGGGGGTGCTAGCTCAGGTGTCGTTCTTCGTCATTTGACCCAGGTTCAAGATTTTGTGGTCCGTCATCAACAACCCTAAAGTTGCTTCTCGTGCAACGTTAACAAAACCAATCAACCAATCAATAATAATCTATGATACGTATATACGAGGAAATATTGCAAAGGGTTAATTATTAATAATAAAATACGAAGATATCTGGATAAAATTTATTTTACATATTTGTTGATTCTTATGTAAATAGTGTTGTAAGTTACAGTAGTTCATGTTGATTTGTTTAGTTTCAGGAAATCATGGATTGGAGTAACCCTCAGAATCGGGGAGTTTTAATTATTATCCCAAGGTATCGTAAAGTTTTACATAATACTACAAATAATCTAGATGGAAATTAATTATTATTTATTCTTCTTAAGACTTCGCTATATAGTCATCCTCCGGAGTTATACAGTTTTTCCAGCGTTTCTTCGCCTTCATTGTAGAAATATCGAATTCTCTCTCCTCCATACTGAGAGTTACTTCAATCTATGGCTTCCATTTACACAAGGATCAATAAATATGTAAAATAAATTTTCTTTAGATATATATCGATTATTTTTTAATAATAATTAAGCCTCAATAGTGTCTCCTCGTATTTGCGAGCCTATCTACGAACGACCTTCTCGTTGAAATGCCGCCGTTCCTATATAAAAGCGCGTACGTACTTGTGATCCCAGCAGCTGGCAGATGGATATGAATAAAAAAAAACTGCTCGCGTAACGTTAAAGCTCCTGTCGGGTTTACAGTGAACACAAAGGTATTTCGAAGATTAGAATGAGACGACTTCGTTTCAGGAGTGACACGGCTCTTGACTATATACGCCGACGATCTTAAACAGCGCATTCCTTTTGGACGAGTGGCTCGCGAGTAATGTTTTGACGCAATTACAACTGCCAGCTGAACCATTCGCGAGCTGCTCATCTAGATATTTTCTACTCCCTTTTATAGAAAAATAGATCGTAAGAACTGCAATATCTTCTTCAATTCTGGTTGCGTGTGCTTTGTTGAAACCGAAACAAAATCAAAAACAGCAAAATATATATCTAGCTTTAATTTCGCCATTTCAGATTCAAGTCACTTTCATAATTTCCGTTAAAATACGAATCGCTTTCGGAACAAAATCCACGCTTCATTAGGAACCGCTCGAGATAATACCAAACGACCCTTCAATAGACATGGATCTAAATGGATCTTCCCTTAAGTCGGTCAGAAGGGGGAGTGGACCAAAGTGTTTGAAAGGGAAACAATGGGATATGACTGATGAGAACGGCTGTTAGCGTCATAATGATTCACTTTCATTTCTCCGCCAGAGAAGGCTTAGGTACTTGGCTATGGATGATAGTATATATTTTTCTTTTGCTCAAGTGCGTAGTGGAGGTATTATGCTTCAAAACAAATGACTTGTCTACAATTTATCCGTGATATATTTCGTATACAGAAAAAGGAATAAATGGTATCAAAGTTTTGTTCGGTTAAGGCTTAACGACACACTAAATTTCCCTTTATTGCTCATAATCTGGGAGCAGTGCAAAGTAAGTCACGTCCTTCTCAAGAACTATCCAAGGGCGAATAGACCATATTTGTCCGGCAAAAGGAGACACGATGTGAATTTTTATTTTTGAATTAATATTAACTTGAGTATTTACTGTCGACAGCAGTCTGAGGCTTATCCTGAAAGAGCAAACTCCAAATGTAAAAGAAGCCGTCACAAAACTTATTAATAGTAGATCTATCTTTACGCGAAAAGTGGAGAAATCTCATTTAAATCCATCTACGGCGAAATTATACACGAAATGCGTGTCCACATATGAATTTAAATAATGTTTAAGAGCACGCAGTCAAGAAGACACTGGATACAGAACAATTTTTCTTACAAATTGTCTTCATCCGAGGAGGTGCGGATAGCAAAAACTTGAAATGAATGTTGGCAACGAAATACCATTGGAATAGGATGACAGGAATTTCACAAAATGGGGGCTGTAAACATTTCTATTCTGTTTTCCAAGATAAGAATATCAAATTTTACTAAGCTTTGTTTCCATATTGCTCACTTACGCTCCACGCCAATATTATGCATTTCTTTTAAACGGTGCATTTAAACGAATTCTAGTAAATGAACAAGTTTCTTTTGCGAATTCGTCCGACTGAAATAATACGAGTACGAGGAGGTATCAAAAAGGTTTAAATATTAATAAGAAGTAATCGAGATATCTGGAGTTAAGTACATAATATTGTGAATTACAGATATTCATGTTGATCTGATTGGTTTCAAGAAGCCATGGATAAAATTAACCTGCAGTATCGTAAGTGATTGACTGAAAGTTTTTTTAACGTCACACGTAGCTGCAACACAGGAGCTATTGGGATAGACTTCGTAATTTTGAGTCTCAGACAAGTGACGATGAGGAAACAGGAGTTAACACCTCCCTTTCTAAATTTCCACACAATGCCAATTCAAGGATTTGGGACTTCTACAGATTTAATATGAATCAGCCTCATTACACAGCGGGTCTTCGGTGACATCCTGGATCTAACCGACGACTTGATGAAAAGAACGCTGGCCATGAGCTCGCGATCATGACCATTAGGTTCCTGCAGCCACCCACAGTATTGTAAAGCTGTAATTTTTTTTTTTCTGGGGCATGAAATTTTTAACTTTTCGTAAAAATAATGAAGTTCGAAACTTAATTTTTATTTATTATTCTTAAGTATTTTCTACATAGTCACAATCCAGAGTTATACATTTCTCCCAACAATTCCCATCCTTACTGTAGATTTCAATAATTGAGTCCCTCTACACTGCGGGTTATTTCAATCTACAGCTTTCTGAAACTAAAGCAATCAACATTCGCACATGAAATGTACATTATTTTTATATGGATCTATTAATATGCGGTATACATTTTATCCCGATATCTCCGCTATTTCTTATTCAATTCAATATTTGCGATAATTCTTAAAGATATTTGATACGCCTTCGTACATATCCTTGTTCTAAATAATGATAACATCCGCTTCTAAGGCGAACAATTGAACCGACTTAGAGGAAAGAAAGGATTTCTCTTCTATCTGATTGGGCTTACCGTCGATGGTAAATACGAGTGACACGTCCACAGAATGCCCCAGGGATATATTTTCCTATTTCGATCCTTCCGAACCAATACTTAACTTTTTCGTCCCGTATTCTTTCGATTTGTGTCTAGATCACAGATATACGTATAAATAATTATTTACATGGTTAGTAGAGAATTAACTAACATTTATTTGGTGCACAGCTTAGCTAGATGTAATCATTGCGTCAATGAAATTAATCAACCGATTACTACATCCAGAATACCACTTTTAAACACACATCAAACTATTCCGAAGACTAAAAACATGAAATATTTCCTTTAAGCGTATTCCCTCCCCCTCTACTTTATGTTCATTTTTAAAGACCAACGTTATAATTATAGAAGTGGAGATAAAAATGTAAAATACACTGCGAAAATAAATCTCGTACATTAAAATGGAACGTCTGATCTTTTTTTCACTGTAGAAGTATTCATCTGCCATTGAGAAAAATGTTGGGAAAATATCATACAAAAATAAGAAGCGAAAGTAGAGAACGAAAACAAATATTTACTCATTTCAGACAAATATACAAAATAAATACTGTTTAAAACTCAGTAAGAAATATTTATTCAAATAAATATTTCACATCATGTTTTACATAAAATATATGTGATATAATACGGAATATTTACGTTATGAATAACATAAAGTATAAGTATAGTTATGAATAAGGATAGCGTTTAGGATGCGTGTCTTAACGACAGAGCGCTTCAGTGAAACTTTCAACGAGGTCCTTTTTGTACATAGTGAACAAGAAAACGGGGGTCTTATTTAATGCTTTTTTATTATTATTAACATCGTACTCTTTCGAAGCAGCACAGTGGCCACTGTAGCCCAATGGTCATGCTCCGGGACCTGTGGCCTTTCGGTTTTCGACGAATCGTGGGTTCAATTCTTGATTGCCCCTATGAGGCACGTTAAATCTGTTGTTGCTCAAAGTCCTCTCGTTGCCAAGGTGTGGAAGATAGGAGAGCGTTGCTCCAGCTCATGTGTCATTCTCGTCATTTGACCGATAAATCCATTGGGTAAGCTCGGTCCCCTGGGCTGTGCCAATAGCCCTCTTGTTGTTTCTAGTGCGACGTTTATAAAACCAATAACCCAATCAATCGAAGCAGCACGTGTATTATAGCGACGGACCTCGTCATTCTGAAATTCGGTCAAGTAAGGAGGATGACATCTGAGCTAGAACCTCCCTATCTCTACATCATGTAAACGGGAGGACTTGAGACTTTCACAGATTTAAAGTGCATCAGTCCTGCTACTCGACGGGTCATTAGTGGCAGGACTCGAATTCACGATTCGTAAGGAAAAACACCACCCCTAAGCAATTCGGCCTCCATCTCTCGGTGTGATTCTTAGAGAAAAGATTTATCCGAACCAAATGATAATGAGTGATTATTTTATTAACGTCGGACTGAGACGCAACGTAAGGCCTATTGGCGATGAATATCGTCAATCTTAATCTCGATCAATTGACAAGGATTACATCCAGGTGGCCTTTCTCTGTCCAAACTTTCACACTATGCCACTGGAAGACTTGGTTTAGTATAGTTTAGTTTTTATTAACGTCGCACTAGAAGCAACACGAGGGCTATTCGCAACGGACCTCGTTATTTTGAACCACTTTCAAATGATGAGGACGACACCTGAGCTGGCACCCCCTCTCCTAACTTCCACTCCAAGCTAAGGAGAGGACTTTGAACCCCGACAGATTTAACGTGCATCAGCCACGGCTATACGGCTGGTCTTTAGCGGCCAAAGATCGAACCCACGACTGAACGAAAACCGTCGAACATGAATCCGAAGCCATGACCACTAAGCTACCGCGGCCCCACTAGAGGACTTGGAGCCTTGACTGATTTAATGTACATCAGGCCCGCTACATGGTGGGTATTTATAGGCAATAGGGCTCGAACCCATGATGAAAACGCAGGTCACAAGTCCGCGTTCATGACAATTAGACAACCATGGCCACTCCATATCAACTGATCAGAATATTTTCCTAACGGTATTTTTTCATTTCGAAAGAAAAGTGGAGAAAAATACGACTTATAATACAAGGAAAGAAATTTTGAAAAATCCCCGCTGATTAATAACAGTCTTCGAAGTTTATGTTTTGCAAAAGAGTAAGAAAAACGAGGTGAAAGAATTATGATAATTAAAAGCTGTAATTAAGGTTTCCCGTACCTAAAAACAAAAGATTGTCCTCCAGACATATTTTTCAAAGAAATACCACGCTTAGGTCGTAGATACTATTAAAGTGACGAAAGACAGGGGGAAAAAATCTGCAGCAAAATACATAATTTAAGGAAGGACAAAAAAGAATGAAAAATAAACGTTATTAAACTCAAATTATGGAAATTCTTCTCAGGTGAGCAAATGACATTTTTAAATATGCGCATTCTTAAGGATGTATTGAAATCTGTTCAAGAAATGCAGTAACTGATGGGAGGGTAGAAAAAAAAATTCGATAAATAAAGTATTTTTTTCTAAAAATAAAGTTTATTACTTAATTGTTGATTTCACAATGCTGGGAGATAAATACTGAATTCATTGAACTTTGATACATAATTAAAATGCGGAAAAAAATATTTTCCAATTAAATCCTTTTTTTATTTTTATTTTATCGATAATTTTTAATTTAAAAAAAATTATTTTAATATTTTTAATCTGATGATTCTTGTGTTTTTGTGTTCGCTAATGCAACATATTTCAATACGTATGCATTTTGTTTTACAATAATTGTAATTTTTTTTAATTATAGTCTTTAAAAAAATATTCTTTCTAAACTCTTTCATACTTTACATCAGTGCATCATTTTATAATTTACACCTGAGTCATTTTTATAAATATTCTGCGAAAAAAAAAATCACGGAAGTAGTAAATCTTTAGGCAGAAATCTTTTTTTAGTCTGAATTATTTTAATAAACAATTTTCGATATTGAACACCGAAATTAATTCCTAGAAATTGATTCATATTTTCATATCTTTTATATTCTTTGGAATGAGAGGATAAAATCTACACCATAGCTGTCTCTTAATCCATAGGCCGTGAAACAACAGTTCCCTGTGAAGCTATTTGAAGTGTTGCGTGAGAAAATCAAACACGCAATGAAAAATTGTTGCCAAAGAAAATCGGTACAAAGCAAAATTATTTGGTATGGGATTATAATCAGCAAATTCGAATGACTGTCAACAAACACGAATATACCTGAAAAATTGAGAATTTTTGTTAAAGATGAATATCCAATCCTAGAAAAAAAAGCAGCAATAAGTATACATTGTTATTTTCTAAATGATATCATAGCGAGGCAGAATTTCCAACGATGGTTGATATTGAAAAAAAAAAAAAACATTTTGAGTCTGGGAAATTTAGAAGAGGTTATGCGAAAATCTTCATCAATTATTAGACTCAATATTGCTAAAATTGCGATGATCACTATTCGCGTTAAGGTGAGAATATTTTTAAATGTTTGAATTTAAAGAAAGATTAAATAAATACGGCCAAATACAGATACTATCCATTCCAAAATTCAAATAGCATTCAATATTATTTGTATTTTGTTCTTTAATAATAAAAGCAACATTTGAAGCAGGGACCACCGTACCCTCACCCGCAATATTTACGCGACACGATTTCATTTCTTCCTCTTCATTAATGGAATTATTTACACGAGAAACGTATTTCTTTTTTCTTTTTCTGTAACCTCGATTTCGGAAGAAGAAAATCTACATATGCTTTAAAACCTCTGTTGCGCTGTAAGTATTCCACGCGCGCGCAAATAAATAAATAAATAAAAAGTTTTGTTCACATTACTGGAAACCATGATATCACAGAATACCAATGACTCTATCATGAAAATTACAGGGAAAATTCGTTTTTGATCCGAATTGATTCCCTTCACAATTTTTGATGTTGAACAAGAAAGTCAATTCAAGGAAGTGAATCACATTGGAAAAAGAGGATTATTTATATCATTGTTTACGAAAAAAATTCGCTAACTATAAAACTATTCGGGACAACAGCCTAGAAGTGTCCCAATATTTATCTCTTAACCAAAGTGGAGTGGTTCTGTCTCTATAAACTATCTTGTAACCAACCACCTGATCTGGGAAGTAATATCGCGAGCCATCGCTTCTGATTCGCGGTTCCCAGAAAAGCGCATAAATATACGCAGAGGCAGCAGAAACCATCACTGAAAGCTCCATTAACTCTTGCGGTTGATCCAGTTTTGCAATTCCCGGTGCTGGGTTTTGGCCCCAAATCGCCAAATATCTCGCCGCGCGTTGCAAAAGAGATGCCACATTTCACGGCATTTGGGGGGCAGATAAGAGATGAGTTTGGGTAGGTTTCGATTCTCAACTCAAGGGTCAAGATGTGAATACTGTATCACTTGGTCCCATCGTTTTAAAGTGGGGGAAAGATAGAATCTGATTCCCCCCCCTCGGAACACTTACAATAGAACATGCTCTTTATAGCAGAGGTTGCCAACTCTTTTGGAAAAAAGGCCAAATTGGAATGGGAAAAAAACCGGAAATGTTCGAAAAGTAATAACATTACTGAAGAGAACAAAATACATTCAACAGCGTCCTGGGGGCAAGGTATACCAACCCACCTTAAAGAATTGCATTTTATGAAAGAATATTATGCACCGGTGTTGACAGATGCAAATTTGTTCATTTAAAAATCATTTAAAACTCTTCAATAAAAACAAATTAAAATTTTAGCTTAGTGATGTTAACAAATGGAATAATGGAACTTATGAATGATGAAACTACCAACATCTCTTCATCTAAATTCTCCCGGTTCTCACGTATCTTTCCTTTCATACTAACTATCATTGAACATTCTGCCTCGCAAAAATATGGCATGGAAAATAATTTGTAAAGTGCAAGACCGGATTAAAGATATCAATTCCAAACGAACCTCTTGCTTAGATTTTCTCTATCTCTCTGTCTTGTATATGACACCCATTTTCATAGAAGTTAATTGTGCATTCAGTTTAAGATATAACATTCATAAATAAAACGTCTAACTGTTATTAGCGATTGCTAATTATAATTTCATACAAAAGTTATTCATCAATGAATCGTTTTTTAATTTGTAACAATTTTTAATTATGTATTTGTAATTTTCAAGTGGAAACTTGCAGATGTTTCATAGAGCACGGTTCAGGGTGACTGCGAACGGCGGCAAAACCACTTGAACTAGAACGCTAAACATAATAAATAAACACAACCCACTATTTAGAGAAAATATATAAATGAGTAGTAAAATCAAATATAACAGGAATTGACAAAAAGAAAGTGCAGTTGATAATCTTAAGCACATTGTTTCCCTTAAACTTGGACCAAATTTGAATATTACTATTAGAATTTTGCTGACACTACACATAATAGTTGCTACGGGTGAAAGAAGTTGTTCTACATTAAAAAAAATTAAAAAAAAATATTTAAGAACTACTAATTATGTCTACTGAGTGAGTGAGTGAATGTAAAGTTTATTGGCGCAAGAGCCATTTATGGCTATGCTGCGCCAAACAAGATTAAACTGTGGTCTAGACGTGAAGTTGAAAAAAAGGTAAAAGTGGTTGACAAGGAGGGTCGAAAATTGAGAAGGATCGCTAAGGTATCCTGGGAGTGCGTCACCCGTGTTTACCAAAGACAGTAAACCCCATGGGAAAGAAAAAGATCACTAGGGTACCTCGGGTTCGTAAAGCCCATACTTACCTGAATAAGGCAAGTCCCTGAGGTCCCCTGATACAATCCCCACGAGCAGGGTGCCCGGCTATACCCCCAGACGCTGGGTACCCATTTTAGTCGTCTTTTACGACATGCATGAGCTACAGTAAGACTATTCTGTCATCCCCGGTCACCACATGGGTCTAATTATGTCTACTAACAACTACTAATTATTAAGAATTACTAATTATGTCTACTCAAAAGCGTCATAAAGGGCTAGCATTATTGGCCACTGAGCATGAAATGAGTTTTAAAATTAGATCCGAAAGAAGTTATTTGCAATTTTGCACAGAATTGTCTTTGAAAGAGATTGTTTAAATTTAGATTTAGGAAATTTATATCATTATACTATTTTATAAATATGTTTAAATTAGTCGGTACTAGTTTCAGTTTGTAAGTTTATTGTAGTTGTTTCGTTAAAAAAAATTAAATTTTGTTTTTTATTGAAAGAATTTTCCATAAATCTTTATTAGCATTACGTATTAATTAAATTATATTTCATTTTTCTGGCACATGAATCACGGTAGTAGCGTATTTAGTTAATAAAAAAATGAAATTTGTATTAATTCAGAAACTCAAATGCTTAATATTATAATCGCATAAATTATATAACATTTTTGAGATAATCCTTTGTAATTGACATAATATACATTTTTTTTATTCTTTTGTTTATTGTTGCTTTAAAAATAATAAAATGAACCGCATTGCTACTCTTTCAAAAATGATTTAATGTGTTAAAATGTGTATTACCTTTCATAAATACATTATTTTTTTCCAAATTTATAGAGTGTGGAAAACGAAACCTTAGTTAAAAAATTAATGTTAATAGAATAAAAAATACTTTTGATTCTGTTACCGTTAAGACTCAAATTTAAAAAATGAAAATTTCAAAATATTTTAAATACAAAATACTATGTTGGGTCTCACATTTCATATTTAAATTATTTAATAATTTTTAAATGAATAACAGATAAGTATAAAAAAGTATTAATGTAACTATAACGTTTATCGTAATGGAATGATCATTAATTTTCGCAGGATGATACAATTACATTTCAAAGCATTTGAGCTTTTTTTCTCCACCGAGTAACCGCGTCTGCTGTGAAACATGTTTAACAGAAGTGAGATAGCGGAATGAAAAACTTGGCAATAAAAAATGGCAACTATTTGACATATAAGATTAATCTGCAATGTCCAAGTCCATTATTTTCCTTAACTTGCACAAGTTGAGATGTTTATTCGAAACAATTCCTGTAAAAAAATTTGATACAATTATTTTTTGTGCAAATTAAATTTGAACATAGAATACAACTCTTTATGCACTTTTCTTTTTTCAATCCACTGAAAGTTTTAAGGGAAACATTGCTTTAAAAGAAAAGTGTTTCCATAAAGCAAGGATACCATCGAAGAAAAATGTTACGCATCAGACCCGTTTATTTAAGAACACGCTCCATTAAAAACGTTGAAAGAAGCGCCAACGAAATTTAAAATAAGAATATGGTAATTCACTTTTTTTTTGTCACGTTATCGCTTAAAAGACCGCGGTGACAGTTTAAATACAGAAAACGTAGACGGGAAAAAAATGTTTTGCAATATGACAGCTATAAAAATTTAAAATTATATTTTCACAAGGATAATATATTAAATTTTGGACGTAAAAACTAACTATGGTAGAAAAATAACTTTTATAACTTTCATTCGATTATGTCATCTCCTGTAAAATGTGTTTTATAAATATGAACCAATATTCTATTAAAGTCGGAGCGGTGAATATTTGAAGGATATATTTTGAGAAAATTAATTAGCGTCAAATGTTTGCTTTTTTACAGTACACAAGAACACAAGTCATTACGACCAATACAAATTTTAATATTCTTAACAGTGGACTTGAATTTACCAGTAGAGGGCGTAACTAGTGATTATAGCTGCGAACTCATGGCTGGCAATGTGAGGTCGAGTCCTGATGGCACACTAGACCCGTCGCGTAGCGGGGTTAATCCACATTAAATCTGTTTATGCTCCAAATCTTCATATTGGGATGGTGTGGATGTGTAAGGAAGAGTGGAGTGATAGGTTAGATGTCTCTCTCGTCACATGACGGAGGTTAAAATTATGAAGTCCGTCACCAGTAACCTTTCAGTAGCTTCAATTACAGGACTTAATAAATAATCAATCAATCTCTACCAGGGATTTCTTTGAATATGTAAAGGCTAAATTGAATGGTGCCAGAATTTTTCTTTAAAAAAATCGATGTTGTGCAGTTTCGGAAGAAACGATGAAAACGGATCTTATTCTTGAAAAGAATAATTGATCAAGATACAATATATATTCCTACGCCAAGTCTGGTTTTTTTCTGCCAATTTAATATAGGCAGCATTGAAATCTAACGTTGAATTGAACTCTCACGAAATTTGGTATATGAAGACTCACTGGGAAAAATACCTCTAATACGGGTGTATACTACATAAATTCTAATTAATTTAATTTTCCTTTCAATAAAAAGGATTATTGTCCGGTTGTATTCGTTTGCTAAATCTCACTGTTTTGTTTTTGATGTTTAATTCAATATATTAATTTGTTTGTCTACTTTCTTTTTAGCGATTGATTATTGTTTATAAACGTCGCGTTCAGAAGTAATACGAGGGCAGCTGGCGATGGACCTCGTCACTCTGAAACTCTTTCAAGTAATGAGGACCACACTTGATTTAGTATTCCACTCATCACACGTCTACTAAATGTTTTCTGATGCGGCACATTAGATCAGCCTTTTTAATCATCATTATCATCTAAGTTTACTTGCCAACCCATCATTTTTGTAGAATTTCTTACTGTCAAGTAAATAAAATTCATGAACTAGTTTATTATTAATTTGAAAAAAAAATGAGGATAACTGACAATTTCAATGATCTAAATCAATCCACATGAAAATGAAAATTTTGTATTAATTGAACATCAGAAGAAATTTTTATGCAAACTGATATTAAAGCACACAATTATCTATGTAATTGATAGTAATAGTAATACTTGATAATACATTTTATTAACTAGCTGGTCTTTTAAAGGCAGTCTTAATTTAAAGAAGTGATATCAAAAAATATTGAATTATCCTTTCATGCCAAATGAGCATCTTTCACCATTCCATATTCTCTATTTTACATTTTTAATGAGCATATTTGAAAAGGGTTATTATGTATGAAAATTACTCATTTTTTGTATCGAATAAAGTACAACAAAGTTGGATTTAAGACTTGAAACCTTAATAGAAATTAGCTTCATCAGTATGAAACAAAACTTATTATAATAATAATTTTCTTTTTTAAAAAATAATTACTATACATCGATATGATCAGAGAAAAACACGTTTCAAAATTTTTGCGCTTGTTTGTGTACAACAAGATGAAAGAACAACTCGTTTTATAACGAAGGCAACAAAGGTTTGATTAATTGGATTGCTTGCATGAGAAAGGAGCGTTTGATTGTAAAAGAAAATATTACTCAGAGCTGCGTTATATTTTAATTGAATATTTCGAAATAAAAAGAAAAAAAAATTTCAAATTTTAGCGAGGAAAATGTAATCCAGGGTTTGTTCCGTAATTAGTTCGTATTACCTAAAATCTTCAAGATCTTTGAAATTGCTGATTCATGATATATTTCCTTTGTCCTGATTCCTGAGGGAGCTGCTCGAACTTTCCAATGTTTCTTATTCATTTTTCGCAAAATTTTGCATTCAGTTTCGTTTACTAGAAAATATTGGGTGGACCAAAAGTTCCTGACATATTTTAAAATTTAATATAAAATCAACTAATCGGCTTTCGACAGAGCGGTTCAGTTCGCGCAGAAAGATTTTGTTAATGTGACTAAAAATAGTTTCAATTTTCCTCTCTAAATAGTGTTACATGACCTTGAATGTAGTTCATATACGGGTTTCAATGAAAAAGCAAAATTTTGACGCTGTAAATCATGAATGTCAACTTGAAGTTCTATTCACTAGGGTCACGCACATTGAAGTATGACGATTACGGTGATATGTTTAATAATGTGTATCATCATAAATGCTGTGCATTATGATGCCTAATTATTTTCCAGAAAATATTTAGGCTCAATATTTGATGGTGAGTTTTATTTTTACTGTACTTATGGTACAGCGTCATCTATGGCAAAACTGGAAACTGTTTCTCTTTATTAGTATAAAAAAATCACTTTTAATTGTGGGAAGCATTTTAGTCCAAATCACGTTCTCGTAGACCAATCAGGTTATTTTATGCTAAATTTTCAAATATGTCGAACTTTTAGTCCAAAATGTATTCAACATTTTTTTTAAAAAAAGAATATAGAATATTCCAATTTTGATGCATTATACTGCATAATGATAGTATATTGCTAAGCAATGTTCTGTGCCCTTTAAAAAAATAGATTATTTATAATAATTATACCTTTTTGCAGTTCCAAATTAGCTTAAATAAATCTTTAACACATTTTTACTTTGTAAGCACACAGAAATACTTATTCCATATGTAGAGAGACAGTGGTTATGAGTCTAACAGGCTGTTAAAGAAATTGAAAATATTACTAATGAACATTTTATTTTTGCCAAACATAAACTTTTTCTCTTTGGCGAACAAAAAAAATTCTTCCTGATCAGAAGGATTCAGGGCTACGGAACAAAGATTAGAGAAAACAAGGAATATGTTAACCGAACCAAAAAACTCGATAAAAATAGTCGGCCTGCAAATTCTAAATGTCCTTAAGATATATACGAAAAATGTCATTCTAATGTTGTAAAGGGTTTAACAATTAACCGTTAATACATCTCGCGCATAAATTATTCAATCAGTTTATACGAGTCTTTCCCCATCCAATGCTTCTCAACTGATAAATTAATTGTTAAAGATGTGAAACACACTAAAACCTTTCTGCTGTCAAGCAACTTTATTTATATCTGGAGCTTTCAATCTTCCGAGACTATTTATCAAAATGCTTCGAATTTTAACATGTATAAGGAATTTCGGAAAAAGTTTTAATCAAAAACGTATTTCTTAAATTTGTAGGTACAAAATGTTTTTATACATCATAAAAACCGTTAAATCCTCATCTCTTTCGCCCCGATATATGACTCCTGGGTTTCAGCCTGATGCCTGTGGTGCTGCAAAGTAAGGAGATTTGAGTTTCGAGGATTGAATGATTTGTTTATAACTATAATATAAACATTTGTAAAAGAAATCACTATCACGGATATAAGAAACCTCAAAAATCCATGGATATAAAAAATTCCTATTTTTTGATATTTATTTTTGGCGTAAAGGAGCTTCTCACGCGGGTTAAAATATTGTAATTTTAGTAATAAAAGAGGCTGCGGTAGTCGAGAGAACACGGTTCCGAGCTCGTGGCCGGCGTAGTTTCCGTTGAATCTTGGGTTTCTGTCCTGATTTCGGTAAAAACTCACTGTTCAGTTGAACTGATGCACGTTAAATCTTTCCACGCGCTATGTTCTCACAAACATTTGGTGAGGAAGTTAGGAAAGTGGGGTTCCACCTCATGTCGTCCTTATCACTTAACCAAAATATAAGGAAACCGAAGCTCATCGCTAATAGCCCTCGTGTAGCTTCTATGCACTACGCAAATAATCAATCAATAAAATGCATACTAAATTACCAATTTTTTGACGAAGTACTGTCACGCATTAGAAGTTTAGATTAGTTTTCATTAACGTCGCACTAGAAGCAACAGGAGGGCTATTGGCGACGGACCTCGTAATTTTGAACCACGGTCAAGTGACGAAGATGACACCTGAGATGTCACCCCCTTTCCTAACATCCACACCACGCCACCGGGAGGACTTTGAGCCCCAACAGATTTAACGTGCATCAGCCCCGGCTAATTAGTGGGTCTTTAGCGGCCAAGGATCGACCCCGCGACTGAACGAAAACTGCTGGTCACGAGCCCGAAGCCATGACCACTAGGCTACCACGGCCACCGTCACGCATTAGAAAGTTTTCCCCTATAGCTGAGATGCAAAGCTAATTTTTTATTGCGCTGTACAATAATTTTTTACTGACCTTATTTCTAGTTGAAACCATTCGTGCGTTTCATATCAATTTGCGTATGACCCCCTTCTCATATGCGTGCCGTCGACCCCACCTTCATCCGGGCAAGGTCGTTTGGAGCGGCCTTCCCCTTGCGAAATCCCAAAGATGCAGCTCATCCCCGTTTCTTCCTGGTTGTCATTAACAAGCGCATAGAAATGACACACTTTCACTGCTGGAGAATTTTGTTAGCCCGAGGCAGGGTCCTGAACGATGTGTACTTCTCGCCGAAATCACCAGAGCTCGCATTTTTGTAAAGATAATAAAACGATAATATTTTAGACATATTCTTTTGGATGTATTCCGTTTAATCAGAAATTTAACTGCATTTATTTATCGTAATAACTAATTAGTCCTTGTAAGATATTAACAGCAAATTTGAATGCAATTAATTAAATACGTTGTTGATTACTACAGCAAAAATAAAAAGTAATGAATTTCTAAAAATACAAGTCCGCAATGATTCACTTAAAAATGTACAAAAATTATTTTCTGTATTAAATTAATTCGAAACGTTTTTTGGTCATAAACGTCATACAATGAAGCTACACGAGAGCTATTGGAGACAGACATCGTTGCTTTAACAACGGTCAAGTGACGTACGTGAACGACATCTGAGCTGGTACACCACTCTTCTAACTTCCACATAATGCCACTTGAGGACTTAAAGCTCCTACAGATTTAACGTACAGCAACCCCTTTACACGACGAGTGCGTAGTAGACCAAGGACTCGAGCCCACGATGCGATGGAAATGACGTCAGCCCTGACCACTCGGGCCGTTGACTTTTTACGTTGTGATGTCATTAACTTCTGTTTTTGGAGTGAATAAATAACAAATTCAGAACATTTAATTTGAAAAGAACATTTATTTATTATGAACCAGCCGAAAATAAAATAGCTTGATCCGAGCACGCTCAGATTGCTGACATAAAACGCCACGTATTTGATAAATCTGACGATATGGCAGAGTTAAAGGTTTTTTTTTTTTTTTTTTTTACGAAAACAGTTCATAACATTCAAGAAATGAGCCGTGAATCATTTCGTTACAGATTTTTTACTACTCTCAAGAAGAATTTGTAGGTGACACACTTTCTTTACTTTCTCTTACCTGCAAGAGATGATTCTTGGCTCTCCTTTTGGCACATTCTTTTTTTCTTTTTAAAAGTAAGATTTACGATATAAATCTCAAAGGCGAAACAACGAGCTACATATTACATCGCTGAATCAGTCTTTTAAAGATCTTTTCAGCCTGTCTTTCTAGTTTTGGCGAATATTTATTGCGCTTCACTGAAGGTCACACGTGTACTTTTTATATGATTAATTTTGAAAATATTGTCTGTATATGAGGCAAAATTCTATACGGCAAATTAAAATCTCTGTTTTAGGGACTTTCCTTTATTATAACATTTTGTTAATTTTATTGAATTATATCTAATATAGTTTTTAATTGCATAAACGGTGGTAATTTATAAATTTTTCGCTATTTAAAATGAAAAATCCTTCTACGATGCAGTATTTCATATTATATAACAAATCTATTATTTACCCTTTTTTCGAAATATATTTTAATATTTATAACAAGTACTAATTCTACTCTATAAGATTTATAACAATTTTATCACGATTTTTAATAATGACTCATTCGCTAACTTTGATATCTCCATCGTGGCCACTAAAAATTATACGAGAAGAGAATAAAGAATAATTGTTAAAAAAATATGGTTTGCAGGCGAAAAAATATTTGAAAATGTTAGATATTAGAGCATTTTATTATTGCAATGCTTTTTTAAAAAATATGTTAATCCTAAATTATATGCTTTTGACGAATTTTCGGAGAAAATTATAAGAAACTAGAAATGAATTGTTTTTACATTTATTTCATATTTCCCCGCGCTATATTGCTCTTCATATTTTTACAAAAATACGAACAACATCTTATGTACTTGAATCGAATGTAAGTATCCTTAAATATGTTAAATACTTTGTAAAATACGACAAACATAATTAAATTTGATTTAGTGATTGAATATTTGTTATTTTTGCAATAGAATACTTACTCTAATGATTTCCATTATTTATCCATAATAATTATAAATCGTAATCATACTACATATTTGAAACTGCACGCGCGTTAAGGAACTATAGTTACTTTTTACGAGGGTTAAATTAAATTTACATGATACTGGATAAAATATAAAAATATTTGAATTCCAATTATAAAATTTTGATTTGAAATACTTTGTGAAAATCGTCTGCCTTTCGAAAATCTAAATCAGGTAGCTAATTTAACTATAAAAACACCGCATTCACATAAGATAATTTCATTCATTGATAGATTATGAGGTATATAGATCTAAAAAGGTTATAATTCCAGATAATTTATTTGTTTACATTATTATTGGCTAAATAAATTTTTTTGAAATATGAAACTGGCAATAGCTTTGCTCCATTTCTTGTAATTTTAGAATTTTTGAAATTGTCCTACAGTTAGTTTTAGAATTAACGAATTCAGTGTAAACTTGTTGTGGCAGACTGATTTTCGGTTTATGTTTCGTTCTGTGATCGCATATGATCAGATAATATAATTCTATGATCGCATATGATAAGCCAATACGAAGTGCAGGATATACACTGGTATTCAAAATTAAAAGAATTAGCATATTTTGTAGAATTTTATGAAAAGAATCGAACGAAATGTAAAAATACTGTTTCGAAACAATGATGTAAATTTTGTGCGTCGAATACGTAAGTGTATACGCGTATGGGGACGGAGCTAGTCGAAAAACAGGATTTATAACAGCGCGTGCCAAAATCCGCATTTCGTTCGCTAGCTCATTTCGCCGAGCTTCTTGGTGTTTTTTTGCAGCAATCACTTAAATTAGTATTCAAACTATAAAACCGAGTAACCACTAAAGTTTAGATGATGGAATGAGGTGGCGAATTGTGGATAGGCAAGGCTAGTCTCAAATCTAGATTTGCAGAGGATTCGATTTAACGCCCAGCGTGTTTTCCAACTTAAGGAAACAATTTCAGGATATCGTATACGTCGAAAGAAAGACTTGGTAAGATCGTCCAAGAGCCTTGACGGCTGAAGAAGATCACCATTTGTCCATTACAGCGAGGTGTAACAAGGATGCTTCAGCTTCTCAGGTCTTTCATGAGTTATATACGGCCACAGGAAACCAAGTTTCAAGGGTGACTGTCTCAAGTAGACTTCATGAGAGAGGGCTGTTTGCAAGAAAACCCATTGTTTGTGTCCCGTTCAGTTATGCGAACTGGAGAGTCCACTTAAAATGGTGCAGAGATCATAGAGATTGGAGAATGGATCAATGTGCGACCATTCTCTTTACTGATGAGTCCCGGTTCAGCCTAACCAGTGATTCTCGCCAAACTTTCATATGGAGAGAAACAGTGACCCGCTACCTGCCGTCCAATGTCCGAGAAATCGAACATTACAGAAGAGGAGACTTGATGGTCTGTTCAGGTATCATGTTGTATGACTGCACACATCTCCATGTCTCTGAAATAGATATTGCGACTCTTGATAGGTATGAGAGATATTCACCAGATGTATTGATCAGCCAGATCTCCAGACTTCAATCCTATAGAGCATGCCTGGGACACTCTAGGGAGTGCAATTTCTATTCGCAAGCCCGTTCCGAGAACCATCCAAAACCTGAAAACAGTGTTGCTGAACGAATGGAGCTAATTGCCGTAGGAACTCATAAATTCCCTTATTTCCAGCATAAAATCACGTTTAGAGGCTTATATATCTGTAAGAGGGAACCCTACTCCTATTGACCCATTTTTTTAAAATTTTATCCTGCAACTGCTGTTTCATACCTAGAGACTCCATGGATTGTTACGCTCGATAATGTGTGAGTATTATAACTGTTGAATGGTTAGTTTTTGTATTATATCAACCCTACGTACACTCCAAATTTCATTAAAATCTGCCCAGTAGTTCTAAAGATAATAGACCAAATCGAAAACTTCTCTTAATTTTGAACACCAATGTACATATGATCAATGGTATTAGTGTCAGTTTATATTAGAGCTATTTCTTTATTATCCAAAGCGTACAATGGCTTACTTGGCATCCATATTGATTCATGTGAATGTTGAATTCTTATTGAGAAAAGTAGTAAGTTAAAACTAATTTCAATAAAAGCTTTTAACACTGGTTTTATTAGAGATTCTTTTAATTTCAAACAGAAAAAAAATTATTACAATCAGTAAAAGTTAATAATAGTTTAAATGAATTATCTTGCCAAAGTTCGTTTTTATTAACTCTGAAACTTAATTAAAAAGTGAATATAATTGGTAATTCTAAAATTCTTCATTTCTGATACATGAAAAAAGGTAGAGAATGTCTTAGTTATGTATCCTTTAAAAATGATATCAATATCTTCTAATACGCATCAATAATTTAAGAATAATTTTATTATTTCTTACATAAAATGTGGAAATAAAATTCTCTACTTATCATGCTCTAAACATTTTTTTCGAATGAACTAAAACAGTAATTAATTTTCCCCGAGTAGTTTCTAAAAATTATAGTGGGGAAAGTAGGCGACTTAAAGTGACAGCAGTAGCCTAGTGGTCATGGTCGAGAACTCGCGGTCAGCGTTGTTTTCTTCAAAACGTGGACTCGATCCCTGATACCACTAAAACTCATCCGTTTAGAGGAGATGATGCTCATTAAATCTAATTGAGATCCCAAGTCTTCCCATGGCATGGTGTGGAAATTTGGAGAGGAAGGTGCCACTCAGGTGTCGTCCTCACCACTTGACCGAGGTTCAAAATTACGAGGAAATCTTCCTCTTATTGACCAACATCTCGATCAACACCCTTCCAGTTGCTTAGCAGTGCAACTTTAGTTCACAATTCCAATCGCAAGCAATTTAAAAGATTGGAGTAACGCTTCGGGATTATGACTTGAATCACGTTTTTCAAAAAAAAAGGGTCCCTTAACGTATTTTACCACTAAAGAATGTTTAATCGGCGAAGAGGAATTCCCTACATTTTTCAGTACGTGACCTTCTAGACGAACGATCGAATAATTAACCAGATATCAATATTCCGACACGATTAAGGAAAAATTAGTAAAATATCTTTCACATTATAACTGTCGATACACGGTGTCGTACGAATTCCTTTCTGCACGTGAGTCACCCCTCAAGCGTCTTGTAATCCGTGCGCCAATGGGCGGACTTCCAGAAAAAAATTGGCTCTTAATACACGAGGATCATCGTCAGAAAGCACTTAGCGTCGCATTCCTTTCTGACACGAAGGAACAGGAAGACAAAAGTGAAAAAAAAGCGAGACACATAATGGATTTGCCGATACAAAAATAGGAGAAAGCGGTATCGCACACTTTCGAGTGAACACGCAGGATGGAATGAAGGACGCCTACGAATCTCAGAGAATATACTATTATCACCCTTTCCTCCCTCTGGATATAAATTCGATAAATTTTTTGGCTCATGTTTAGGAAAATGCTATCGATCATCGTTATTTATTATGTGTTTGCGGTCATTTTTGTCTTTAATCAATCGTGATAAAAATGTTACTAAGATGAAATAATAATAAATCGGTATAGTGTGGTGGGGAAGTTAGGAGAAAGGGGTGCCAGATCAAATGTCGATACTCGACCAAGGTACAAAATGGCGAGATCCGTTGTTAATGGGTCTTCGTGTTGCTTCTAAGTGCGATGTAAATAAAACAATCAATCAATCGAACCATTTTGAGTGATATCAACTATAGTTGCGATAGTTTTTCCTTTTGATGATTGTATCTAATTCAGATAATTTCTATAATATATAACTCCCATGGTGCAATATAACAGCTTTAACAGAAACATTTTCATAAAATTTTTCAAATACGAATATTAAAAATAAATCAAATAATTTTTACGAATACCAATCATTTATGCAAATAATTAATCACAATTCCTAGTTTGATTGATTGATTGTTTTATTATTGTCTCACTCAAAAACAACATCAGCGTTATTAGTGACGGACCTCTTTCAAACGACCGAAACTCAAATTGGCATCCCTCTCTCCCAACATCCATATCACCCTAACAGGGGGACATGGAGCTCGATAGCTTTAATGTGCCTTATGCACTTCAAAACTATCGGGGAAGATCCGTTGCCCCTTGCTCTCTGGATCTTTGGTGGCATTAGGATAAAAACAAACGACTCAAATGAACAACGCCAGATTCATTGATGCATTACGTAATATTAAACGTTTTATTCAAACAAACACTTGATCGAATAATTTTTGTGTCAAAAATGAATGCAAATGTGCAAAACCTTGTTTTGCACATTTACTCTTTGAGTAAAGATATTTCTAAAGCAAATTTTATTTCCATTTCAACATTTATAAACTACATTCGTTGATAAATCCTATTGATTGGAGCGACTGAATTCTGCATTCTAAAATAATTTTTCTTTACCACAAAGCCGCATTAGCTTTGGCAAAAATACAGTTAACGAAACTATTTAAGTGATGTTTGAAGATATTTTCGTTTAGTTTTTCAAATTTTTATTCCAACGCTCCTGTTTAGTACAGCAATTTTATAAGGAACCAGAATTTCTTAGGTAAACTATTACATAAATATTCATAAATTGTTCATTTTTCATCTCCCTAATTTTTATAAACCATTTCCTTCTCAAATAAATAAAATAAAAAAAAGAAAATTTCATACTAATGCACGAAGAAAACAAGAGTCGATTTTTAAATGTTATGAAATGAAAACATAACATTGCCGAATAACTAGTTACTGTGGATCAAAAATAACTCAACATTTTACATCTCTTTATACTTTTTTTTAAAATTCTAATCCCTATCATCTTGCTTAAGGAAAAAATGAATAAAAAAAACTAATAAGATCACACTTACTGCTACAAAAAGATTTATGTATCGTATATTTACAAATCAATGATTGTGATTGATTGTCTATTAACATTCCACTCACCAATGCGAGGTCCATTGAAAACAAATCCCGTCATTTTGAATCCTGACTAAGTAACAATACCTGACCTAGCATCCATTTATTCTAACTTCCACACTACGTTTCTGGGAGGGCATATATCCTCGACAGTTGGAGAGGAAGGTGCCAGCTCAGATGTCGTCTTCGTCAATTGACCGAGGTTCAAAATTAGATCAATCAATAATTTATCCTCGATGGATAAAATATACATTAGTATGGGTCATTAGTAAGAGCAGATCTTGAACCCATAATTCAACGAATAGCTTGATTTTGGTTTCATTAACGTCGCACTAGAAGCAACACGAGGCTATAGGCAATGGATCTTGTAATTTTGAACCTTGGTCAAGTGACGAGGACGAAACCTGAGCTGGCACATCCTATCTCCTAAGTTTTTTTAGTTTAGATTTCATTAACGTCGCACTAGGAGCAACATGAGGGCTATTGACGACGGACCTCGTAATTTTGAGCCTCGGTCAAGTGACGAAAATGACACCTGAGCTGGCACTCCCCTCTCCTAACTTCCAACCACGCCAATGGGAGGACTTTGGGCCCCGACAGATTTAACGTGCCTCATCCCCTGCTACACGGCGGGTCTTTAACGGCAACGATTCGAAACCGCGACTGAAAGAAAACCGCCGGCCAAGAATCTGAAGCCATGATCACTAGGCTACCACGGTCACTCCCCTCTCCTAAATTCCACATCACACCAAAGGGAGGATTTTAGGCCCTGACAGATATAATGCGCATCAGCCCCGCCTACACGGCGGGTCTTTGGTGGTATCAAGGCCCGAACACGCGAATCGACGAAAATCGCCAGCGGCGAGTCCGCAGCCATGACCACTAAGTTACTGCGGCCTCATTCGACGAATTAAACATCAAAAATGTATTCGTGATTTTGACCACTCGACAACTGCGGTCGTCAATGTTTTGAACAATTCCATGAAATTGTACGATCGGAAAGAAAAATAGAAAGTTTCATCGTTTGTGACTGTCACAAAAATAAGTTTCATGGATGTTAAACAAGAATGCTCATTAGAAGTAATTTGCCTTGAAAGAAATTTTGCCAAATAAAAATATTCACGAATCTATTCGGGTATAAATTCAGTAACAACTTAATTGTTTAGATTATATCAATTATCCTTCAAATAGTTAATTGTGCACCCTTTCCAAAGTGAAAGAAAAGTTTGCTTCCGCCAGTTCAGTCATAGTCTTAAGAACTTTCTTATTACACAGTTTTGACTAATTAGCGTAATTGAAATTAATTTTTTCAAACAAGCAGAAGAGTTTCGAAGCGGGTGCAATGGAATTTAATGTAGCGAGAAACATTTCAGAAAAGCGTGCTTAATGGTCGATGAACAAGATCGCATCGATGAACATTTTCTCAGAATAATACTGATATTTTATTTGTTAACACAAATCCTTTAATTCTATGTTACCATAGTTGTTACAGTCATTACAATCCATATTTTGTTTCTTTCCTTCAAACAGGAACCAGAAAGCACTATGTCTAGGAAAATTAATTCCATTTGATTGGATTTGTTTTATTAACTTCGCATTTAGAAGCAACGTGAGGGATATTGGCAAATGATCTTGTAATTTTGAACCTCGGTCAAGAGATGAAACCAACACCTGTGATGGAACCCAGATTTCCATAACACCCACGCCATTCCAATGCGAAGACATTGAGCTTCGACAAATTTAACGTGCTCTAACCCCACAACATGAAGGGTCTTTAGTAGCAGCAGGACTCGCATTCGCGACTCTAGGTAAAATTACCAGCCACGAACTCTTAACTTTGAATACTTGGCCACCACGGCCTCTACGAAAATTCAAATGTAGTTTATTCCAACACACGATCTCGTTTTTAAATCTAATTTTCTTGTAATATTTTATATACAATGGTATTACAAAATGTACCAATTTTTGGCGACGGATTGCATTGGTAAGACGATTTTGCATTGCATTGTGTGCTGCCATCTTTTAAAAGGCACCAAAACAAATTTGACATTGATTCATAGGTTAGCTCATATTTGATTCCCATTTGTTGAGAAGTCAACTTTTGATTGCTACCGCATCGAATTGTACCCGTCGATGAGACGATCATTACACAAGAGAAACTGAGAAACAACAGACAGTGGGTTGATTTCGGTGAATCTATTCCAAAGAAAACGATGACTGCCGGGAAAGTGATGGAGCCGATTTTTTGGGGATAAGAAGGGAGAGCAACTCGAGATCATTAGACAATTAATTCTACAATGAATTACACTATTCCATTCCTCATATGCTAGTTTCCATTCCTAATGTGGGTATTTCCCCCGTAATTACTTTTATTTATATTTAAATTTTTTTTTAAATACTTGAATTTTGTTTAAGATTTTACGTAACGTTTGAAAACTTTAACTTTGAATTTTTCACTAAACCTCAGATCACAAGCTAATCAAATGCGATAACTCTGCATGAATTATTTTTATTTTAGAATGAAAGGAATATTTTTTATTATTACTAGTAAAAACAACTGCATAGAATTTCGAAAATGAACTTCGTTGATTCAATATCTGAATCCAAAATCGTTAATTCGACAATTTTAGAGGCACCTGAATAATTATAAGCAACCTAAGGGGCTTTTGGTTTAGGTGGGGCATTTTGTCGTACCAGGTCACTTTTCAATTTTTTATCGTTTGCTTCAATTTTAATTATATTTAGTTTAAATTTATTCAATTTAAAAATTTATTGTTTGCTTTAATTTTAAAATCGGAAAAGTTTATTATTGTCCATTTCTCGATATTTGATCGTTTGTTTCAATTCTTATATTTAATTGAGTAATTAAATAATAATTGTAAAAAAATGGCTAAATCTGTTCTTTGCAAAACTCTACATAGAACTTTGATAGTTATTATTAAAGTCGCATTAGAAGCAACATGAGGGAAACTGGCGAGGTACCTGAGCAAAAAGATTCGTTTCGAATAATTACCTGAATGAATTGTAAAATTAAGTTCCCACAAATCGACCATTTATTCCCCCAATTGAGTGGAATAAAAAAGTTTCAGAAAAGATTAAATAAAAAGAAGATTAAAAATTGATGCACAAAAGAGTCTAAGCCTTTAAATAGGATTCATCAATTTCTCAAAGCATTGCCTGTAACCAATCATGTAAAAAAAAGTACAGAATGCTCCATTAATCAGTTAGCGGGCTGTTATACCATCCCTCCAACTAATTAACGTCGTTACAACCAATCGACTTTGCTAGTGAAGCAGAAATGATCTTTTCGAAACGGCCATAACTCATCGGAGCGAGAGATCTTTCTAGGGATTGTGCTCAACGAAGGATGCGCAAAGATAAGGAAAGATTAACTAAAGAGTCCTCACCAACACACTTCTAGACACAGAACGCTTACAACACATTTCGCATACACTTTGTATTTTTGCATGGAATGTTAAATTGAATCCATTTCAAACAAAGATTAGCTTGCGATTTACATGTCTAATACATAAATGAATCAACACAGACGAAGCAAAAAACTATGCATAAAACGGCTTTAAGCACACATTATTTAATTCTAAAAAACAAGTTTTATAAATTGAGACTGTTCATTGTGACAAATCAGGTTTAAATGCGAAAGGAAGATAGAAGAATGGGGGGAAAGACCTTTAAGACACAATGACTTTTTTAATGGTTTATTTTATAAAAAATACGAATACGTCTAGTGTGAGACTCCATTAAAAAAGGGAGAAAATTCATTAAATGCACTTAATCTAATTATTTTTCAAAACTGTACTTCAATTCATCTCAAACACTAAAGCAAATGGTCAAATATAACAAAAAAAGAGCTACATTAGTATTTCAATAACTTCGAACTGATTGTTTGTCTATAAACATTATATTTAAAAGCAATGCGAGGGAAATTGGTGATGGATCTAGTAATTCTGAACAAATAAGGAAGACGACACCTGATCAGTTATAACATCCTGAGCAGGCATATTCTACTAATTGCCCTATCAAGCTAAAATGAGGACTTCGAGCATCAGCAGATTTAACGTGTGTCAGCATCGCTGCATTACATATGTTCAGGACTTAATCGTAAGACCCAAGTTAAAAACTCGATCAAAAAGCTCGAGACTAAACAACTCAGCTACCGCGGTCATAATTTCGAACTAAGACCCAATACCCATTCAAAAATTGGAAACTTGCTAACCAAGTTCATGCCTCACGACAAATACTAACACACATTTTTTAGAAAAAAAACCTAGCTTCACAAGTACCATTATACACACAAGCCGAAATTTCTTATTTTCTAATCCTATTCATTTATTTTTCATTATCAACTTCAAAACCAGCTCATTCTTTTTTTTTTTAGTGTAAGTATGTCTTCCCCGAATATTTGAAACTTTCGCCCATTTTACCGTCGGTATCTGTAGATACAGATTAGATCAATTTATTTCCCCTTTAAGAAAAGCCGCGACAGCGTTGTGGTCATAGGTCCAAACTCATGAGTGTGTTCTTTCCTTCGAATCGTGGATTGGGTCCTGATGTCACTGAAGACCCGCTGTGAAGCGAGGCTGATGCACGTCAAAATTGTCAACGTTCCAAGTCTTCTTTTGGCGGGATGGGGAAGTTTGGAGAGGAGGGTAAGAACTCAGGTGTTGCTCTGGTCACTTGATAGGGGTTTTGAAAGACAAGATATGTAACCAATAGCCCAACGCTATGGCCGGCCGGAGCCGGGTAGACTGTGAGTGAGAGTCACACTGTCAATATCCGTTGCTAGCAGGAAGTCATGATGTGAACAGAATACATATTTTATGAATTAAAAAGAACGGAAAGAAAGAAATATGAAAAATGGAAGTATAAGAACTGTGACCTCATACTCTGTAAACACATTGTAAGCTTTTATTTACTTTTGAATTTCGGAATAATGTAATATCTTATATTCTTTGTTTCAACACGCGCTGTTTTATCTTACTCTTTATTGTTGTAAAAAAAAAAAAAAAGAAGAAATTAAAATTTATAAACAATCAATGAGTAAAAACCTTTTGAGCAGATTCAATGCTCATGTTTTTTATTTCTTCTAAGAATTTGGTGTTTTGACACATTTTTCTGGAGAAAGAGTAACAATAGTACGAGTAATACCCCCATTGGAGATACGCTTTGAAAGAAAATATGAATTACTCACACTTTATAGGTTTCATTACTCTTCTTCACACAAAATGCTGCTTTCAATTTGAAGTTGAGACACTTTACTGAAAGCTCAAACAATAATTATAGTTTTGGTTTCAGCCAATAATCCTATTAGCAAATTGATACAATGTGAATGTTCAGGCCCCCCCCCCCTCCCTCTCTCTCGCGACCTATTTACTTTTATAACACAATAATTTTTTTCTTCCTGTTATGAAATGCAGTGGTAAGTAACGAAAACTTGAGTGGAAATGACACATAATTGTAAATTTTCTAATCAGGAGTTTACAACCGGAAATTTAAATACCTGTGACATGAATAGAGTTAACTGCTAAACTGTCACTGTTCAATGAAAATAAGATAGTAGAAAGGTTGGATAACTGTAGGCGAAACCATGGTTCTTCTAAAGGTGGAAAGCATATGTTGAAATTCTATTTTGTTTTAGAAAAAAAGTATATCAGAAACTGATTTTTTTTAAACTTCCGAATACTATAAAAAAATTTGATTATAAGATGTATTTTAAGAAGAATCCCCGGCATTGTAAGAAGATGATGATGATGAAGATAGAAAAGTTTTATTGGCGCAAGAGCCAGATATAGCCTACAGCGCCAAACAAGGTAAATCTGTGATCTAGACATTAAAACATTGAAAAAAGATTGATAGACAAAAAGGTCATGCAAGAAAGTAAAGTTTATTGGCGCATGAGCAAATATGGCTCTGCTGCACCAAACAAGAATTAACTGTGTTCTAGACGAGAAGAAATTGAGGAAAAAACAAATTGGTTGACAAGAAGGAGGGTCGACAATATAGAAGGATCGCTAGGGTATCGCGGGGATGCGTCACCCGTGTTTACCAAAGACAGTAAACCCCATGGGAAAGAAAAAGATCACTAGGATACCTCGGGGTCATGATACCCGTACTTGACTAAAAAAGGCAAGTCCCTTAGGTCCCCTGAAATATCCCCCAGGGGTAGGGTGCCCGGCTATGCCCCCAGACGCTGAGTACCCATTTTAGTCGCCTCTTACGACATGCATGAGCTACAGTTGTGATATTGTAAGAAAGACAACCCAAAATTTCAAATATTCTCCGTGCATTGTCGTCCATATTTTTTAAAAACAAATTTGTTGCAACTATTCAAACTAATTTTATTTTTATTATAATATTAAGCTTCAAGATGTCTGGTGACAGTAAAATAAAAGGATCAAAATACTTTTTTATAGAAAGATCATGTAAGAATTAAAAATGTAGCAGCAGTTTCGAGATGAGCGCACAGTAAGTTTGTGGTGCCGGAGATTGCCTAACGTCGCTTAAGATTTGCAGAGAGCTTCAAAGGATACTTTCCTGTATCTGTACATAGTACTTCAGCAGGACATTTTTTTGTCTTCTTTTTACGATAAATAAAAAAATGCATAATCTTATGAAACGAACCCAAAATAATATTTTTTTTTTCATTTAATTTTTCTCACCTTTTTATTCCTCCTCGAAAAAAAATATATCTTTACAAATATACAAAATAAACAATCTTCTTTAAATTCATTCTCGCTTCAATTGTAGTCGTAGAAGCATTCAACAAAAAAAATCTCAATTTCTTGCATTAAAAAACGTTCCTTTCTCATTTGCAAACCAAGCTACTTATTTTATCGCAATTTACAACAGGATCAATATTTTGAATTGTGGTTTCGAATGCAAGGAAAACAAAATTACCTTAACAATTATTAAAATATTTGCTTTTAACAAAAAAATACTTCTTTCCTTTAAAAAAAAAGTCAATTCACTGCATGGAAGTATTCATCATTTCGGCAGATAATTTTGAGGAAATAATAAATAAATTCCATTCACACAATAGTAAAGCGGATAATGTTTTGTTAAAGCGAAATGTTGATTCGTCTGGAAATGTTTTTTTTACAAGATAATGAATAATAATTTTTCTGTGCATTTTTACAGAAGCACGATTGATTAACTTACTCAATAACCACGTGAGAAATGGAGCTTAAGCCATAAATAAACACTCTAAAGATCCAACTAAATCTGACAAAAATAAGAACTTGTAAAGAATTAAAAAAAATTGAAGTTTAATACAATATGATGATACTCTTGTTATTACATAAGACATCTTTCCAATTGGTCTTTCAAGCATGATTTCCCCATGTGTTTAGCAAGATTTGTAATTTTTAAACACATTTATCATTTCAATAGAATTTAATATAAGTACTCGTTACAAAAAAGTACCTAAGTATACTTTTCTTTGCTAAAAACTTACAGAATCATGATCCCAATTCTTACATCTTGAAATTACTTAATTCCGATATAAAGTAACAAAATCAAATGGTTATATTATTTTCATTTAATCAATATTCCTTCAAACAATTCTGCAGCAAAGCCAAAATTCTTCTTTCTTTATTTACGATGGCAAGAACAAAGCTTTACGATTTCCGAAAGAAATGGCTAAGCCTATATTGCCTTTCTGTTGGTGCTTTTTAAGAACAGCTCTAAAACGACTTCCACAAACGACATCTAACTTAGCTCATAACCAACACAAACAAACGGATCGCCAACTGGCCTTTTTATTCAATTTCTGCCCATTTATTGTTCAGCCAAATGGTTTCTTTCCTCTCATTTTATTCTTTTTCTTTCTCTCCACCACTCAAATTGGCTCCCTTTCGTTTTGCAACCTATAAAATGGCTCAGAATTTATTATGATACTTCAATATTCTACTCGTGCTTTGTTTTATTATTGTAAATTGTAATTAAATCAATATTGAATGAAATCGATGAAGTTTAGGTCAGAAATAAAATCTCTCATATACTAAAATTTAATGCCTCTAAAACAATTTCGTTTTCAAACACATGTATATTTGTAAAATTTAAATAACAAATACTGAAATATACAATATTGTATTAGCTTGAATGAACTAACGGTAATTAAGTAATTTTCGTTGGCTTAATACTTCTATAATTATAGTAATATTCTGATATGACTGAATTATTTTTTTTAAATCTAGGTATTAAATTTTAAAACTCTTTTAACATTTATTCTTTTCAGTTTTAAGATAATGAAAAAAAGTCGAAAATCCTTTCTACTTCTCAGCGGAAATGAATTATTTTTAATTCTAATCAATGGTTAATATATACAAATATATTCGCATATCATTTTTTCCTTCAACAAACTAGTGCATTTAGATTACATGTTGAAACTAATTATTAATTCATATTCATCTGTTATTTGCATTTAAAGAATTGTGATGCTATCATAACTCTCTCGGAAGAAATAATTCGACGTTCTGGGTCTCTTGGGACAAATTAGACGTATTGTGGCCGAACTTCTCGCGGAGTATAACTGTTAATTAAAATACGAAAAAGGAAACTCATTATCATTGTCTCAATTTCTTTGACTACTTAACCTAACCATGATTGCAAAATTAGTAGTAAATAATCTTAGTAAATATTTTTGGGTCATCATTTTTGTTTCTTATACCTTAACAAAACTAACAAATAACTTTTATTAAATCTTCAATGGGAAGATAAGTGTCTTTTTAGAGAGAACAGAAATGAATCCGGCGAATTAATTTAAACGTCAGTTACATGAAATAGAAAGCCATTCGTGAGATTTTGATTATATGGAATCCTTGCAACATATCTGGATGTGTAAATACTAATCCTTTCCACCAATAAAATTGCTTTTCTTAAATCAATTCCTTTACTTTCAATAATAAAATGATATGAGCATTTCTGACGTAGAAACATCCTTTACACAACAAGAAATGAATAAGAAATTCCGTTTACAATTCGTATCCTATTAATGCATATGAGAGTTTTACCATTTTTTATCATCTCTGATTATTCAATATCTTAAATGAAAGCCAACGAAAAAAAAAAAAACATGTCCTATTCTTCTTTCCTAATCAATGCCACCATATTTTTCTAGAATAATTTCTACAGAGAGGGAAAAAAAAAAGACAATTCCATCTAGTTTTTCGGATGACAAGTTAAAAAACTGCAATTGCCATAGGAAATAGCTTAGGTGATGTCAGTGTTTAGATATGGCAATCATTAACCAACCACCTCAAATGACGTCAAGCCGAGTTCTTCACCGACGCAAATAAAAATTGATAGAAAGTGACTTTTTTAGTTCACTTTTTGCCTTTTTATTGTTATGCAAAATCGTTTCTCCGCTTATTTTATGCACCTCCTCCATTACGTTTGTTAAAATACCCAATAAAACGAAATGCAATTTATTTCGCTATTTAATAAAATAGGGTACTGTTGCTATTTATGAAGTTGATAGATTTTTTTTTTTGTCATTCGCAACTAGATCAATATTTTTATTTGAGCTGCAGAAAAAGGTGTTTGAATGAACAAATAAAATGACATCAACATCTGTTGAAATAAGGATTACTATAAGGTAAAAAAAATATTGTTTTATTTTTGGCTGTAATATTTTGTTCATGACTTGAACTTCCTTGTGTATATAATTTAATTGTAACAAAGGCTCAAATAGCCTCTTATCTGAAATAAATATTAAATAGAGAAACTTGAATATTTTTATTCGTATTCCGATAAAAATTCAATTTGTCAAATGTAATGCTGATACCGATGCGTAGAAGTATTACTTCCTTTTCTCTGCCCAAATGCTAATTTTTCGTAAAGAGTTCCTTTTTATAGAATAAAGAGCCTCATTAATATTCTCAGATTTATTTAGTGCCTTTTCCGAAAAGACGATAAACTTTTTTGAAATTATACGACATCCCTGCATGTTTATTACGATTCTGATATTAATATTATATTGAAGTTTAGTGGTTTGTAGAATTACCGTAACAATTAAGCTACGCAAATAAATGAATTATACATTTTAACCACGGATCTCTAGATAATAATTAAACTTACATCGGAATCCATCATATCGATTAAGAGAAGCTCTTAGATTTTAAGTGCTGTAATTTAATTAATATTTCATAAAATACAGGATCTCGTAACATTTATACATTTCGGGCACTACTAACATTTTAGAAAATGTTCATAATTTTGAAATATTATGATTCTCTCTCTCCCCCCCACTCTACAATAACTATAATAACTATTGAATTATTATGTCCATCCTTGCACAGTGGGAGTGAGCATTAAATTTTTTAATCAATAAAAAAGTGAAATACCAAAGAGGATCCTACAAACATTTTATTTAGAAAATATTCAGAATATAGGACCAATGGACTCTTAATACCTAATGGAATATTTTGCTTAGATTCATTATGAATAACATAGTATTTTCAAGATGGTTTAGGTAAAATGAATCTTCAAACATGCAATCCATCGGCCATTAATTATATGAACCCTTTATCAAGCTACTACCCCCTTTTTTTTTCCTTCCTCCCTATTATCGTAAAATTTGTTATCAAGACCCATTTATCGTAGGTCTATGAAAATTATTATTTACTCATATCATGCATTATTTATTTATTTACCATACATTACATATTAATGTTGTTTAAATTTTAAAAGATGTCGGAAATAATTAAACTTATATCGTTGATTTATATTATGGGATGTGACCGTGAATTTTAATGAAGCTAGAACCCAATGTAGCTATGCTGCGCCAATCTAGATATATCTATCATCTAGACATTTGATAAATGGATGATGAATAAAATTTTATTGGCACGATGGAGGGTCGAAAAAAAGAGAAAGATCTCTAGAGCATCCCGAGAGCACGATATTCGTGTTTACTATACAATAAATCCCATGGGAAAGGGGAAAAAAATCACAGATTATTGTTGATATATGCAGCTAAGTTTAAATGAACATTAAAGTTATCATAAGTAGGGATGAATAACAGAACGCAAGCAGTATTTCTTTCCATTTAGGAAATGCTTTGAGTTTTAAATTACAAAGGTGATTAATTATGTAAAAACATTTGAAATTGAAGCTCATTTTTAAATATACTAATGAATATTCTAGTTGTACATCACTAAGACTTGGCTGTCATAAGAAACAGGAAGTTTTAAAAATAAACTCGAATGTGTTATCCAATATTTTGAGCAGCAAACTATTTACAATAATTAAAAATTGTTGCAAACAGTGGCCAAGTATTTACAAAGTATCAAGATGTAATGAAACAATCAGAGGACGCAATGGTTGTGATCTGTTTGAATTTATAAAACTCAAGTTAGAAATGCATTGCAACGTTTTCACCGTGGAGAGAAAATAATCCTTTAAAAATTGTTTTAATAACTCTGTATCATTTCCTTCCTGAAAAATTTATAAATGGAAAATATAATAATCTACAAGTGAAGAGACAGGAACCAAAACCTGGAGAGATCGTTGAACATAATTGCGCAAAATCAGGCGCACAAGCCGTTAAATGTAAAATAGTTAATAAGGGATTTTTCTTTTAATTTATTTTAAAGTGTTCTAAGGAATCTATTGTCATTCATGTCAAATACATTTAACTACATATTTTTCAAACCGAAAACGAGAGTGTGATCCAAAAAATAAACAATAATAAAAGTGTATTATAAACATTTTACGAAAAGAAACACTTTTACTTTCTCTAGAAATAAATATAATAAAATATCATGCTTTTTAGTGAAAATATTAAAAAAAGAAAATAAAAGTTTTTGGAGGAGATCCAAATGTATTTCTAACTATCGTTCCTTTAATAATCTATTAAGGAATATTCATGATGAAAAATCTAAATAAAGGTTTCGGAATCTCTTCTCTTAAAAGATACAATTTAGGAAAGTTCGCTCTTATTTTTGGACTTAATCTACGGTATCCAAATCATTCATCACGTTTGTTCCCGTAACTTTTTGGCATCAAAGAAAGTCGAACACAAAAAGAGACAAATTAGGGGAAAAGTTTCCAGCCAAAAAGGTCCTCTATATACTAAAGTCGTCTTTTGTTATCCTGAAGAAGCATCTACCCGGAGTTAGGGAAGTTTTTCTCGACATAGGGAATTTTGCTCACGTATAGGGATTCTGGAAAAGAACGATGGAGATCAGGGAATTATTAAAGAGAGTTCTTAAAGTTCTGAACTAATGACATTTTAATCAGATATTATGAAGCAGCAAGTTTTAACATTTCGATTATAGGTTCCAAACTGATTATAGGTTTTACTGTTCACGTTTTTCTTACAGGAACAGTTTTTGAAGGGTTTTTTTTTTGTCCACTTTTACAACTGATGTAATGATACACCGAAGTGACATGGAGCTTTTAGAAATATGAATGGTGAAAAGTAGTATTTGTAGAATGTTATTAATACCTGAAGAGTTCAAGAACATAAAATGAAAGTGTCATTTGTTTTTATGTTGAAATAACGCGAATAAAAATTACAAATGTGTATTCTGATGTTAATTCCTTTTCAAAAACTATTCCATTTTGTTCTCATTTCACAAGAAGCAATAATAAATGTTTTGCCTAAAACGCTATTTAAAAGAGTCTTAACATTTAAGCAATTTTCGTAGATATCGACGTACTAGATGCTGCTAATTACTCTGTAAATGAATATCAAATAAAGGTATAAGGTATCTGTATGGATGGCCAAAATACAAATAGCAATGTATGGATACCGCTGAAAGAGTGAGAGAGACTCAAATTCTCTAAATTTTCTTTGATTTTAATGACACCGTTTGGAATAATCTTTGAAATGGATTTATATATCATGCACAAAATTTGCTTGAAATTCATTCATTTTTGCGATTTTTTTTTGTTGTTGTTTTGTTTTGTTTTTTTGTGTTTTGCCCCATATTTATTTAAATTAATCCTTTCGATGTTAGGTTTCGATTAATGTTTTAATGAAATAGCTTAATAATATTTAAACATAAATTAGAGATTTTTGACGCACGGGGTTTAAATCTGAATTACTAACAAAGCAGAAAACAAAAATTTTGAAATACGCTTAGCATTCCCCCTCTCCCTGAAAAACAGTTCAAATTACTTTCAGTTATGAAATTTTTAAATAAATTGTCAAAATCATCAAAAAACATGTTTTTTTTTTTTTTGCTTTGCAATAACAATATTTTTAAAACTATGAGATTTTAAAGGGAAAAAAATTTTGAATTGAAAGAAATATTCTGAACACAAAAAGAAAAAAGAAAAATTCATTTTGAGAAAACTTTAGGTAATCAAAGTGTTGAACAATTCGTAAATTACTTAGATTAAAATTACATAGGAAAAAAAGATTCTAATCTATATATATAATTTTCATTTTATAGATAAATTAATACATATAGAAGGATGTTTCTGAATCAAAAATTGTTTTCGTAAATTTCGCCTTTTCGTACCCCGAATACCCTTAAAAGCACGTTTTATTGATAGTTTTCATGACATTCTAAGTCTTCAAACATAAAGTAAGTAACATTGCCTAAGTAAATATTGAATTTTATTGTTAGTAACATATTGTCAATTTATTTGTATACAAATTTCTGCATTTAATTAATATTTATGTTTACTTATAATATTAAATATTTGGCGCAGCTTAGACTGATTTTGCACAAGAGACATAATTAATGCTGTCTCTCACATATTCAATACAAGTGTATGGTAAATAATTGAGAATTTCCCTCCATTTTATGCATTGTTGAATAAGTGGATAATAACATAAAAGAGCATTGTTCATCTAGTTCCAATAGCATTTAAGAGATTCGATAACGTTGTGAAGTGAAAAAATAAATTTTTAAAAAAGTAATTAAATTAAAAATAATTAAGTAGTTAGTAAATAAGTTGAAACATACACAAGATAGTTCCTTATTTATAGAGTCATTAATATTCTTGAAATTTTAATTTTCAATCTTCGAAAAATAGGTTTTCTTTTAGACATGTCTCGGCTACCTTAAGCCCTCGAATAACGAGAAACTTTGACAAACATTCTGTAATTATGCTGTCAATCAGAATTTTTTCAGTAGCTCACGAATTGCGACATGGAGAAATAATTATCATTATTTAAAACAAATTATTGCCATTGAAAAATTAAAAGGAAATAAAAAAGAGAAGATTAATTCAACTTGTGCAGAAAGAAATGCATGACTTTATCGAAAATAGTGACTAATTTATCATGCACTGATGTAATTACCGCCATTGTTTACAATACTGAGCAACGATTTTCTTCAAAACATCAAAATTTGAAAGAAATGCCAAATAAAGAAAAATCTGAATGCATTCTTAAAAATGTATTAAATTTTAGAAAAACGAAATAAACTTCTTAAGAATTTTGCTACCAGTCACGCTATATTTGTCAGCTTTGTTGCAAATTGTAGTATTTGAACCAACGGATACTGTTTACAAATGCCGAAATTTTGAAAAACATATTCATAAATTGTTCCGAATTCTTATTTGATAACTACGCAAATAAAAATAATATTGAGAGAATTAAAGAAATGTCATTGCCAGCTAGTTGATATAACCAAAATTTTTGATGATGTAAATTGTTTAGATAGAATTGTAATCGTGTGTGTCATTAGATACGCATCAATAAATAATTCAAAAGCCTTTAAGAAACTGTGTGGTTTTGTTTCTATGAATGATATGATCGAACACATTGACACTTGTAGTCAAGCACAAGAGTTTACTAATTTAAAAAATAGGCTAATACTGCATTTAAAAAGCAAATTATTATCCATAACAACTCATGGTCTTACAGTTATAAAAGGAAAAATTGTTGGATTTGTGAAATTAATGGGGGGAATTAACTTCACCTCTCACTTTAATCGTTTCATCGAATCTAGCATGAGAAATTTTTTTTGCAAAAGCATCTTATGCAATAACTCAAAATGACACAACTATGATCGTATCAATTACACAGATGCTTCAAAGCTTTTTTTTTTTTTTTTGACGGAAATTGAATTAAAATATGGAAATTTGCTGAAATGCAAGTTTCAGGATTTAATGTGACTTGATGTGTTTTGACGAAATACAAATACTCTTTTATTAAATTAGTGAACGTGGTACCAATTCAATGATAAAGAATGGTTTTTAAACTTTTGCTTTTAAATTAATGGTGAACCATTATGTTAATGATTTCAGCCTCCAAGGGAATGACGACACCATTTTGAAAATATACGAAGAATGGAAGTTTTTTTTTTTTTTTTTCGAAATTAACATTACTTGAAATATCCATAAAAAGTAGTAATTTTATTTCATTTACCTGATAAAAAGGCAACGTGAAAGCGAAAAAAATTGATGCAATCGTTATATGTTTTAAAACTGAATTTCATGGATTAAAAAGTGAATTTGAAAGCCAATTTAAAAATTTTAAGGAGCATCGTAAAATATTTATTTATTTTATAATCAAAACCAATGAAATAGAAGAAAATATTTTAGATTTTTAGCATTTTCCCTACCTTAAAGTTTACAAATTTAGAATAGAAATGTTTGATTTTAAAATATCAACGTTAATAACACTGATAAATGCAATTATAACTTCCTATAAAGTTTTAGTCTCTGAAAAAATTGGCTTTGTTCTTTTTGTCCGCATTTGATTCAACGTATTAATGAGAGGAAATCTTTTCGCAGATGAAATACATTTTAAGAGCAGGAGCTGCTTGGTATTGAAGAGAAATATAAAATTCCTTCAGTTAAGTATGTTTTGATAATAATTAAAATAAGAATTTTAGTTTTTATGCTTGAAGTTTAAAGCATATTGTAATTATTTTCTAAGTAACATTTATTTTATAATATAAATAAACAAAAATATTACTTTAAAATTAAAATAACATTGACCCGAAATATCTTCTTTAGAAAAACACAAACTTTTTCTCTTTCTCCAACTTTAACTTATACTTGTTTAGAACTTATAAACCTTATAACTTTGTTTCTTATAAACTCTCATTCCTTATTTTAGCTTACTTAGCCATTAACTTAGTTTACATTCATTTATCCTCTTACATTTCATATGAGATCAGACACACTTTTTAGTAACAATAACAACTTCTTTTATTCACACATTTACAGTTCCATTCGCGTTACCTTGGGATCAGTACAGATTACCGTTAACACTCATTCACCCAGGGTCAAATGTGATATGTTTATATTTGTTCGCTCCTCTCGGAGACTCGGTCTGATCTGATCTAAGGGGATTGTGTGACATCTTACACTTACCCCTTACATGTAGCCACTATACTTTCCCTCTTTTTTTTTATTAATAATTGATAATATAAAATTAGGACGAACATATAAATGCACATGTAAACAGTGCATGATTTCTGACAATACTGGCGGTATTAGAAACTTACCTCAACAGAACGCTTTAACTTAAAACTTGTTCAGAAGTACAATATTTAAGTACACATTTTAAACTTAAAATATGTTATACATATGAGTCACCCTGTTTAAGTATCTCATCAAATCTGTCATACTAACCTTTCGACATTGTAGGCACGTGGCCACTTAACATAATGCTTTATTAAAGAGAGTGTCGTTAGTAATGACTAAATTTAGTAAATAACTGATTTGCGATAAATGGAAAAATTATTTTCTGCACTAACAATTAATTCAAATGCATTAAGATTTTTTAAATCTTTTTCGTAAAAAAAAAATAAACCTTTTTTTAATATGTCAATGAATTTTTTTTGTATAATTGAAATTTTAATTGAGCACGACGTTCTCCCATTTTGTTTTATTTATTAAAAAAAACATTAATTTTCTATCCCTTCTACAAATTTATAATTTATTTGAATTTCGTCCTTATCGATTTGATTTCTTTTAGAAAGCATCTCACAAATATAGCCCAGAAGAAAATACTCATATACAAAACCAATAACTACACAAAATTTGATTTGCATGATAAAGGAGTGCAGTTTTATTTTGAGAAACACGTTTCCTCTGTGTTTAAACTCACTATACTCTTATTTGAGACTCAAGTCTCACTTACTTTTTGGACAGTTACAATCTCTCCATTACACAGTAACATAATATTATTATCCTATAGTGCGCATGTGCTTTACATCTCTCCCACGTGCACGCAGGAGCTAGTATATTTCTTTCAATGTATTTTAAGAAATAATACTTATATATTTGCCAACCGCATAAAGAATACATATACTACACATTAGGAGCCACAATTATTTTAAATAAGGGCAAGTCACAGAATACCTCTACGGATATAGGGAAATTTATCCCGATTTAGGGAAAACTCATACGAGAAAACTGATCTCAAGAGAAAGTTAATGGTTTCTTGTTGTTTTTTCAAAAGAATATATTTCCCCCTAATCAAAAGTCGTAAATCTTTGTTTTGTCTCACAATGGTTTTTTCTTCCATTTTTTTTTAAATAAGGATTTTCTGTATAACATCTTTTGTCTTTCGGTCTTTTCGTTTTAAAATTCAATCTAAATGGATTGGGTCACTGATTTTTGGTTTGAATTTTGAATACTCCCTATCTGAATACACTTCAGAACACATTTTTAATGGAAGTGCTTTTATTGTATTTATTCTTTACTTTTCTTGTCGAAGTTCAAGTATGTATGAATATTTTATTATCTTAATTTCATAGAATAAAATATTCATTTTTGGAAAATGGAACTTTTTTTTAAAATCTAAGAAAATTATTTTTCTTTAAAAATATTGATTTTTGGCAAACTTCCCAGTGTTGTTTAAAATGCTCAGGAAACTTAAAATGACATCTTAAATAACTTACAGGAAACCCGAGTTTTACATAACTCGACGAATTTCAAAAAAATGCTTCAAAGGTATTTATTTTTCGTGGAATTTTTTAACACTTCATTTTTATACAATGTAAATATGAGAATTTATTTTATGCTACTCGATTTAATAAAGTGTACTTTAAATCAACATGCCACGTTTATATTGAAATATTAATTCATTTGGTGCGTAGGTGAAAAAAAGAAATAACACTAAGAGATAAATTGAATGATTATTAGCATCGCATTTGGAAGCAACATTAGGCACAAAAGAGATAAAAGAACACTCACCAAAAATGTTTTGTTTTTACACACATGCACAGTGGTTGTTGAAATTTGACTATACTAATCCAACTTCTAATTTTTTTTGAGTTTTACAAGTAATATTGTATTCTCAGATCCTGTCCATCGAAATTAATCGGAAGAATAACTGCGTAGTTTTTAAATTCCACGAAATTGATTATTTTGAACTTAACAGTATTTTTTTTTTTTTTTTTGCTAAATTTATTTAAAAGACGGAACTGGTTTTTTTTTTTCTAAAAGCACCATATGATGTAATTTAAGATTTTAATAACAAACGAAAGGTTGCAAACCCAATACATTATCAGCTTATTACGTAATTTCACCTTTTTTTTCAATGAGAAAATAATTAGTAATTTTCCCCGACGCCATTTTTATTCTTAATCTTAAGCAAAATAAATCCATATTTTTCATTATCATACGCAGATGGTTTAAAAAGTACCTGTTTTTGAAGAGTTTTGGCAATGCTAAAATAAGTTGGTATTAAAATGAAGTGTTGCCAACTGACTGGTAATTTACTGACTTTTTTATTACTCGTAATTCGGTAAAAGTTTTAAGCAACCCGATATATTTATCAATATTGCCAAGTTTTCAAATAATAATATAATCCTGTAAATATTACTGTGAATTGTTTAAGTCATGAATATAAAATAAAATATTTTGTTTGATTCTGGTGTATTGTTACAAAAGTGTAATCCGAAAGTAAATAATATTCAACAAATTTGAAATAAATCTTAAATAATACTTGTACTCGAATAATTATTCACCATGAAAACAATTATAAAATATATAACAAAATACATTATCTATTTGCAAACACGTTTTACAAAATAAGTGCGTATTAAACATAACTGAACAACACTTTGATTTCAATGCTGTGATTTAATTTTTGTACGAAATAATCCTGTCGTAGAAAAAGTTTTTTCAGATTGCACGGTTGTTGGCTTAATACTCGTAATTATGAAACAATACAATATGTGCATATACGAATACTTCCCCCTTAAGTTTTTCTATTGAAAATACTCCAGTTCATTTTTCAACAATTTTACTAACATTATTTAAATTTTGTGTCAAAGGCGGATTAATATGTTGTACTTCTGTTTTTATAATGATGAATTAATTAAGTTTCTCTTCCTCTGATATTGTAACAATAGATGTCGGAGAAATTATGCATTTGAAATTTTCGAAATCAACAGCATTTATAATTTGTTTTAATTTGGCTGTCCTCAATATGTGTACCGTTTTTTGTTCCCCGTTTTTATTGACATTTTATACAACCAATTCCATGATTTTGTTGCGATTACAGTTTTACTGGTTTCATTAAGAATATCGCAATCTTCATCTTCGCTTTTATTAATATCGGTACCGAAAAAAATGTAAAATATCTGAATAAGCAATTTGTTGTTCTTGAATGCAACATATCAAGATTTTCATAAGTCCCAAACTAAACATCTTATTGTAATCAGTTAGATCGCCGAGCATGAGTTTCAGTGTAGCATTAGCAATATGTAAATTAATATTTTCAGAACAGATTTAACAGTATTTTTTTTTTGGTTATATTGATAAGATTGCATCATATAACAATTGAAGATCGTTATCGTTAAAATTAATATTTAATTTTAAATCTATCCCACTTTTTCTGATTCTTAGTAAAACGTTCCAACATTGTGAGCAATCTATTATATCGCATTTTACAGAATAGAATTAAGGAAAATTGAGTACCCAATTCCTTTCATAAGTTTTTGGAAGAAATATATATATATATATATTTTGGAGTGTCTTGTGAAGTATTTTGACTACTTTTATATTTTGTTTCCGGAAAAACGCAAATTTACAGAACACGGAACAGTCTTGAATAATTTTTTAAATCCACCGTTATTTTTAGTATTCCTGCAGTATTAACGAAATACAAAAAAGTGTATTAAAACAATGTACATAATTTACCGAATTGCTGGTAATAACAATGTAGAATTGCGGAAATAATGTAACGCTAAATTTCTAAATTGACCGATATTGCAATTTTTAGTGTTACCATTTGTTAAAAGGCACGGACACAAATGAGACACTGTGTAATGAGTTCGTTTCGATTTCTACCGAATCAAAATTTGACTGGTGTTCCGACGATTTGTCACCGTCGATGAGACTTGGACACATACACCAGATACTAAGAAATAATAATAAAAAAGTGGATCACTTACGGTGATTCTGCTCCAAAGAAGGTGAAGACTGTCTCATGGACCAAAAAAGTTGTAAAGATGATTTTTTTTCTGTTAAAAGGCACAAACCCAAATGAGACACTTACAAAAGGGGAGAATGATCAAAAGACGAGTATCTCGTTCTGATTCTCCAATCCTAATATCTTCTTACCCATTCTTGACATGAGTACGTTTTGAGTCACCCTCATCTTCAGACAAAATGTAACATTTTAATTAAATATAAACAATTTTGTGAAAATCTTTTTTTTTTTAAAACAAAAGCTATTTTTTTAATATTTCACTTTATATATGTCATTCTGCTTTTATTTTAAATTTGACACTGATTTATAGGTTAATTTTAAATATTTCTGCTTCGAGTTGTCACCGTCGATGAAATATGAATGCATTATTATACATCGGAGATCAAAAACCAATTTAAACAATGGATTACTTCTGGTGAATCTGCTCCATAGAAGACGAAACCGGTTGCAAAAGGATAACGACAATTTTTTGGAAATCAAGGGGACTCTCCTCACTGATTTCTTTGTAAAAGAAAAAAAAGATCAATCGATTATACGACAAAGAGTTACCTCCCATTCCCTTTTCCCATTCTAACATTTATTCTGTTTGAACGAAATTTGTATAATAAATGATAGATGTATAATTTGATAATTGAAGAACGCCATTATAATTTTATAAAATAAGTTTTATAAAAATTTAAGCAACTTACACATTTTCTGTTTGTATGTTTAAATCCATATTAATTCAGTTAGCTAAGCGATAAATAGCTGACAAAAAAAAAATCTCGAACCTTTTTGTATTATAAGGTCCTCACAATAGCAAACTTTCCTGTAAAAATGAATGTTTTTCTTGTATTTACACCCATGTGATTCATTATTACATTTCTTATAATTTATTACTCTTTTTCAAATCTTCAATGAAAATTTTGTTAACTGAAAACAAAAGTTTATTGAAAGGTAAAGCAGAAATGAATAAAGTGACATCTATTGAAATTTATTTATCAAATTATTATGAATTCAAACTTCTTTGTATAACACAGGTTTTAAGAGTAACAAAAATTATTCGAAAGATGTATAAATCATTCACATAAGAACATTATTCAAATCTCCATTCATTTTGAGATAAAATGTCAGTAAACTAAATATATAAAAGTTTATTTATTCCTAGGAATAAAACTCAAACATTTGGTAAAAAAAACACACAAAAAATATATTTACTTCCCACTTTATATAGGTTAAGAAAATGGATTCACATGGTTTGGCTCCAAAATATTCGTTAGGAGAAACAAACATTCATTTACAGCATTAAGAAGTTTTTCACTATAACCACAGAATTGCCAAGAATTCCTCCACCACAAAAGCCACAAAGAAATACCAATTCGGTGTATAATTTTTGACACTGATTTTGTCTCTATGCGGACTTACCTAAATCCAATAAACATTTCTTTAAATTCCTAAAAGATTTCGATACAAACAAATTTTAATAAAATATGCCTAATAAGTAATAATTGAAGTAAATGTGACAATTTTCCTATTCATAACATATAATTTACATATACATTTTAATTAACGGAAATAAGTATTCCAAAACATGATATAAAACATCAAAATTACGTGTATTTAAATGCATAAAACTAAACTCAGAGAAGTGGAATGTTTTTATATCCAACGATGATGCTTTAAAATTATCAACAGATTTTATATTGCGTCAAGAAGCCTTTATAACACGCTTTTGCCTTTAATATCCTTTTTAATGATACATAAATTAATTTCATTTCATGTGATGTTATTTACTTCCTCTAATAGCTCATAGCTCGAATGCTTGATTAGTCGTTTATTGGCGTCGCACTTAGAAGCAAATCGCTGGCTATTGGAAACGGACCTCCTCATTGTGAACGATCAAATAATGAGAATGGCTCTTGAGAAGTCATTGCACTTTCATAAATTTCCCCCCACGGCAATATGAAGAATTGAAGTCCAGACATATTTGACATTCATTGTCTACACTACTGATCTTTAATGGAATCAGGACTCGAACCCTCAACTCTCGACAATGACCCCTCGGCTACCTCGGTCGCATCTGAAATGACAAGAAACGGTCTCGTGAATGAAAATGTTAAAATTTATCGCGGAAATTTTCCCGTAACCAGGTGATAAATCCAATCTATAAAATTTTTCCAAAGCTAATAATGTATCCTTCTTTCTGTGCCACGAGTCTCAACAATTTCAGGAGATAAATAAAGTAAGCGTTAGACTTATTTGAAGGAATTGCACGAGAAAACGTTATTCCTCTTCATAATTCTTTCGATCCTCATTTATTTACCTACACATATCTCTAGCAAAATCATTTTCTTTGATTCAAAATCCAAGCGTATAATGCAAAAAACCCACATATATTTCCGTGATTAAACTATTTCTTTTTTAAGTAGTATTAAAACAGATCGAGACTACACAAAATAAGAGGAAAACTTTTTTTGCCACATCTGCATTACACTGAAACATCAATGTAATATGAAAGTGGACCAAAATGTACCTGCGCTGAACAATAGATGGGATTGCTGATGCAAGTTGATATAACCATTGTGTTCTGCCTTTTTTTTCTTCAAATGGTGCCAAAAAATTTGACTCTAAATCATAGGTTAATTTTGATTTGGCCACTATTTTCCACCAAATCAAAATTTAATTGCCACCGCTTCGAGTCATCACCATCGATGAGACCTGGATTTATCCTTTTACATAAGAAACTGAGCAACAATCAAAACAATGGATTGCTTCTGGTGAATCCGCTAGAAAAAGGAAAAAGCCATCCTGAATACTAATGGTGACGATTTTTTAAGATGGAAGGCGTCCTACTCATGTACTTCTTAGAGAAAGTAGAAACAATCAGTGGGCGGAATTATAAAGAATTTTACCCTATATTTTCTGTCCTTAATATTCAATTCCTAAAATGAGTGATTTTTGAACCGCTCTCTTGTGTATAGTAGCAAATCGCAGATTCCAATCTACACTTTTTAAAAAATCCGATAATCCAATTCTCATAACATTTTTATCCACAGTTCAAAAGTTATTAAGGATTTCTAGATAATTAAACTTTATAATTATTTTTAACAACACCTCAACTCTTTTATAATCACTCCATGCCGTTTAGTTATGAAAAAAAATCACTCAACAGAGCTTTCAAAGTGTCCTTAAATGAAACCTCTGTGTCTCGCTCGCGGCAGTACAAAGGTTTCTTTGATCCTCAACCACATGGATACCTGGATGCGCCCAATGAAGCTACCAAACAGACAACTAGTTATGTATCGCGTGATGCTCCCCTCCGCAATTTACGACTCTGTGGGAGATATCAGCGAAAGAAGCACACCGCAGAAGGAACGTGAGGACGTTGGATAAAATCGAAAATAAGGTCATGACGGACCATCGGTGTGTGACCTGGATTTTTTTCCCTCCCCCTTCCTCTGCAACGCGCAAAGACAAGAATGTGGGATTATACGTGGCAGGAATGTGGAAGATTCTGATGAAAGCTTTTCTGATGAAAAACTAAAAATACTCTTCTCGGGAAAGTTTTTTTTCTTCTTTTTCTTTTCTCCTCTTTACCGCAGAGGGATTTACTCAAGATCGGAAATAGTAAGGTTTAAGGGCTCGAGTTGCATCGTTTAAGAGTTCGGTCAAGTCCAAGGGAAGTAGATGAAAAGTTATTTTTGGTAGGGCGCCTGATTTATGATAATAATAGAGTAAGCTTCAATTATAAGGTCCCGTTTGATTCGGAACTTTCATTTCATTCCATCGTCGAAGGACGAATCAAATAGTAGGGCTAAAACCGACTGAAAACAGAGAACAACAACGACAACAGCAACAAAAAACCCCTGCTCAAATTGCTTCACACAAGTGTCACTTTAAATCTTTTGTTTAGTGTTTATTAAAGGAGTTACAAAACAAATGTTTAAACTTTTGTCTTCTCTTATATTATTTTCCGTTTTAAGTATTACTTTTTCAATTGAGGAGACTGACTGATTGCTTAGTATTGCTCCCCTTAGAAACAACACGAGGAATGAAGGCAACAGATCGCGTAATTTTCAGCCATTTTCAAGTGACGAGGATGACACTTGACTTGGCACTTCCCCCTCGAAACTTCGACACAATGCCAAATGGAGGACTTGGAGTCTCGACAGATTTGACATGCATCAAATCTGCTACATGGTGGCTCTTTATTGCTCTCAGTACTAGTTAAAAGCCAAGTTTGTAAGTGTAATGCAATGCATTAAATAATAATAAAGTGTTAAGATTGTGTTAGGTAAATGCGTTGAAAGTGAAAATGTTCTGTTACTGATTTTGGTAAAAATATCCCACATTAATTATCCATAATATTCCGTTCATTTTTTTTCGCATTAGTGTTCTTTGTTGTTGAGAGTTTTATCGAAATGAAAGAAATCACATGGCCAGTTCTTCATATCCTAATGAAAGAAGATGCGAATATCCAGAAACTCTGAGCTTTACCAAAAAGTAAGATGGGTCTTGTTCCATTCGAATAATTCAAGTTTTACCAAGAACAAATTCAGAGAACGATTCTTCTTTCGCATAAAACATATGCTACATGAATTAGTAAAAAGGCATCACAGCAAAGTTCTGTGTGTGTCGTCCAAACATTCAAATGTTTAAATCCTGTAACAACGTTTAATCTTGTTGTTGGGTGTCCATGGTAATTATCACTTTCTCAATTTTGAGGAAAATTCTTCATTGAAAAATAGACATTAAACATATTCTACACTTGTTCTGTATTATATGGGAAGTATATCATTTCAGTGGTGTTTTTACATCTTATTTTAAAGTAGTTAGCCATATATTATGTCAACTCTGATTATAAATCCCAATAACCTATTATTTTTTAAGCAGATGACAAAAAAATTAATTATCCACATAAAAATTAATAGATAGTTATATTCGGTGAAAATATGGTGTTTAACAGAATGTATAATTACTGTTCTATCTAAAGGACGAACTAAATAGAATACAGTGTGTTAGTTGGAAACAAACGGAATAGGTTTCATAAGTATGTTATTTTTGATTTTTAGCGTGGAATAGCATTTATTGTCAACCAATCCTGCTTATGAAATCATTAGCTAGAAATGAAGCTGAAATTATAAAAATATAAGTATTAAAGAAGAAATTTTTTGCCTGTGTGAATTTTTTTTACTTCTTAACTGAAAGTGAAAAAGCTAAGCCCCAGAAAGTAAAGTATTTAGCAATTAAAAAAATTAATTAAAATTGCGACAATCCCGAGATTAAAAAAAAAAATATTTTCTTTTCACTTTGCTTCCTGAGCTTTTCCAACTTAATTTAAAATACCTATTTTTAGACAAGACTTTTTTTGGAGGATGACTTTGAAAAGATCCTTTAAGTTTACATTTATTTTTTTTAAATTAATGATTTCAGTGTATATCATTTATACTATTCGTACAATAGAATCAACATCCAGCTCTGTAAAAACTACTTTTTCATGTAATTTTTATAATTTAAAATACCAGATATATTAATTTTTATAATTAAAATACCATACCAGAGGTCTTTTTTTAATAAATATTTTTAAAAAATATTAAAAGAAAAAATTTAATATTTAATAAAGATTTCATTTTAAGAAATCTCGACATATCTAAATTTTCTTGTGTAATATATTTCTAAAAATACTTATTTTACTGTGAGAATTTTTTATGCAATATATTTCACACAACTGTTCGTTATGGTTAAGGCAGCTTTTAATTAATCAGCATTTTGACATCCCGTTATTACTTCCTCTTCACTTTCCAATTTTAAACTTATTAAAAAAACTATAAAACAAAGGCCCTGTGAGTTGAAGTCACACACATATAATAACCACGTGATTTTATTCAGAAAAGCGAATAATCAATTTTTAATTCCTCTTTTATCTGTAGCAAATAATCCCTCAGCCAGTCTTACTTAACTATTAAATAGAATACAGATTACGTTTTCCTTGTCGACCCAATCGGGTAAGAGTTCTTAGAAAAATAAAAGAAGTGGGTTCAAGTCCTCTGTCCTGGATATTATCTGATAACTTCTTACGCTTGGCACGACGGTCACTATTCCTTTGTATATAGCTCAGCTACATCTTCTACTACTGATTCATTTTCAACTTTCATATCAAAAACCATTTTATTGCTCATATATTCATCTACTCAGTTCTATTTAATAATTCTAATCTAATCTACATAAATCACGTTTCATCAATTGGGAGATATATTCAATTCAAACATATCACAAAAAGTCCCCGAAATATTAGTTAAAAGGGGAAACGCGAAAAATATACTGTCATAGTGCGATCAAAAATAATAATATTCGAAAACAGGAATTTAGTGAACTTTTATGTCTCTGCTATTGTAAAAATATAAGTGGATATATTAGTCCCTACCATGATTATCAGAGGAAAACATATTAAAATATTTTAACGATTATATAAATCGTTTCATATATACTAGTAATTCTGTGTTATTTTTTTTTAATCGCAAGTACCTTAGAAATTTTATTTATTATTTTATTTAAAGGAATAGCAATTTACATCCTTTTTCAGAGAGAATTGATTCAAATAATTATTTTCTTCTTTAAAGACTATATTTTGTAAATATTGTTGTTATGAGTAATAATATTCCACAGCATTAAAATTTTGGAAAGTATTCGATTTGATTTCTTCACATTATAAATCTTAGTAAATATTTATCTCATTTAATTTTAATAATTCTCAATAAAATCTTACCTCAAGAGAGAAAAGGCACAATCATACAATTAGACAGCTTAGAAAGAGAGAAAACTTACCTAAAATAGAAAAGAAAGAATTTAATTAAAACATTTATTATTATAATCAATATCAAAGCTACTAAGTAGCATCGATTTATTTATGAATACCTATAACAGAAAGTATGCAGATCAGGATAATACAAGCTAAAAGAGAATTACGTTGTTCTTGATTGTTAGAATGATGAAACTTACACATACAACCGTATTTATTGATGCAATTAATCCTGTTTCTTTTATGAGAATTAATTTAATGTACTGCATGAAAATTTTAAAAGTTTTTCCAATTCTAAATTTGCACTTGTATTTTAACCTACTGCCCCTTATCTGAACTTGCTGATATTGTGTGTAACTCCGCCTTGACAATACAATACTATGGGATGCTTAATTAGAGACGAATTTAGAGGGAGGGTCTGAGAGCCTGAGCTTTGCACTTAACAAAGTCTATTTTAGTTGAAATTTAGTGCACACATATAGATAATGTAGTTTCTTTCTTTTCTTTTTCTAGCTTTAAAATTCCAGATTCAAAAGAAATAAATTTAAGTAAAAAACATTTTTAGATCAAAATTTTATTTAAAAGATAAAAAAAAAAAGTTAATCGTATACCTTCAAGTTAATTCGCTCAAAGAAATATACAAAAAAGATTCAATAAGAAGTTCAGCAAACAAATTTATTAACCATATAAATTTTTGTATTCGTGCAAAATAAAACCAATGTTATAAATCTAAAATACCTCCAGTATTATAAAAAAAAATATAAAATGAAGAAGTATTTTACCATAAATTCAAAAAAAAAAAAATTACTTAATTTAAAAGATTTTTAAGAATTAATTGTTGCCAGAAAATTTTTTAAACCTTCATATACTATTGAATATTGATCAAAAGAATAATATTTTTCATATTCGAAAGTTTTGGGAACGGAATAAAAAATTAAAAGAAAATGCAGTTTTTGCATTTCAGATTTTACCGCATTCAAGGTACTAAAAAATTCTTTTTTGGAAAAACCGATGATTATATATTTTGGAAAGAAAAAAAAAAAAGAGTTTGAAATTTGAACGTAATTCTAAATTGTGCTCACGCAATATGCAACAGCATATTGCGTGAAAGCTTTTACATATATTTGTTAAAGCTTTTACATATATTTTCACGTTTCATGTATATTGCTGTCAACAAGCATATAGCTCGAAACATTTTCTTTTTCATTTTGCAAATTTATACTGAATATTGTTTTTAGATATTTATACAAGCATTGTTTAATATGTTTTTATTTCCATGAATTATTTTATTTAATATTTATATCGTTGAATGTAGTTGTGTGTATTATCGTTGAATGCTGTTGAAAAAATATTAAACATCATTAAGTGTCATTTTGGAGTATTTATTAAATTCTATTTCATTTCAATAGAAATGAGATTTTTTTCTTTCCTACAAATTTATTAAGTTATAGTTATATTTAGTTAGTAATTATACGTAATTAATGAAATGTATCCACTTACAATGGCAACGCTACACGGAATCATATTTTTCTTTGATTGCCTTGCTGAAATAATTTATCTTTGTGATCATTATAAACAGATCATAATTTTTGACTATGATAGAAATTCTTGCACTGCATAGTAAAATTCCCCTCTTTTTCATTGTGTAATATTACACAGAACTGATTTTTTTTAATTTCTAAAAAAAAAAAAAAAATCAGATAACGAAATTAAAAAAGCTCTTAAATTCTGTTTATCCCAATACAATTTCTTAAAAGAATTTTGTAATTTTTTTGAAAAAGAATTTAAAATAAGTTTTAATAAAGGTTCTATGCAAAGTTTTGCAGAGAATAGATTTAGCCACTCAATATGTGCTCTTTTATTATTATATTAAATTTCCAAAATATAAGAATTAAAATAAGCGATTAAATATTGACAATAGTAAACTTTTCCGATATTAAAATTAAAGCTAACAATAAATTATACGATTGAGAATTATATCAGCTATATGTAATTAAAATTGAAGCAAACGATAAAAAATTCAAAAGTGATCTGATACATCAAAAGTTATCCAACTGAAACAATAGCTCCTTGGTTTGCTAAAAAAACCCAGATCAAAACTTTTTACAACATACTTCTATTTCAATTATCAACTAAACCTCCTATTTGATTTTCAGCTTAATAAATCGCTAGTTTTCTATCCATTTGTTAACATAAAGATAAATCGAAACGTACCTTCTAAATATACATCGAAATGGTTCGCAATTACAACCGCAAACAAATATATTTGAAATCACAACTGCGGGGGATATATGTATGCATATCAAGTAATTTAAATACACACAAATATATTTTAACCTTTATATGCAATCCATATTCCAATTTATAAAGGGAAATAATATTTTTACTATATTTTCATTCGATTCGGAAAAATTTAAACAGCAAAAGCCTTATTAATAAACACCCTTAGCTACATAATTTAAACCACTATTGAAAACGCTAGTGTTGAGAAAACCAATGAACGTAAATATATAGTTAAATTTTCTTAAAAAAGTATGAATGTATGATATTACTTAAATATAAATATTCACTGAGAAAAGGGGAAACGAGAAGAATTAAACGATGAACGTTTGCCATGGCAAATATTTCCTAATCTTAACAAAATCAGTTTCTTGAAAGAGAAAGCGAACATTTTAAATTCATTCATTTCATTAATGAATTTCAGTCTAGAACTCCAGAATAACATAAGAATAACCACTTTATGGATCCCCGTCATTAAAAATACCTCACTAAAGGTAAACAAATAAAACTTAGTAGCTGTAGATAAATTTGTATATATTATGATAAATTTAATTTATTTTGCTGAGCAAAACAAAATGCAAGCATTCAAATAAATGCATTAACTTTTAAAATGATTATTATATTCGTAAATTATACAGAACTCTGAATCAGAGGGAAAATAAAATTTTTATTTTCATCTTTTAATTAATGAGAGAATTTTCCAGAACATTGTTCTTTTCGTTCGTTTTATAATCCACTTTAAATGATTCTTTGTTCTTCTATTTTAACTGTAAAATCGTTTCAAAACATTCGCTACCATCTTGAACGTCACAAAATAACGAATAATAACAATGTGGCTGATTCCACAAATATAATCCAATTAAATAAATGAGACAATTACTTTCATTGGTTAAGGAATTAAAAAATTGGTATTCTAATTTTGTGTTAGCATTGTAAATAAATTTCTGAAACATAAGAATTAGGAAAGCGTTAGAATCACATTTGACATAAAATGCATTTTTTTTCTTATAGAATATTATAGAATTAAATTATTCATATAGAGTAGAAAATCACATTATAATGCAAGAAAGAAACAGCTAATGAGTTTAATCGAATAAAAGTTATTAGATTGAGCATTTTAAGCTAAATCAAAACGAGTAAAATGCTGACTTTTTTTTTAGGCAATTTAAAAGCTTTCCTCGACTTTAAAAAACATATATTCAGTTCCAAATCTTCACAAACATATCATTTTCCCATGAACATACGAATTAAATTCTTACATTTTATAAAATAATTTATTTCTTTTTACTTCATATTTCGTTTCCTAATAATTTTCTTTCATGCATTTTTCATCTTTTCATGATTTAAATTTTCTTTGACTGGGAAACATTTTTTAATTCATTTCATTCTAGATAAACATCTCATTCAATATCTTCACTACGTAGGTAAATAAAGTCGTAATTATTACATCACCAAGAGAAATATGAATAACTTAGATTTGAGCAAACAAATACCCTCATTCTTTTTCGAATCACGGTTTGATTCCTTTTCTTTTCCCCGAGTCTCATGACTACCACGCAAAAAAAAAAAGTCAATTTAAAGAAGGCAAAAGCGAAATCGGGACGTCGCGTCACGACAGAATTAAATATTAATTACATGATTAAAAGGAACGTCAAAGCGGAGAGGAACTCCGCGAGCTTTGTTGATGAAACATTCTCGTCATGGATAGGACTTCGGATGCATTGCAGAAATAAAATAGCTTTCGCTTCCCGCTATTATATGTGCTTTATTTTCCCAATTATGACATCAGGTGCGGGTCACGTGCAGCGGGTTAATGACACATTTAGTTGATCGCGATCCGAGTCTTATTCTGTCATACATCGCACGATCGCATAAAAAAATGCATAAAAATAACTTAATATAAATAATCATTAATTAGATACGGCTTCTATATGTAATATAGCCATCATTTAATTAAATATTACAAACCTTTCAACGTTTTAAGAATCATTAAAATTGACGTCATACGTAGCGCCGTTTTATAATTAATGTATGATATTATGTAGCAATTTATTTTTAGTATAATTTTTAGAATTATTTTACCAGATTTAATACTTAAATATTGTTTTTTTTTTCCTTATTCGCCTCTTGATGACTGAAGATACTTCAGTTAAATCCAATTAGAAAAGTAAAAAAAAAAAAAAAAACAGGTATTGAAATTCTATAATTATATGACTTGATTGACATTTAATAGATTAGATTGGTTAATGTGTATAAATTAATTAACAATTATTCATTGATAATGACACTTTTTAAAACAAACGAACTACTTATGAAGAGAGAAAATTTAAAAAATTTGATTGGACGAATTTCGATGAAACATTCATTGAACAATGCTTCTCGAAACATGTTTTTGTTATCATTTCCCGCTTATTCCACGCATTTTGCCCATCACTTAAAATCTATAATCACAAGCCGCTGTTTTTCTAATAAGCATTTTATCCAAAAAAAAAAAAAAAAATTCTCTTATAAAGTACAGTAACGTCTCAATCAATTTACGACGCGATTACGACGTTTCTACATATATTAGACATTATTCTTCGCTCTATTTCACTTAGTATTTTCTTACTTTTGGTCGTCATGTTTCTTATTAGAGTTATTTTGAATTCATTAATGTTGTTACCCCCAATGAAAAGACCAAATATAAAGGATTGCTTGACTGGTTTTATTAACGTTGCACTAGAAGCAACACGATGGCTAATGGCAACGGACCTCGTAATTTTGAACTTCAGTCAAGTGACGGGGACGACACCTGAGTCATCCCCTTCATCTCCTAACTTCCACATCACGCCAAGTGGAGAGCTTTGGGACGTGACAGATTTAAAGTGCATCAGCCTCGGTTACACGGTGGGTCTTTAGCGACATCAAGGCTCGAAACCAAATTGAACGAAAAACAGCTGACAGCGGTTCCGCGACTATAACCACAAGGCTACCGCGAACATTCTAAACAGAAAATAAAAATGGATGGTATATATATGTATCGTAATTTGGCAACACGTTTAAAACATGTTATGTTATGTATGATACACAATATACTTACGAGTACATACTGTAGGTACATAAAATGCTAAACGTAAGCATTTGCATGTGTTTACTTTGTGAATTAGGTAAGTTGACGGAACTGGTAGTTTTTTTTTCCCAATAACCATAAGAAATAAATGAAAGAATCGAAAAATACTATAACAAAAAAAAATTAACAAATTCTTATATTATAGTAAGAATACTCAGTACATTTGTTACAAAAATTAATTTTATATTGCTGAGTCAATGTTTATGTGTTTTGTAACACATATTATAAAAAAATTAATATAAAAATAATATAAAATCAAAGTAAAATTTGTTTATATTGCTTCGCATGTTCCTTGTTGACTGTCCTCGTTGAGCGCAGTTCATCGAGCCCTTTGTCGTCTGGGAACGCATCTTTTGCGTTGCATGAGTTATTCCCAAACATCTTCCAGATGGGTTTCGTATTTCTCTAAATTTTCCAACGGAAACGGTCCAACTATTTTAGTACTCCCTTCCATTTTAAATTGAGTTTTTCTTTCTTAAGCGATCCATTTTTTGTTCGCATCAATAACGTATTTCAAGAAACGAACAGTTTCTACATTGTATCATTTTGAATAACGGTTTCTTCTTTTTATTACATATATATGCATTTCTATCAATGACAGATATATTTTTATTAGTAGCTCAGAATATGGGATGATTTGATACGTTATTTCAAAATATAATATTCATATTTGCCATTCAAATGACATTTTTAAATGAAGGCTTTTCTATAAAATATGAAACGCTTAAAATACTATCTCTTATTTCTAATTGAATTCCGAAAACAAACAAATCCCTTCAAAATATCAAAAATTACAATTTCTGTAATTCTTATAAGTAATTATTGCTGCGAGCTTTTTATTTCTGAAAAATTTGTATGACATCCATATATTATCTTTCTGGCATTTATATGCATTTATTAGAAACGTTTTAACACCCTTACGCAGTAGTACATGCAACAACAGTTTCCAACGACAAAAGAAATCAACCACACTGTAATTTTTCCAGTTCAGTAGCTCTACATTTTATCTGATCTTAAGTAAAAAATTAAGTTTGTGAGTAAGTTTTAAATGTTGTTTTGTTTGTGTAAGAGGATTGAATGCTTGACTGTTTATTAACTTGGAAGTAACAAGAGGGCCACTAGCTTTGGGTTTAGTTAACGTCGCATTAGAAGGAATGCGAGGGCTATTAGCCATAGATCTCGTAATTTTGTACTAGGGTCAAGTGACCATCATGGCATTCCTGCTGGTACTTCTTTCTCTAAGCAATGAGAGACTTTGAATCTCGGCAGAATTTTTATGCATATGTATAGGAAGTTTGAACATTTGAAAGCATGAAAGACTTTTTTTAGATTTCTACTATTAGCTCACACTCTCCCTATATATATATATATATATATATATATATATATATATATATATATATCTTGTTCAAATTTTCAATCGTTAATAAAATACTTTTTATTCATTCACTCAAGTTCAAATACATTTTTTAAACTTGTAGTGGTTGGCACTTGATGTTAATACAGTTTTTTTCCAAATATTAATTCATAAATTTAATTTAATTGGTGAAAATGCAGTTTAGCCCAATCATTTGGCACGATTTCAAAAATTGCCAGACTTGGCGATTTTTTTTTGGCTGATTATTAAGTCTGTGAAGCGGATCAGGGTAGCCAGATTTGGCAAAATACCGCCAAATAATTCCTGTTACCAAGGGTGGTTGGACTAAACTGCAGTCCAACTATTTAATTTACCGGATGAATTATTTAATTTTAGTTTTATATGGGAGAAAAAAATTTGCCACTTAATATTGTGATTCTGTCACATGTATATACATATTTATATTAATTATAATTATTTAATAAAAAGTAATTAAAATCAAATTTTTCTTTGTTGACCAAATTGGAATTGATTTAATTTTTTTATATATTATTTATTTTATTTTGTTTTTGTTAACAAGGACTTGCGACAGTTTGTGTCACTTGATGTTATTAAATTTTCATCAAGCCTCCCAAAAACCAAAATGAGAAAAATATTTTCTTTTGAAGTAAAAAGCTTTCATAATTTTTTTGGAAAAGGAAAGAATAAAAGAAACAATTCCAAGTTTGCAGAAACTTGGAGGAAAAATTACACTTAAATTGTTCAATTCAGTTTACAAGGCCAAGTAGACTTCGTTGTGTTTTGCTTGTAATTCATTTTCGTGCTGAGTTTTCACATTTACTTAAAAATTTTCTGAAATTATTATTCTTTAAAAAAAGGGAAAAAAACCTCTTTTTTTTCTTAAAATAAAACACTTTATGTTCATTAACACTTTGTGTAAGCTGTACCAGTTAATACTTCAGCTTGTAATTTTGCAATTAAAATAAAACCACGGGAAGAAATATTTAAATTTTTACTGATAATTACAACTTACATAATTTCTTCAGGAGCTGAAAATCATGCATGAAAATTTTTAAAGTCTTAAAAACATTTTAATCTTACTGTTTTTTTTCCCTTCAAAATATTGATTCTAATTTCTTTAGTTAAAATACGGATGCCAAATAAAAGCCACACTACACTTCTTGTAATACAAAAATATTTCTAATCAACACTTGAAAATGATCTACATTTCGGATCTATTTTACAAATACCCTAACATAGTTCTTATTAACGTCGCACTGGAAGCAACACGAGGACTGTTGGCCACGGACCACGTAAATTTGAACCTCGGTCAAGTAACGAGGACGGCTCCCCCTCTCTTAACTTTCATACTACTCCAACGGGTGGACTTTGGGCCCCGACAGATTTAACGTGCATCCGCCCCGACTACACGGCAGGTTTTGAGCGGCCAAGGATTGAACCAGCGACTGAACGAAAACCGCCCCCCCCCCACACGAATCCGAAACCATGACCCACCGAGCCACATAACTTAACATAATCGAATGAGAGAGATTTCAAGACAAAACTTAAGCTGAATTTCAATTTTCCATTCCAAACTTATACAACCGAAGACATCAATTCTAAAACTGTAATGAATAAAACAACGTTTTACAATTGCCAGATATATATTTCTAAAATTGCATAAGAAATAATTACAAGTACAATAAAATTGTCCGATCCAAGGACGATATTTTTACTGATGCAAGATCAATCGGAACAATATTTCAATTCAAAATATTTTACAGGCATCTCTATATTCAGTTATTTGGCCCGTTTCTTCATTTCATTGTTCCACGTAGATTGTTAACATTTGATGATCAGAACAACAAATTGTAAAGATCATTATTCTCCAAAAAATGGTTATCAAGTCTCTTGTTTTGCGACCCCACTCCAACGCTTAAAACATTCGTTCAAGGTGCTAGTTCAGGTGTTGTGTGCGTCATTTGTCCGAGGTTAATAATTATGAATTCCGTCGTCTGTTGCCCTCAAGTTGCTTCGAGTGCGACGTTAATAAAACCAACCAGCCAATATTTCCAACCATAAGCTTACATGAAAAACAATTTCTTAAATTTCTAATTCAATTTAAATATTGATAAATACATTTTAAATTCTAATCTATTAAAATTTTAGTAAAATTATATACTGATTTCGAAGTGTGCTGAAATTGTAATGCGGCTCGGCTATAATAATGCGCACTTCGTGTTATATTTTCAATATGTAAATATGATTTACGGCTCAATATAGCCAGTATTACGATTTTATAACTAAGCAGCACTTAAAATGTAATGCACTATTGTGATGGTTCAGAAAGTACTTGTATGTGAAGGTAGATGGCATCATTAAAATAAATTGTTGTTTCCACAGGGTGCTGCTATCTGTTCAACGGAGCAGAAATAAATTTGATATTGATTTAAAAGTTGGTTTTGATTTGGTAGTCATTTGCTGCAAAATCAAAATTTGATTGCTGATGCATCGAGTTGACGTCATTTGCATCAAGCTGCCACCATCGGTGAGACCTAGATGCATCCTTATTTACCGGAAACCATGTAAAAATCAAAATGTTGAATGCTTCTGGTGAATCTTTTACCAAAACATGGAAGATGGTCAAATCGGCCGGAAAAGTTGTGACGAAGAATTTTTGAGGTGCGAAAAATGTTATGATCGCGAATACGAGTAACTGAGACTTCGGCAGTATAATGAGTCCTAATTATTACTAAAAACAAAACAATTTATGATGTTAAAAGCACCATCTTTTGGAATTTGTAAGGACTTATTGAACAACCCTCGTAAATTAACGATAACGAATAACTGGGACAAATGTTTCTTAAAATTTATGTATCAAAATTAAATTTTCTTGAACCTAACATTTGTGACCCCATTTTGGGCCACCACCCACAGTCTAAGAGGCCTTGTTCGACTATATTGCGATATTTCTAACAAGAGGAAATAGGATTTTGCTTAAAAAGAGAACACGTACCATCGCGATAATTCCATCGCTAGTTATGTGGTCATTAAGCCAGATGAGTTCCGAAGTCCAGCTCTCATATCTAAATGAATGTTTTGGGAGTGTTGATGCAAATCAATATATTGCTAGGGTAGAGAACATTAACTCCAAACTCGACACTGAAATTAAGAGCACTGTTAATGTGAACCAATTTATTGTTAAGAGGGAAGCCAATTAACTGCAAACTCGACACTAAAATTAAGAGCGCTGTTTGAGAGAGACATCATCTTTATTCAACTTTATATACACAAGCGCTCCTAATTTACCCTTTTTTAAAAAGATACCTGCTCCTTCTCTAGGCGAAACCAATTTTTGCACAAAGAGTTTTCACAATACTCTGGGGTCGTAATAGGGGTGACAACTGTTTGTTACGATTTTATTGTGGCAGCTTTCGGTAAAAATGGCAGACAATTTGTTGTCATTATATTTCAACATTTTTCAGCGAAAATATCTTTATTTAGAAAACAAGGAATATACTAGACACATTTTTCGTTTTATTAAATTTACACTTAATTCTGATGTCTTCTATATACGAATTAGCTCTTAAATATTTACAGTTACTAATCAGTATCTTAAATTTGCTCTATTTTTTCAAGTTCTCCAAATAGATGTTGTTTTCCTTAGTCAGAAGTATTTGAAAAGCGTACTCTAAAAATGTAGGAAAATTCTTTATTGTAGATGAGCAGAAGAGACAACAAGCCTTTTCTATCGCAATACTATTACGAGACAGAAATCGAAATACGAAAGATCACGAATTTTACATCCCTTCTTCTTTTCAAATAACAGTTAAGAAAGTAATAATTATAAAAGTGAAACTTTTTTTACTTAGACGTATCGAAGGCAGTCAATTTCCAAACGATTCTGTTAAGAAGGTAGTGATAGTCAGAATTTCTGACAAAGTATATGAAACAAATATAATAATGTTAGCTATGTATTAATATGTTTTCTGGTACAAATACTTAAGAGCTTGTAACTAGATGTAAGAAATGATAAAATTCTTTTTTTTGCATCAGTTTATCTTCCAAACTGTTCAAAATATGAAATGAAAAATTATGCTTACCCTTACGAAAAGAATAAAAAAACTTCATCATATCACACAAACATGCTGTAAATTGCACTGTATTATTTGGATCAATTTGCATGTACATTTCTTATTAGCTACAGTAATTTGAACTTATTTTCGCTTTCGTATCTTATTATATATATATATATACGCACACACACACTTTGCGCTTTATACTTCTCCAGATTGTTATTCTCTAGCCGAACAGCTGATCCCCGAAAGGAAATTAATTCATATTCACAGAGAGTTGCATTTAATGGTCACTTAAAATTGCAACTGTTAGGCTTCAGTTACACATTTTTTCAGCAATGGAGACCAAGCCAGCAAAAAACAACTCTCGATTAAGAACAAGAGGTAACGAAAATGCAAGAATATTTTACTTTTTAGTAGTGGAAAATAGTGAAATTGTATCAAGTTTCAAAATTTAACTTTTTTTATTAATGCGGCCGTGATGGTCTAGTGGTCAGGGCCGCGAACTCGCGACTGGCGTTGCTTTCGTCGAGCCGTGCGTTCGAACCTTGTTGCTACGAATGAACGATACATCTGGTCGATGTCGAAAATCCTACCATTGGCGTTAGGTGGAAATTTAGAGAGGGAGGTGTGTGTGTGTTTGTGTTTGTGTGTGTGTGTGTGTGTGTGTGTGGTAGCTCAAGTGTCGTTTTTGTCACTTGACTGTTGTTCAAAATAACGAGGTCTGCGGTCGGTGGCCTCGTGTTGTTTCTCTGTGAGACATTAATAAAAAAAACCCACAAACGCTTATGTAACAAATGTTTACAGAAAGAAGTGTTTAATAATAAATATAAAAAAATTAAGTAAATCGCACTATATCTCCAAAATAACAGAATTTTAAGAGTTAGGATGAATAGTTAACTGTGAGCATTCTTACGTATATCACGTACAAAAAATAATAAAAATTCCTTCGTTGTGAAAACACTTATAGAATTTTAAGTGATTTTCTTATTTCACTCAGTAGTTTTTAATGTCATTATTGGATATTATCCTCTTACTCTTGATTTCTCTTCTAATACATTTTTTATTCTTTCGAACGTGCATTTATTTCAAAAGCTCTTTGTCGATTCTAAATTATGCCCTCTCAGAAAAAAAACGTTCCAACGGAAGTATTAAAATATCAAGTATATGTGTGTGACGCATTTGTGTATAAAAACTGTTTGTAAATTACGAATACATTCTTTCACTGGGACTTGGAACTGACGATGTATAATCTTTTGGAAAGACGTAGTTGAAAATATTTTAAACCGATTACAAGTAAACGTTATAATTAACTTCTTTTGTTTTTTTTTATCTCATAAGATAACAGGATAACAGTTGTGACACATCTGTGTATAAAAACTGTTTGTAAATTACTAATACATTCTTTCACTAAGACTTGGAACTGACGATATATAATCTTTTGCAAAGAAATAGTTGAAAATATTTTAAACCGATTACAAGTAAACGTTATAATCAACCTTTTTTGTTTTTTGTTTTTATCTCATAAGATTACAGTTGTGTGATATATCTCCTGAAATTTTTTGTCAGAAATATTTCATGTCTCACTAGTCTATCGCAATCATAAAACCATCAGTTGAAGATATAAAGGGGATTTGAAATGCGTTTGAGAGTTTCGTAAAAAAAAAAAATAAATAAATTTCCGACATGTCTGGGTCTTTTTTCATTCACGATGTTTGCTGCAGTAATATAATTTGTTTAACTTTTCGAGGAAAGTATCGCATTCATTGGATGTCTTTTACATTTCCTACTACTAAGTCACTCGAAAAAAGATAAAACTCTGTACACAGACTAAATCGTTCGCTATGGTTTGTACAAAACGTTTATCTTCAGATTACTTTTACTCCTGTTTTGTGTACAAAATTTATCTTTCCGTAAATAAATGGTTAGTTTTCAAACTAGATTCTCCTTTGTATTTCTATTCAAATATTCCATTAATCTCTCCGATAAAAGCTCCAAAATTTACGGTAAACCCAATAAACTAGCGAATAGCAAATTATGTTATCTTTCAAGAGCTTCAAAACCAAATAACATGAATAATATTGATTCAGTCTTTACTTGTAAATCACTCAATTTAAGGGCAGAAAAGATTCTCTTGAAGCAGTAGAGTTAGAGGCAAATAAACTGCGTCGTAGTAGTTTGGTTGCTATAATGATCACAAAAATTGAAGTCATATAGTGTTATGTTCAAAAAATACCCGAATTTGTTGATGAAAAAATACTAATATTCAGGTACAACGTCTTTTTTGAAATGGCTCATTAGCATCGTGGATGAACATACATATTAGTATCCATTTGCAAAGACAAACTTCAAGAAATGAAATTGGTAGCAGAAAGGTAATTTAGTTTAGTTTTTTTTATTATTATTATTAATGCCGCACTAAAAACAACACGAAGGCTATTGGTGACGGACTTTGTAATTTTGAACCACGGTCAAGTGACGAGGACGACACCTGAGCTGGCACCCTCTCTCCAAACATCCACACCACGCCAAGGGAGGACTTTGGGCCCCGACAGATTTAACGTGCATCAGCCCCGGCTACACGGCGGGTCTTTGGCGGTCAAGGATCGAACGCGCGACTGAAGGAAAACCGTCGGTTACGAATCCGAAGCTATGACCACTAGGCTACCGCGGCCACAGGTAATCGAAAGAAATAGAATCGTTACAACAGTATTCATACTGAACTAAGATCAAAGAAACCGAATGCGAATTTCACAAAACTAGAGTTGTTTATCCTATCACACCTGAAACTGATTATGAATTTTTTTTGCAATTAGTTACTAAAAGTGGCAACATTACTTAATTAGTGATTATAACAAGTGCGTACAACAGCTGTGCTGTAATGTAAACTAAACGGCGCTATTATCGCTCCGCCTGGACTTTCGTTGCTTGACCGAGATTCAAAATCAGTTGACGAAATCACACCGGAGCACCTGCGCGTTATGCTCTTAATCTCCATGTCAGGTATGGAATTTTACAAAAGAGCTTTACTTCGGCTTTTCCTGCCAAGAACTACGTTTGTGAATTTAATAAATTTAATATTGTATAAAATTTGGAAAAGAAATTAATGAATTTCATTAAAAAAAGCATTTAGTTGTGTAATAATATGATGAAAGGTTACTCAGAGGCTGAAAGCTTTCTGAGTGGCTGACCTGAGTTGATCAGATGGGAGTAGGGGTATATATCTGACTTATCAACCGACCAATGGGGAGGCTGCCATTCAGTGTGTGTATGTGGTTTACTCGAGGTATGAGTTTCTAATATAGCTAGAGAAATCTCGTATTAGAAAACATAAATAAATGAGTGAAAATTAAAGTGTTTGCGTGAGGAGACTGTTGTTTGTTAGTTACAGGTTTAATATAATGTTTTTTGGTCTTTAATTTTTAAGTTTCAAAATTACGAGGTCCATCGCCAATATTCTTTGTGTTGCTTCTAATGATCCAGTCAATCAATCCATTCGAACTTTCATTGAGGATGAGAAAAACTCTCCACCTTGAACGCAGAACAAAACCTTGATTACATAATTTGTTTTCATGGAACAAAGCCCATGCTGGCTATCGTTATATAATTGTCCCTGTATTAATAATTAAACATTCGTTATAGTCCACTCACATTTACTCCATACACTGATTCGATGTTGAATGCACAACTGTTATACGTAACTACGTGTGCATAGCAGTTATCTATATCTATAAAGCTATGAGTACGACTGGATATCGCAAATTTTTAGTTATTATTGAGAAATAATCTGGATATATCTGTATAAAATTTATCCTGCATTTAAGTCGAACGCTTATGCACAAAATGTTGCAAATAGCAATGATGATTTGTTTTTTTCAGCAAGTCGTACATTGAAGTAACTTGCAATATGGAGAAATAGAATTCAATCTGCTGATTTCTACTATGACGATCTTCGAAAGGTCAAGGAATGAGGAGATAAATGAAAAATTCTAGAGAGTGACTGAGAAAGAGCTATCTTAAGAATAATGGATAATAATTAGTTTTCTAACACGATTATTTTTAACTATTATTAAAACTTTTATGATATCTAGGGATAATAATAATATCTGTAAGATACTGTGGGTTCTTCGATTTACGATTTCCTGAAACCAAATATTTCAACGTTAGCAGCTAAAATTTATAACCTTATGTACGTTACTATAAATTAATATACTGAATAAATTTTATCGAGATATCTCGGTTATTTCTTAGTAATAATTCAAACTTTACCATATCCTCTCGTAATAATAAATATCTATAAATGTAGTTGTCTATTATTATTCTATGAAATCGTATAACAATTTAATAGAATTCGGTGAAAGTCCCACTGTAAAAGAAATTAATTCCAGGCAGTGGAGGCACTTATCTATCTCCATCAGATAATAGTCTTCCAAGCCGAGAACCAGAATTGTATTTCTTAGAGCTTGAAGTTATTAATTTGGCGCTAATAATGTCAAAAATAGCTAAAGAATTATGTGCATCAATTTATGCGCACCCTCGAGTAAAGCAGCGTATAACAAGACCCTTTTTAACGAGAAACAAAGAATTTTATTGTTACGCAAAGTATGTCGCGCTTCTTTGACAGATTTACAATATTAATTTGCATACTCACGAGCGGCCGTCCGGAAAACGAAATTTTGGCCATCATAAATTTTCCAAACATCGCTCCCAAGCAAACTCCAGACTTTAGGTCTACGAACTCATGATTTTAGATGTCCACAAGTGAAAAGTCCCCAATGCCTTCGGAATAAAATTATGCTGCTTTAAATTTAGGAGCCTTTGTGTCATAAATGCGCGTCAATTTTTAAAGAAGAAAGCATGTGGTGCAAATTGGAAAAGATGAATTTTAGTTGTACTATAATTTAAGATGTCAGCTACATATTAACACTCATCTATTTCTTAAGAAATAACATTCTATATTTCAAAAAAAAAACCGGATTTATTTGAAGTAAAATTATAAATTTATCCGGACCTAGATTTAAAAAGAGCTAAAACTGTTGGAAAAGTAAGCACCAGTAATAAGGTTTCGTCGTAACAAAATGAGTGAAGCATGTGTCGCATTATTATTTTTCTTTAAAAATTTAGATGTGAAATAATTCTTCGCTGCACATTGATAGATTTATAAATTAAACTTCGAATTATAGGAAATACTGTAATTTTAAAGTATCTAAAATTTTACTCAATTCCTAAAATTAACAGGAAATTGACTGAAATAGAATTGGATGAAATTTTTTAAATTTGAAATTGTTTGACCTTGTCTTCGTGCCCGTAGTAGCTTAGTGGTCATTGTCACGGACTCACAGTCAGCGTTGTTTTCGTGGGGTCGGAAGCTCGAGTCCTGATGCTGCTGAAATCCCGCCGTGTAACAGGGTTGATGCTCGTTAAATGTATTCGAGATTCCATGTCTTCTCGTTATCGTAGTGTAGATGTTTAGAAGAAGAAACCCAGATATCACTCTCGTCATTTAATCTAGTCAAAAATACCGATATCTGTCGTCTGTCACACTCGTATTGTTTTTCACTGCGATGTTACTAAACAATCACGTCTTCTGTAAACTAAGACTTAAATGCAATTAAGGGCATTTAAGTAGCATTTTTTTTCCGAAGGAATTAAAAAAATTAAGTTTAAACAAATTTTCAAATGGTTTGAAGACAGTGTAGTAGTTTTAGAAAGTAAAGTTTAGAAAGTAGTAAGTTTTAGAAATTTTTTAACAATCTATATAATTTAATTTTATTTTTGGTTTTTGATTTGCAGAAAAATTAAAGTAATATGACATAAATTAATGAATTAAGAATTTCCCCATCATTTTCATACATATAAATATTACATTTAATTCATTTATAGCATTAAATTTTTGTTCGCGGCCACATCAGCATGGCTTAGTTGTGGAAGTACGGGGCCGGGTGTGGTACTTCGTAATCTGACGATGATTCAAAGTGACGAACAATATCTGGCGGTGGTTGGCGGATCTTGTTTCAGTCAGGAATAGGCAGCCTGAAAGCAGTCGGTAAACAAATAAAGAGTTGCACGTGCATACACTATAAATTAGAGGAAACAATTTGTATTGAACTATAAGTATATATATAGTTTGATATATTTTAATCAATATGATCTTCATTCAAAATGTTAAATTTATTTTTCCAAATCCTGAACTATAGCAAACTTGAGACATGTATCATAATTTAAGGTGTTTTACTTTCAAATGTTTGTCTTCTTTCATCGAAATTCCAACGCTAGCTTTCTCTATCATAAATAAACAGAGCCATTTTCCTTTGAGACGGATCACAAAATGGTAGTATTCGAACCAACATCAAGGCGCGAACAGATGTAAAAGAGATACACTTCGACGTCTTACAATCCAAGTACCTTTTGTTTCAGAAAATCGAGTTCGTTCATAAATCTCGTGGTACTTCTACTCGATAACGAAACAGGCAAGAAATATTCATGGATAGAGTCGAATAAAAACAAACATCCGCAAGAATATGAAATAAATTTCAGTTTCTACAATCTGCTTGAAGCAAAGTAGATCGCAATTTATCATCGCTTCTTTCTCTCCTTTTTGTTTTATCTTATCGGGCAAAGAGAAAATTTTCGATATTCTTTTCGCTCGCATTTACCACCTCTTTTGCTTGTTATTCTATCTTTGGGAGACGTATAACCTTAAAGCAAATATAGAGGCTTCTTTTTCCTATTGCTACATTGAGAAAAAACATATTGTTTATTGACTATTAATGTCAGAAGCAACACGAGTGCTATTGAGATGGTCGGACGGATCACATCATTTTGAAAAATGGTCAAAGAAACGAGGATGATACCCAAAATGGCACCCCTTCTCCAAACAACCGCATAATAAACCACCAACCTCGTAATTTTGAACCTCGATCAAGTGACGAGGATGACACCTGAGTTGGCATGCCCCTCTCCTAACTTCCACACCACGCCAACGGGAGAACTTTGGGCCCGTTAGATGTAACGCACATCAGCACCGGCTACACGGCAGGTCTTTAGCAGCCAAGGCTCGAACGCGCTACGGAACGAAAACCGCCGGCCACGAATCTGGAACCATGACCACTAGGCAACTTTGGCCACCCCCACGATCGACGGAAACAACGCTAGACTTGAATATCTCCCCTTGGCTGAAACCATATCTCCCCTTGGCTACCGCGACTGCGTAACCACGTTGTAAGTCTTTTCAAAAGAAAAGTATGACTTCCCTGCTTTTAAAGTATAAAAATTTTCAGTGTACATAACCGTGGTCGCGTATCCGCGTTCTAAGCATTTCCAAAAGTAAAATATGATTTCGCGACTTTCGTAGCATAAAAACTTCCGAATATTTTTGAAGCATTTTTAAAAATCATTTCTTAGAACTAATAAAAATAAATAAATAAATAGAAACTCAGAACTCAACCACGTGACACCCAATGTTGCAACGATTCTGTAAAAACGTTTTTGAATGAAATAGGTCATCTAACCTCCGCAGGCATTCATAAAAACGTAACACGGGGGAGAAAATCTATTCTAAATATTTTCACTTCTACCTACCTACCATAGAGAGATTACGCATTTCTCCCAGAAAGGGGCTCCCTTAAAGTGTGGCCTGAGGGTAATGTGAACACGCTTTTGGAACATCAGACGATTTGGAACAAGAGGCACTCTGTGGTAGCAGGGATATTTTTGTAACTTAATAATAGGCTGTTGAGTTCGATTTTCAATAAACCTTTTTAAAATAGTATTAAAAGTAGGATACTATTTTTATCTCCCCTTAATGGAAAAAATATCTAATCAAGATAAACTAACAAGATTACTTTAGAATGGACTGAAGTATAGATAAAATTTAGTTATGTTTTTCTTCCTTGTATTACCATAGTCGCGGTAGCCTAGTGGTCATGGTAGCGGATTCCCGACCGGCGTTTTTCATTGAGTCTTCGGTTTGAGCCTTGATGTCACTTAAGACCCGCCGTGTAGCCAAGGCTGATGCACGTTAAATCTGTCGTTGCCCAAAGTTCTCCCCTTTGCTTGGTGTGGACGTTAGGAGAAGGGGTGTCAGCTCAAGTGTAGTCCTCGTCAAATGACCGAGATACAAAATTAAGAGGTCCGTCGCCTGTAGACCTCGCTTCTAGTGCGACGTTAGAAAAACCGAACAACCAACAATCCTAAATATCGAGTTTTGAGTAATATTACTAGAAGTCTGAAACAGAACTGAATGTACCAATAAAAGAGTTAGAAAAACCATAAAGTTACTTTTTTGAAGATCGATTCTTCATCCTTAAAGCAGTGATTCTTAACACCTTGTTTGTGGATCACGTAAAGTCATGTTTTTATATGACTGAATGCTGGATGCGCAACGCACTGATGGCTGGTAATAAATGAATGAAAGGCGTAGGAACCGCATTCATCCGTATTCTTCTATTTTACATAAAACCACCCAATGGATCAATTACTTGAAAATGCTAAAAACATTCGAGATTCTGGACAACTCACGTTAAAAGCTATAAAAAGGGCATGAAGATAGGATCCTACAAGAAGATTATTTATAGATATGAGGAATCATGTGTTGGAGAAAATCTCTCTCTCTTGGGGAAAGGAAAGGGGAAATAATACGAAGACAATAGCGTGTATGCACTGCGAAAACACTTTTACATATGTAAATTCTGAAATGTACCATTTCATAACGGTACATATTTTACATGGTATTGTAGATTAAAATGTCACAAACGTTTGAGGGTTATATAATTCTATCTAGATTCTAATTGGTAGTATTGAATAAATTTTCGTTCCTCGCAATTTTTTCCACCTACATTACGAATGTAACCATCCACATAATAAATTTGAGTATATTTTTAAAAGAGTAATAATGGACATATTTCTAGGTAAGATATTGAAAGATTTTTATTATTTTTCAGTAATCATTGGCTTCACTTTTTTTTTTCAAAACTTGCCCACTCCAATATTATGTTCACGTTGCAAGACCCCCACTTACAATTTGTAAAGCAAATATTTTGTATAAACCATTAGTAATTGTTATGGAAATTTACGATGTTACAGAAATTATAGAGCTTAGCATGTAGCACAAAATAGACCTCCCGAAATTTCAGTTGGTTTCTTATAGTCATTAATCAAGGTACTCTTCCAATGGACTACGTATTGTATTCCTTCGGTATTGATTCAAAACTCGAAAAACTCCTTTAAAAAATCATATTTTTTTCATTTAATACAAGTGGAATTTTTAAGGCAATTTACAAAAACTCTCGTGAGTAACGTAGGTTCTTCAGAGAATATCGAAACATTATTCATCTAATAGAACGAAATTTAGCAGTGCAAAATTTCGATAGTATTGTTATTTATTTTCCCTAGTTTTCATTGATGGAATAAATAGTGTTAATATTGTATTACATCTCTGCTTTATATGTATAGTTTCTTTTTATTAATGATGCATGACGCTGATATCAAATCCATGATGTACAGATTTACAATAGTTATATTAATGCAAGAACCTTCTAAAGCAATAAGAGATAACTTTCTAAGAAAAAGAGTGGTAGAAAACTGCTGTAAAATCATAGAAATCATTAAATTCTGCATGTGTAATAATTTATATATATATAAAACCGTATCCATCTTACTATCCTCGAAACCATCGAAAAGGATGAAAGTTATTTCGGACAAAGTACAACTAAACTTCCCAAAACATGATAGAAATACGAGAAATTCTTCCTTCCAATTGTTGAAGGAAACTGAGTAAACCTTTTTCCATTTCCGCCTTTCAATCCTTTTTCCGTTCTTTGCTCGTGAAATTGTATCGCTCCCCCGTTCCCGCATTAAAAAAACCTCTTCTTGAGGGGAAGGATTTAAACAATACGATTGTGTGAAACTCAAAAATGCTGTCCATCGAAGTTGACTTTTCAGAAATAACAATTTCAAGCAAATGACAATCATTCTGAATTTTTAATTTGTGGGAATTTTGCTTAGTTGAAAATGCAAAGATTTTGATTGATTTTTTTTAAAAAAAAACTTCTCCTTTAGAAGCAACAGGATGGATATTTGTGATGGATTTCAGACTCCTAATTTTCATTATTAAAGCTCAGTGAATCATCTGATGCCTTCCATTTTTGTTCTTTGGTGATTGATAAAAAAGTAGTCATAATAAAAGTAATAGGAATTACGCAATCCACACTTAAGAATACTTCTAGAATCGAGAAGCCTTTTCTGATATGAAATTAGACCATTTTCGAGTTCTCTTTTACTCAAGGAAATTCTATCTTACATTATTGAGAGTTAAAAGATAAAAAAATTCTTAACCATTACCACCTTCTAACATATATTTTTTATAAATATTATTTTAAGGCCTTCAACAAAGAATAAAGTCTGCTGTACTCATTTACGAAACGAATAAACCATTAAAGTTATGGAAAAAGTTTAAAAATCCTTTGTATCATAAAAAGTAAAAATCGTCTTCAAAGTTAGCTGTCAACATTTTAAATAAGAGTATCACATATTTATTTAAATAAGGATATTTACCGTCGACCAGGTTTATAAAAGAAATCAGTTATCGAATTACTCGAAAGGTTTCATTTTGTGGACTATTATCGGTCTTTAGAGCATTGACTATTCCTGTTAACTCTGTTGCATATTTATAACAATAGAAATGCTGAGACATCTAACACTCCTTCTAATTCAAATAAAATAACTAATATCATTCGTCTTATAACATATAATTTGACCTATACTAGTATATAGTGAAGTGAAAAAAAAATAATCTTGATATAAACTTCAGTATTTAATGGTCACGGCAGGTGGCACTGCTAGAACTTCATTTAAATAAGTACGTAACGAGAGCTTGTTGTTTATTGGAGGCTATGCTCAAATACTTCTCCAAAATTAGAATAATTTTTGGCTATCCCTATTAGACTGCGTTATTCTAAAATTATTCAACCACGAAAACTTTAACACCATAAAATAACAAGGAATATAAAGCTCATAAAATACATAAAATAATTCGGTTTCTTCGTCATTAAAAGCAGTTCACTCGTAACACATTCATCTTCCACGAAGAAAACGGGTGTAATGCAAATAAGGTAATTTCTCTTGTGGTATTATCTACATAATTATATTTCATTAAACTCCTTCTCACTCCTCAAATCATCAAAACTAGAGGAAGCGTGAAAGAAGTTCAACTCTTCTGAAAATTGACTGATTCGAACAAATTTTGCATTAGAGTGGAATGATAATTAAACAAACGAAAACGAATTTAAAACATTATCAATTATTTTGATCCATTGAAATTAATTTTAAAATTTTTTAAATGAAAACTTTTTATGAACTTTTTATTTATTTATTTTATTTTCATGAACAGTATTCTTTTGGATATAATCCCTATGTATGCCCTACATTGAAATTATCTTTTAATACGTAGAGAAGGGGAAATAAAACCAAAAATATTTTTTTAGAAAAAGAACGAAGATGATAGTTCTAACAAAGTAACTATACGAGTACCTATTTTTTACAGATAATTTACTATCAAATTTTGTTGTTTAATGGGAGAATATTTTATACTTGTGATACAAAATAAAATATGTCAGCACTTATATCTGTAAAATATGTTATCTCTAGTGTTTAAAGCTCGCCTGTAGTGGGTGTTTTTGTAAAGTACTGAGTGTAAAATGTCCTCTCTACACAACACCTTCAGATCAGAACCAGACTCCGAGCGGAGTAGATCAGTATGTAGTGAGCGAATTGACTCTTGAAAGTTTGTGGATTGCGTGGTGATATAAGTGCTATAGGTAATCTACACTGATCAACAAGATGCGCTACAGAATTGTAAATGAATAAAGGAACTGTTGTTATTATCAAATGTGTTCGTCTGATCTCATATGAAGTTAAAAGATAAGTGTGGAAGTAAGCTATGCTAATAGCTAAGTAAGTTAAGTAAGTTAAAGTAAGAAAAGTAAATAACAATCAAGATATTGTTAGTTAAAAAGCTACGTTTTTAGAAATATGTGAGAAAGATAAGTAAAACTAAGTTATAAGTGGAAAGTTAAATAACACCGGTAATAAACGAGTTTTTTAAACATGGGTTTTCCTTCAAACTTCACACTTTGCTTAACATAATTTTTGTACCTTTAATTTTAAGTAACAATCGCATGTAAGTAACATTCATTTTCAGTAACATTCAAATGTCTTGAAGGTGGAGAGCAATGTTACAAACATGAGTTGATGCTTCCCCTCAACTCTTCTCTCGTGCAGAAAAAGATGGACTTGCAGAGATGTCAGCAGATAATAAAAGGGAATTTAAGCAATGACCCCTTTACCTTGGCTACGGAATTGGCGACCAATATGCGATTTGGTGAGAAACTTAGCGTAAAACACTTAATTCTTTAAATAATTAGTTTTAATCACTTAAATTTTATTCATTACAAATAACTTATCGTTTTGTCATCCAAAACAATCGTGTATAGAAAACTTAAGATCAATTGAGCGCTTCAAATTGTGAGAGAAAAAGCTTTTAAATTTACACAGACATGCAATGCGAGTAGATGAAAACCCATTAAAAATGTAGATAAGTAACAAAGTGATAATATTTTGAGCGAAAATTTAAAAAGCATAAAAGACTTTACAAATATGAAACACAAAAAATATGAATTAAGTAAATAGTTCGAGACGTTTTCCACGTGCATAAAAACAGCAATCTCCTTTGTCATACTAATCAATTTAAAAAATTTCGAACACAAATTTAAAATTTCGAAATACCGTTTATAAAGCGACTTGAATATTAGGTAAAATACCAAAGGAGATGGACATTAAATTTCATATATATAACAAGGAAAATAGTTTGATTGTACAAGGATAGCGGGGATAAGAAGAACGAAACGTTGTATTGGGTTATCATTGACTCCAATAGTTATCACACCAATCGTTATAAAAACTTTTTTAAATGTTTGAAGGGCAAAAGGTCAACTACTTGAAAGGAGACTCGTAACCCAGGATGTCGAATCTATCCAATTGGAAGTCCCTCTAAACGAATAAGAAGAAAAATGGAACAAGCATGAAAAAATTTCTGTATTAAAAATAATGATAAATGATATTGATTTCAGAAATAAAAATATTGAAGAATCCCCCTAAAGCAAATAAACCGTAAAAAATTGAAATTTATAACAGATTTCTCAATTCTGAAGTTTTATTAGTTTCTCATATCCTATGGTTGCTCCATTTACTCTTTCCCAGGGTGTATACAAAATAATCGAAAACTAAGTTTACAAATAATTCTATTTTATAAGCAATTTCAGGGAATATTTGAAGTTTTTTGGCGATTGTCCCATTTTCTTACAAAAGCATCATACATTTCAAACCTATCACATAAGAAAATATTAGGGGTTATTGAGAAAGATTTTTTAATATTTTTTTTATATCTATAAAAATCTAAAATACATATATTTTTGGGACTCCAACTTATGATTTACATACATAAATCTCAAAAACCAGTCCCTAAAAAACCTTTTATTTACAAATCAAACAAACTGGAAATGAATATAAAACGAATTCCTTTTTACCATTGAAATAATTCCCTTTTTGAGAGTCATATTTTTTTTAATGTTTTTGAATTGATCGAAATCATCTGAACTACTCAACACACGTATTTTGATAACTGAAACTACTTAAATACTTTTCGAAAAAAAGAATGTGGGAAAAAAACTTGCTGATCGACAAGTGATTTCGAATTCAGATCCCACTAGATCTAGAAATCAATGAAGGAAAGAGTAGTTTCATATTTTCAAAAGATCTTTTTAGTAATTTCTCGTGAACGTTCGAAAAGATAAGAAACTTTACTCGGAGATGAATTATTTACTACTTTTTCACAAGAGCCCGGCTTCCATCCGGGACACTTTATATTCGTTGTTTATATTTTCACAAACCTATCTAAATAAGTTTTTTTTTATGAAACATTTATGCTATTTCTGTAAAAAATCAAAGCGATTCATATCAAAGCTCAATTTATATTCGTAAGTGTTTAAAAGTTTGCTATACTTCAAAGACAGCAAAGTAGAGATTTATGGTAAATAAAACAAAGATGCATTATTTATTAAAACTGTACTGTGTGTTATGCTTATCGACAAATTAAAAAATACGACCGAAGCATAAAAGTTCTATTTTACTTCATTTGTTTTATTCATAGAGGAACTTTAAAGGAATTTTTTTTTCAAATTCAAAAAAAAAACAAAATCAACATAACGTTTTAAGTTAACTATTAAGTAAATTAGAAAATATGTCTAACAAAATGGTATCTTGAATATAATAATAAATAGTTAAAACTAGCCGAGTGTTGAAATTTCAAGTATTTTGGAAGAGTATATCTCTGTTACTTAAGAATTATTTTGAAATTTTAGTAACACAGTAATAATACTGACATTACTTGATAAATTTTCATATTCTTTTGATTTAAAATTTAATTATTAGATTGATTGAATCAGTTGTGTTAGAAAAATGTATGAGGAACATTTTTATATAAAATGAGAAAAAAATAAAAAATGTTGACAAAGGAAATTTTTTTTTATACGAGTATCCAGCTCTTTCTAGAATTCAGTTATGATAAATTAAAAGCAAGCAACTTTCAATGAAATTCTTACTTAATAGCATTTTTTTACTGTAAGATAACATTAAGTTTTAAATAAATGAAAACTTTTATCACTCTTTACGATAACTAATATTACGATAACCAACATTTTAACATTGATAGATCTGCATATTTTTGTATCTGTTTAGGAAAGGAAAATCACATATATTAAGTATTTATGTTCGAACAATTAAAAGCCGTATTTACAGCATAAAATATACTGCGTTTATAAGCTTAGACATTTGTAGAGTTCTTATAAATAAAACATTCTAGATGCTCAACATATAATTTCAAAAATTAAATTTAATAAAATTTAAAATCTCAGAAATTTTACGATTCCAAATTTCCATAATTTTTACATAAATTTTGAGCTATACCTAAAATTTTTGAGTGTTTATTAGAAAAAATTAAGAGTCCTGAATATGAAATAACATCATTTTATAATGTGTAAGACGTCAATTCTATGGATAGAGTAGAGTTTCAGAAATGTGTGCCAGAGTCCTAAAAATTACTAATAACTTGACGCAAATACTAATAAATTTCTTTATGGCACATATCAAGTTAGCTTATAATTTTAAAACTCAAATTTAAAACATTTTGCTTATCAAATTCTCATAAATAATACACCTACGGATTTAGCGAAGCATCCTTTAATTTTCAATAGTAGGATTTAAAAATGCAAATTTTGAAACGTTTTTGTTCCCTCTTTTCAGTTACTTTAAATCGTTTTTATGCCTCACTTTTGGTACCACTCACGGCCACTTTTCTAAAACGAAACATTCGCAGATTAACGATTCTGGCACTTTGCGATTCATAATTTTTTTTAAAAGAAGATTGAATTTTTTGTGTGCAGGTAAATTAAATAACAGATATTTTTTTAAAAAAATAGAACGGAAAAGCGTGAAACTCCGATTTTTCATTGTAAAATCGTTTCATCCAAAAAATAATTAATCCGGTACTCATACGGTAACAGGTAATGAATTTTGTTCCTATTTTAAGAGAGAAAATTTCAATAAAAGAGTTTAATGCACATTTTAACAACACAACCAGTGAGCAAACTTTTGGCTCTTTTGTCGCATCTTCCCTCCTCTAAAAATTATTGTTTCACAATGCGCAGATCTGATGTATTTTATATCAAATAACGTCATCGTCTATCTTTATGGCTGATTACTTATTCTTCAGGGCTTTATTTAAAAATTTACTCGAGCCTGATAAATAAATTCGTCATATTATTTTCTCATTGATAGATATCAAAAAATCAGATACTTACAAATGTACTTAATAACAAATTTTACGATCTCAAAAAAACTTATTTTAAAATAAATACATATTCATGTCTTACTATGAAAAGGATTGAATGCGATAAAATTTAGAAAAATATGTCCCATTTCATTAAATTCCATCATTGTTTGTACAAAATAAGTTTTATACGTAAGAGAATGTTTAAAATCCGTATTTAAATAAAAGTAGTTCTTAAAATACATTATAAATATATACAAAGAGTAAATATTAAAACTTTATTAAGAAAATCAATACCTTTAAAGGATTAAATCCTTTAAAAATATAAGAGTTGTTTAGAATTAAATTACAGTGAATGAGCAATATAAATAAATGGAAATTCTACGAAATGTACATTAATTACATCTGAAGAAATTTGTTCGTAATTAAGGAAGCCATTCTTAAAGAATCAAATCTTTTCAGGTAAAATATGACGAAGCGAATTTATAAAATCCGTTTTATATTCATTTGCATAATGTAATAAGTACAGAAATTTTTATCAATTGCAACTGAAAATTCGCATCATTTTCAGAAACTTTGCGCTTAAAGTTTTCACTGACAAAATAAATAAATAAGTGCGATTTCTTTCTCGCCACATCAACTAAACTATCCTTGGGCAGTTATTATGCCAGACGATGCAGAATTTAGGGAGTATTCCATTTGCAAATTCAAATAAAATCACTAAATGTCAGAATGTAGCTTAAATGATCACATTAATTTTAAGGGATATCGGAATTAACAGTTTTGACATTTTAATACTTTCATTACTATTGGTTTTCGCAGAGATTAATTTGATTTTTTTCTCTTTTACTTTTCATTCCCTTTTTAATTAAGAATAAAATAAAATGATGCACCCCATCCCACTTTGAGATTAATATATGACCCTCCCCCTTAGTATTTTATATTCTCTCATATTTAATTTAATTTCTTTTCGTGATTCTTTCTTATTACTTATTTAATGCTTTTTGATATTCTTTTCTAATATATCTTCAATTTTCATCTAAATCATTTTGATTTTTAATGAAAGTTTTATTTCTTGCATTGCTTTTTCTTTAAATATAATATATATAATGCTAATATAATATAACTAATAATGTTATGATTAAATTTTGATGAACCAAAGCACTTCACATTTTATACAAAACAGTTCATTAAAAATAGTTATATGTTTGTGTTTAATTAGTTATATTTACTTATAAAACTATTTTGAAATCCTTTGTTTACTTATAATACAAAATAATCTATTTACATCCTTTTATTTAATAATTTTTAAGCACCCAGGTATTATTTGCATTGCCCAAGAGGGATAAAGTACTTATGTATTGTGGTTCTTTTATCAAGTAAAATTCTTCTCTAGCCCGTGCCATTGTACATGTTGACGTTAATAAAAAGCAATAATTAATGCTAAAAGAAGAATAACTTTGAGGTGCGGCAAACAGATAAAAGAGAAAGGGACACTTATCTTCGAAACAGGAAAGAGACATTCGGATTCAATCATGACATCTTGATCCTACTATTCATCCCAACAGAAGCGAAAAAAGATAATTTTTTCTATGTGTCGCTTGTCCGACAATAGTTACATTCTTCACGCGATAAACCACTTTTTTTCACACAAAAATACAAGTAACAGAAGATCACTGTCCCCTTCCTAAAACGAAACCATTATTTCACTTTATAAAGAATGAAAGAGGGATAGATTAAGGAAACTGATGCAACCGCACAAAGCTTGCATCAAAAAAAAAAAAAAAAAACCCGATTATAAATATCCCACAACTTCTTAAGAACTACTAGCTTTATTTTAACTACAATATTTTAGAATTTTTACATTGCTATCTTTCCGCTCAGGAAACACATTTTTCATTAATTCAGTTTGGTTTAGTTTTTATAAACGTCGCAATGGAAGCGACACGAGGGCTATTGGAGACAGAACTCGTAATGTTGACCCTCGGTCAAGTGACGAGGACCATACCCGAGCTGGCACCCCATCTCCTAACTTTCACACCACGCCACGGGAGGACTTTGGGACCCAACAGATTTACCGTGCATCAGCCCCGGCTACTTAGCGAGCCTTTTGCGGTCACCATTTCTCTCTCTCTCTCTCTCTCTCTCTCTATATATATATATATATATATATATATATATATAAAGTACACAAAATAAATTTTTGTTATCAATTATTTTACACATGACCCTTGTAAAGGTATGTATTGTTGGCTCTCGCTTTTCGAACATTTCCAGATCCTGTTCCCAATATTTAGTTGGTACCGTAACTTTTATCTGAAAACGACTTGATATTGCAAATTTGTTGTCCCTTTGGCTACAATCCCAGCTCTGGGTACAGAAAGTAATCAGCTGATGCCAAGTCAGGAGAGTTCAGGTGGGATACAGCAGAGTTATATTTTTGTGTGAAAAAAATTAAGGAATAACAGCAACATTTATAACTGGCGTGCCATTATGAAAAACCTATTTTTTGTTTCCTTTCGATTCCGGACGCACCATGCAATGTTTCAAACACATTCTTGATTGTTGTACTTCGTTCAGTTACGTATTGCTATTTTCTGAAGTAAGAGGTCAGAAATAGAGAAAAATACCCAGGCATCCTGGGATAGTGTCACCCTTGTTTACCAGACAGGTAAACAGGGGTGTTTATTTACTACTTGGGAAAGAATAGATCACTCGAGTACCTCGACATTGTATATTTCATATTTACCTGAAGAAGGTAATCCTTTGAAGGGTAATAAAGAACAGGATTTGAAGAAACTTAAGACGATTAAAACTGAAATTACATAAATTCTAATACAATTCACTTTTATTCTCCAAAATACGTTCATCCGGCATGAACATATTTGTTTGTAAAACCTTTCAACTTCTTGATTACATTTGATTTTTCAACTCAATCCCAGGACTGGGTTCCACTGAACCGCGCTTTTTAAGAAGAAACAATACTACAGTACGAGGATTTCCTCGAAAGAGGGAGTATCTGTAATGTTCTGATACTTTCTTCCGCCAGGGGAAGACCCAATTACTGAGTTCTACTACTCTGGATATAAATCATTTGCATATATATATAACGTATTACATACATATTATTATATGAGAATTATTTATGTGTAAGTAAACTAAAAAAATAGAAGCACATATAAATTAAAAATCTCCGTTATTCGATGTCTCGGATCACCCATTCAAAATTCATAATATGGTAGAATTGGTGGAAGAAAATGGGTGAAAATACCGACAATTTTATGCAGTAGTAGAAATTCAGTGCGCTGTAACAAAGGAGTTTAATAACTTTTAAAAAAGGCGCTTTGTTGGATAACTATAAAGTAATGAAGGATAGAGCAAAATAATCAGTTGCCTGAATCTTAAAAGTGCTTGTTTTTGAAGACAAATGG
>BMAW01051322.1:713780-829800 GCA_019974015.1 Nephila pilipes | reverse complement strand
AGAAGGCTGGATTCGTATTGTTGACCCTCAGGAGACAAATTCCAAATGGAATCATTTTCCTTCCTAAAAGAATACTCAACATTATCATTATTTGACATTTTAGAAGAGAAGTTTCTTCTCTTTCTTTCATGACAACTTAATCTCAGTTTGCGTCATACCTAACATCACAAGGTACCAATACAAAGTCACATTCGTAGACGAACAATCATCCCTAGTGGCGTTCTGCGTCCTATAAGTTCGCTCGGACACTCACCACTTTTAAAACAAAACGCGTTATCTCCTTTCTCTATGTACTCCATTGCGATTTGTGAACAATCAACACGATTGTATCTTGACGAAAATCGAATACAAACTAAAGAAACTTGTCAACGTATTCTGATGACAGAGAGCTGATGTTTCTGGTATACAATGATGCTGATATATTTGATTTTCTCAATACCAATTCTGTATCATTAGTCTTAAAACCTTATTCTACATCTTTGCATATCATATTATTTTCCAATTTCGAGATTTACATTTTATTTTCCTAGGCGGTAAGCAGTGATAAGGGTCGTGAGCTTTGTTTCAGTAGGATCTTGGTAGTCTAATACCACATCACTCCCTCTACGTTGTATGAGGACTGAGAATTAAAATCTGTCCCAGAATCATATTTCTCTTGGAATGATATGAAAATTTGGAGAGTGGTGTATAGTGCTCCTCTCGTCTTCATGCATTTGATCGTGACTCAAATGACGAAATCCTGGCAATTAGATTTATTCATAAAGTACATTTATTGTAGTGTTTCTTTTTTAATTTTAACAGAAAATATCTTTCTTAAATATTGGAACGATTCCTTGCTTTATACTATTTGGTCATATTTCTTATATTTTCCATTTTACTCTCTTTTATAAAAGTATTGTATAATAATACGTCTTAAATTCAATAAGGTCTCAAACATTGAGTGTGAAGATAAACGCACGAGCAAAAATATTTTAATTATTCAGAAGAAGTACTATCAAAAAACATTATTTTCACCTTATAATGAAGCATATGCAAAGTATAAAGTGTCTCGTTACATTTTCATTGTTATGGCAGCTAGTTACGTTGACGTCAAGTACTAGTGTGTAGGAGTTCTTTTTTTTAACAAAATTAAAATGAAAAGTCATGGAGTTGGTGTTTTTCAATCTGTGACTTCGAAAACATTTGTGCTTCTAACCCATTTGAAATGTTGATGATATAAATCAAATATAGATTTACAAATTGTTGAAAAAGGGATATAAATGCAACTAAAATTATTTTTGTTCAGGATTGTAATTAGTCAATCCGAATGATAATCCAGTTGAATATTCCAAAAGAATTCAAATATCTATTTAAAGAATATTCGGGTCTAGGAAAGAGTATATTTATTTTTCCACTTTATATCTTTACAAAGCAGTATTACAAAACACTGTTTAATATTTTATAAAGAAAAACCACCAGAGTTTGGAGAAATTTAAAGAGAATATGTGTGAGCAGCTTTGTCTCAATATTACCGAAATCTGCAAGGATCATCATCATGTATCAAATTAAATTTGAAAAAAAAATTATTTATATATAAAAATTTACATCCATCAAGATGGGTATTGAGTTCTTTATAAAAATAACATTTTGGATGGTGGTAACACCATGCCACAATAACATTCCATTTCCCACATATTTCAATATAATGGTGTTATTTTGCTAGAAAAATGGTTTTTTTTTTTTGCTGCGGCCTTGATTTCAAAATATTAGCCATACTTGGTTTTGAAACTTATTTTGTGTTGCAAGTTTTCCATGCAACGAAAAGTCAGAATTTTTTCCCCCGACTTCAAAGTTGAGAACTATGTCCCTAAAAAGATAAAATGTGTGTCAACGCAGTTTATTTACTAATAGAAAAGTAACCTATCAAGTTGAAGTTACGTTATAAATAGTGTAAATGTGCAGAACTTTAATGATTCTACTTCCTAGCTCTTTATTTACGTTATCCCTTTTTTTCCCCTGAGTCGTTTTCTCACCGCGAATTTTCCAGTTTATTTAAGTTACATTTGAATAGCTTCTTCTACAAGCTACAAGACTTGCATTTTCATTGGCTGAAAAGGAAGTGTGCTCCATTTCGAGATCTTTCGGAATAGTTAAGCGGATCGATACGATTACAGTGTGAAATTGAATGCGTAGTTCCTATTTTACCTCATTGATAGAAATACAATATCATCGAAGGAAAATAGATCCTCGTAAGAATTGGTTTCAATGGAAAAACATTGAATACCTGCAACACAATCCGGGCAATATTAAATAATTTAGAAAATTTGTTCTTTTTTTCATATAATTCACATATTAGAAAGTTAATAAACCAAGTTTGATAGCACGTAAACATTTTGCAAAGAAATTCAACATTTCATTTAAAAGGAATGAGCTCCTAAAGTTGTACGAATCATTTTCTTATGAATGAATAATATATTTATTCATATTATTTACTAATGAAAATGGATGGATTTTATTAAAAGAAAGATGTATATATTTGCATTAATACATTTGAAAAAAGGGCTTGAAGAATTTTAAAATAATTTCATTTTTTTGGTTTTCAAACAAAGAAATCAAATTCTGAGGATTTTGTTATTAAAATAAATAATAAATAATACTTTTTCATATTTTTATACCGTATGAAATTATTTATTTCTTAAATATTCGTTGATTATTGTGATAATGGTTATCAAAAATAGATGTTATGAATATATATAATATCCGTTGATAATATATATTTTTTATGTATTAAAACATGGAAAGTTAATTCATATTAATAATATTAATATTAAAATGGCTTTCAAATTTAATAATAATATGCGACATTCGACAAATAACGATAATAGTTGCAGAAACTTTAAAAACAATTATGTTTAAAATTTGAGGATTATAATGAATATATAAATGAAGAATGACCAACATATGAGTGCGAGCAATCAAAATATTTGTTAAGGGATAAAAAAAACTGGAAGAAATTTTGAATAAAGTACAGGTTTCATAATTATAACTTCGAACAATATAATTATATTATGAAAAAAGAATTAATGAAGATATTGATATTTTTTAACTAAAGTGTCTATTAAATATAATCTACCCATTGAAACTTTTAAAAACACAAATTTATATTAATGAAGTTTAAATATTTGATTTTTTTTTTAGAATAAAGAGAGTTTAACTTAGATATCTAAAGGTCTATAAAAATTACTAAATGAGTTTAATATTTGTTATATTAATAAGAATTCAGTAATTGTGCTATTATTTTCAAAATCTTTATACTACTAACACTAATAAACATCTTGTTAATAATAATACTTTCGTTAAAGATACCATACGTGATATATAAAATAAATAAAATTAAACTGTAAGAGAAAATATGTTATACTATGAATTGTGCGCATTTCCTCGTGTCTTGTTCAACTCAAATTTCATAAAGTATCTTTAAAATTTAGAACTGTGACTAATGGTTTTCCACTACTGTACTTAAACTGGTAAAATCTTACAAAATATTTGAAAATTCTAAAATCTATGATGGTTCAATAAGATTGTTATAATTAAAATATTAGCGTGATTAATATAATAAAATCTTAAATATAAAGTTTAATCAAAAAGTTTTGTCAATTTACTTGACAAAATTTGTTTAATTTAACAAAGATATAGAAGATTTAATTAATGTGTTCTTTGTAAGTTATTTAAAATGAAAATAAAGAATTAATTGTTCATACCCTCATGAAAATTTTACATTAATTGTTAAAGAGAATATATATATTTTATATGGTAAAAAACGTCAAAAATAATAAAAGGAAATACCAACTGGTGAGACTAGCTAGTAATGAGCAAAAAATGTTTAGTTGCGTTTTTTAATGAGGAAATTTATATAGACACAATAGAACCACTTTGTTTAATATTAGAGACCTTACAATTTTTTAAATAAATTTACATCAGAATTTAATGCTGTTATTATTTTGAGCGCCTTTATGAATCTAATTAAAACTTAAATTCTTATGAAACAGATTACATAAACATCAAAGTTAAAATTAGTAGGTAATGGGATTGAAGTAGAAAATTTTTGACAAGCGAGGTAATTATATTTTTCCAATTATTGTGTTCACTGCTGAAGATTAATTTAACTCAAAACGTAGGAAACATATTATATATATTTTATTCTTCGAAACTGTGATTTCATGAATTACCTTTAAATTTTTCAAAATAACAGACCAATTCTTTCATACTTGTGCTAAGGTTGATTGCCCAATTAATTTTTGAAAACTGATTTGAAATACTAAAATTGCAGAATACATCAATTTCAATTTTGTAGATAGAATAATCCTCTTCTTTTTTTTTGCATATTTAATTTGTTTTGGTATTTATTTATTTTTTAATTTTAAGTATTTTTCATAATTATTGATAAAAAAAGTATTTTTTAATAAAAATATGAACTTTTGATGTATTTTTCTTATTCTTGATAATTCATAGGTCATACTATCATTATGTTTAGTTAATTTGGATTTTGCCATCAAGATTAAGTCTAATACTAAAAAGTTTGCATTTTAAGATGATTAATGCGGTTTTTCTCTACTTTTATAGCAATTTTATTTATATTTTTTTGTATCAAAATTGTGCTATGTTTTTATGTTTTTTTGTCATCATTGAATTTTGATTTCAAATAAGGGTCTTATGATATTTTCTTTTCTTTTGTTTCTTCATTTTTTGATGGTTATTTTTATTTTCATCATTTTGTTGTGTTTAGCGATACCATTGTTTCTGGGGTATTACTGTTTGGAATATTTTATCAAAAACATATTTCAAGCAGAATTTACAACTTTCAAAATCAGAGCGGTGTGCTTGTCCATAAGTATATTTCCATTTATTCATTTTAGAAAGATTTCCCTATTCAATTTTCTCATGATTTTACAATATATATATATATATATACTGCTGTTTGTATGAAAAATGCGTACCATGAAAGAATCATCAGAGATCAATGAAATTTAATACGAAACGACTTGTCACTTATACAAATAAATGAAATTTTCAAGTACAAGAAACTAAATTAAGCGTCAGAAATCAGCGTATTTGGTGCAGCCACCATGCACGCTCAATAGATTCATACGACGTGCATGGAGTCAAACAGATGTTGAATATCTGCTTGAGGAAGAAATTCCATATCGCTTGTATGCGCACCAGCAAAGTTCGTCTTTGGAAACTTGCAGAGCGGTCAGGAGACGCCAACCAACATCATCCACGTCTCAATGAGGCGTAATATCGCAGTGAATAACGCAGGCCAGGGAAGAAGTTGCATGCGTTGTGCTGTGAAGATCCGAACAGTCCGCTGCAACATGTGGGCGTGCATTATCCTGCTGAAAGATAGCTCCAGAGGATGCCTTGAAGGAAAGAACGACGGGCTAGCACATCACCGTACCTGTTGCTATTGAGAGTTACCCTCAATTCGACATCCTGGATCATCCATGATAGAAATCGCACCAGACCATACTCCAGGTGTTCGACCACTACTGTCGTTCAATATACACTCAGAGCAGCGTTGACCGGCATAACGTCTAACACGAACACGGCCATCATGGGTCCGGAAATTGAGCGTGATTCATCTGATAAGACAACTTGGTGCCAATCAAGCTCGCCTGTCTCTGTGCTTCAAGGGCCACACCGACGCAGCCATCGTGATTCGCCGTGGGAATCCTGTATAGAGCACCCTTGCACGCAATCCACGGCGCAGCGGCGCGACAATTGTGTGAAAGCGACAATTGTACACCTGTAGCGGAAAACGTGCTGCCAGCTGCCTGGGAAGCTGTGCGATCATTCACCGCCGCTGCGGGCAGGTGTCGTATCTGACGGGTCACCTTCTGTCGTCAAGTGCACTGTTTTTTCGGTTGTTCGGTGCCGTCGGTCCACTGCTTCAAACTCGCATCCACATGAGAACGTCGCCTGCCATGTGAAGGCTATTGCCGATAGAAATCCTCCTTCTCGAAGGCGGCCGAGTTACTCCCTCAGTTTCAAACTCCGTAAATTGTGAATTTCTTATTCTTCCGTCGTGAGCTACCGGTCACTAAACGTTTGCCACTAAAAATAATCATAGACTTTTCAATCTCCCTCGCCAAGCTTTATTTATACATCTTTTCAGCATCAATTCAGGGACGCTGCGCGCCGCTTAACGCGCGCATTAAACTCTGCTATTAATTGCATAATCATCTGGTGTTGATTTGCTGCAATTTCATTTGATTCTGATGGTTCATCTCATGGTGTTGCATTTTCTACAAACGGTTATATATATATATATATATATATATATATATATATATATTATATATATATATATATCAATTTACAATTTTTTCTTTATTTCTTCACTTTAATTTTAAGACATTTTTTATTTTTAGTTTAGTACTCTTCCTTTCTTTTTAATTAAACGATTGTTATTTTATTGTTTAATTGACGTCCTTTGAGAATCAACACAGGGGCTGACTGGCAGAGGACATCATAAATTTTAATAGATCAATTAAGTAACGAACTTAGGCCTCCTCTAAATTCAAACCACGCCATAGAAGAACTTTGGAAGTTTGAACCAGATTTATGCATCGGCTCCTACACACTACAAATCTTCAGAGGCAAACCTGCGACTCAACAAAACAAAGGTGGCCATGGATCACTGACCATGGCCATTTAAACCTACTACTTATAACTTTTATAACATCGTAACTAGTTAAAATGTTTTAAAATTTACGTTGTTTCTGTTATACATTTTACCTATTAAACATTTTCATTTTTATATTATTCAATACAATTTATACAAACAATTTCCAGATGGATTTCGATGTATTAATATGAAACTTTAACAATGCAGTTAAATAATAAAATAGCTTGAAAGTCAATTCTAAGGAAATTTTTTCTTTAAATTTATGGTTGAATAATTTCAATCTAAAACCTTTTTTGGATTATTATTATTCAAGTCCTTTAAATGTTTCCGAATCTACTATTTACAGTATTACATACAGTTTTGAAGTTACTCAAGTTACAAATATATAAAATTTTAGGTCATTTTGAGTTTCGTTGGTCCATTCCAAGAAACAAGGAAAAGGAGTATTTAAAACAAGCTTTGATGGTTCATTTAATAAAAATATAGTTGCAGTCGTGATGTAAAAAAGCTCTGCCTTTAAGTATTAGCTGAAAGGTTCCTCAGTAAAATATTATCGTTTCATTTCAATAATATTGCTACAAAAAAAAAAATTAAAGTTGGTTACTAATGTTTTAAAAAACTGTCGATTTTACTCAGTTGGGTTTCCTGTTAAGTATAAACGATGAATATTTGTAGAAACATAACGAATTACAATACTATGAATAATAATCGTTATTACTTCAAAATAAAAATTAGTTAAATTAGATTTACGTCAGTTAAAGTTTCGAATCTTAATATTTTCTTAAAAAACATGAATGTTCATTTTCATGCTGAACAAACTATCATGTAAGCATTAGAACAATATTTAATAACAAATCAAGTTATTCAAAATATTCTAAATATCTTTTCTCAAGATCTATGAAGGATTTTTAAAGAAACAAAATCCATACACTTATTTTTGGCTTGTTTCGTTTTATGTGCAGAGGGAAAATGTACTAAATATCTTAAAAGTTAATAAAGCTTTCAAGAAAAGGAATTAGAGGAATCTAAAATTAATGAATAGAAATTATATACAAAGCCAATTTCACCGTGAATGAAGAAATTCCTCCTGTATCACGACAATATTACTAGGAATAAAATATGCACAGTGCTTCTCTCTACATTTAGAAAAAACATTCTTCTACTCTGCAGATGTAGACTAATTAAAACATAATTAGTGAAATTACTAGAAAAAGATAGACAAAATATAGAATGAAGAAAAAGAAATAGAAAATTTTACGACTGCGAGTTAGGTGAAACTTAAAATAATTACTTTTTTTTTGGAAGGTCTTCCTTCAGCTTTATTTTCTCAACACACTGTAAGAACATAATTAACTTCAAATGAATTAATTTTGCTGACGTACAAATAATTACAATAATAAATATATTTTCTTATAAATTAAGATTAATACAAACACCCTAGAGGTCTTAAATGCTACATTTTTTTCACATAAGATAATACTCATTTTTATGGAATTCATTTTTCTTATCAATGAAAAGTTAAAGAAGCTGTTTTAACGGGAAAAAATTCTCAATAAACTTTTAAAGAAAGAAAACCTTCCTACTATTTCAGGGTATTAATGTAAATTTTTCTAGCCTGAATCTAAAAATCAACAAGGAAATTTCTTTAAAAAATAATGTCATAAGTTTGATAAAACTCTTAAGAAGCAGCTGAATTTTCTCCTTGAGAAATCATCTAACGTTAAATTACATTTATGCTGAGGTTTGATATAGACTCATTGTAGTTCTAAAAGTCACCTTTGATGAAATAAAACATTTCTTCCTTACTTAAAAAAAACACACAAAGTTACTTTAACTCAGGAGTATATTAATCAGAGGAGAATTTCACACTAATAATGTGTAAGTGAAGAAAATGTTTTGAGGAAAAAACTTGTTACAGTTAAACGGATCTACTTATTAATAAATAAGATGTGAACACGCATTAAGTAAAAGAAAAAGTAACAATATGTATCTCTCAACATTTAGGTTTTAGCTATGCACTCTCATACTATATTTGACCATTCATATAATATTTTTCTACTTGAGTTAATGACTATCATCTAATTTTGGATATCTTCCAAATTATATTTAATTCGTTTTGGTGTTAGACTATCTTGGGCGATACACTAACTCTTTTCTATTATTTATATCACTTAATGGGAATACTCAAAACTATAGCTGTAAACCTTTTTAAAAAAATTCTTGGTGACATAACATCACGTATTAGTTATATGAGGATGACAGTAGTTAATTAACTGCATTAAATGCGTCCTTTAGAAACTCCTAGAATGTTTCGACTTGTGTAAAGAACAGTATACAATTTCATTGGTGCTTCCTTCCACATATACAAAAAAATTCTCAGTATAAAAAAACTGTTTTCGTGGAAATATATATATAATAATTAAAAAACGCAATTATTTAAAAAACACAATAAACAGAAACCAAATAAAATATAAAAATCAAAACCAAGATAGAAAGACTTTTACTAGAAATGGAGCACACAACTAAGATAAAATTGAAAAATTAGATACCCAGCAAGCAAACATAGGGACTAGAACTAAATTGAAAGGGGAATACAAGCATATTTCTACGGTGCCATACCTCCCAAATTGCATCTTACTTTGGGGAAAAATCAGATCCTCCTAAAATGCTTTATATGATTAAAAGCGAAAGAAAGGAGAACAGAATAGACAAAGATACATGGTAAAAAATTTTTCTAGATAAGTTAAAATTTTTAATAAATTAACCTAAACCCAAGCAGCTAGAGAGATGAGTCTATTTAAAAAATAGATGTAAAATCTAATTCATAATCACTTTCATACAAATGTCTTAGGATCTTTAGATTTACAATGCAAAGAGTTTAAGAAGCTTTTAAATAAGTTTTCCCAAGTACGTTATTTTGCCAAATATAAAATTAGGAATAGGAATAATTATAAGTATGAATAATTATTAGTTAGAAAAAGTTTTTAAAATTGAGAACATTTAATAAACAACATTAAAACAATTAATCAGAAATCTAAAAAGACCCCCAAAGAATACAAAAAAAAATTTCTTGAGTTCAAATAAATAAAATATGTTTCCTGTAAAGAAGTGTAAGCTATACTTATAAATTCAGGAAATGCGTGTGAGGCGGATTTCTTTTCTTAATTAAAGGCCTTTAAAATTCACAAAAGTTCTGAAGTTAATAGACCTTATATTTTGAAGCTTCCAGTTCTAAAATCTCACAAATCAAAAGATTCCGTAATAAGCATGCAATCTTCTTAGGTCTTGTCAAGGCCTCAATATATTTAACATATGTGAGAATACGGTTAATGGATTGTTCAGTGAAATAAAAAACTCAAGTACGCGACTCGATTAATTCACAGTCAGCAATTCAAAGAGAACATAAATTAATGTAAAGTAAATGATGTATTTAACTTTAAATGTCATAATCAACAAAAGAGAAAAGATGTTAATTAAGTAAAGACTAAATAAATGAGGTCCTTATTTATATTTTATTAGTCCATTATTTAGCAGATCAGTGACTTGTACAGTACACGAGCTTATGTTTTATAATATATTCCAAAACACTTTCCATCTTCACCTATGATGACTTTTGTATATCTAACTCTGATTTGAAAAAAATGTAGAAAAGAAACAAGAATAGAAAATATTCATAAATGTAATTACTGGGAATATGAAAATACACTAAAACTATATGTAGCAAATATACTAGCCACCATTTATTTTTACAGTCATGCTTTCAGAACGGAAAAAAAAACATTCCATGTCACATGAAATATATTTATGATATATATAACTTTTTTTTTGGATAAGACAAAAAAAAATATTCGATGAAACATAGTTACTCTATTCAAACAGATGCAATTAGAGCCAAAAGTATATTTTTTGGAATATGTTTTGTTTACTTGCGTTTCTCCGGTTCATTTCATCATATGTCGAGGGAGGAGGAAACCTTTCCATGAGTTACGATCAGACTAGATTTCTTCAAAACAATAAGACTCATTGTTAATGAAATTTGGTGTTACCTTTATATACTGCCATTTGTTAAACGGCTCTAAAATAAACGCGACTTTAATTCAAAGGTTATTTTTGATTGTCGTCAAGTCGTTTTGTCACCTGGATTCATCATTATACGTTAGAAACAGCTCAACAATGTGTTGCTTCTGGCGAATTGGCGAATCCGATTTATCTTTTATTTCCCACAACACTCGATTAGTATAGTAATACCGATTCAAAAGCACTGGAGTGAAAGAGAGTAATAGAACGTTGCGCGATCAGTTATCATAACAATCAACAATGATTGTCCAGTTTTAAGAAAACAAGGAAAAGAAACAGTTATCATTTCTTAGAAAGAAATTACTTCCATACAATCATTTTGCATATTCGGGTTCATTTCATTTCAATAAAAAAACTAATATGCTTTTGAGAGAGAAGTTTTATATTTCTTTTCGTGTTGTTTGAGTAACGTCAGTCTATTTATCACTGAATTGCATGCAACACTGTTGTGTTCTTTTTATAGAAATTGCTTATAGGAGGGGTGAAAATACCTTTTTCCTATCAAAAGAACGCAGGATGCGCCGTTTCGTTTCCATTTGGCATATTTATTGAAAATGTTGGGATTCTTTAGATGACGTCTCGTAGCGATCGTCTAGAAGTTCGTTCGTCGTTTTTTTTTTATTATTATTTTTAACGACTGAATTAAGTTTTTATTTGTAGAACGCGTTTCAAAAAGATTGGATTGCTTTCAAAAATTTATTGAACGCTTCTATTTTCTACGAATGAAATGATATTCGCTTTAAGTCTCCAAATAATATGACTGTGAAATATATCACTGTCATCTTTGGAAACAGATACGCATATTAGAAGAACACACATAAGGTTAGTATATACTGGATAAATCAATGTATGAAAACGAATAGAAAATTGAAATGTTTTATCAAATTCCTGCTGTAATTCAGAATAAAATAATTATTATAGAATTAGTATGAATACGAAATTGGCCTTTCATAGGCATTACGTATTTTCCATTGGAAATAAATATTCATGGAACATTTTCAACTTTAAAGAAGATATTTACGAGCGTGAGAAAATTTTCAATTCCTTATTAAATATAATTAAATATTTTAACACAGAGTTATTTTAAATTACTCACAGGAGGCAGAAGTTTCAAAAGGTTAGCAACGAAAAATGAAAAATATCATTAGCTTTTACCTACTTTAATGCATTCACGAATCTCATTAGGATAAGATCTGGATGTCTTGCAAGATATTACGGCAATTAATTACTCTTACTCAACATTTTTCTAATTTTATTATAAGGACCAAGATAATATTAAAGCGTGGTTCTGTTGAAGATAAGAGTCCTGAAATGCGCTCACAAACTCCAGGAAGGTATTGATAATTCCTCGCTTAGTACTTTCCCAACGAACGTCCATTCTAGAACACGAGGTCATTTTGTTTTGTTAAATTTTATTTAATATTTCCTTGCCCGTCGTAATGTGTCTTACTAATTCTAGTAATAAATCTATTATTGGAACCCTTACTGAAATTAATCTATTATGGATTAATTGGATAACACCATGGATGAAACATGTATATAACATGTAGACTCAAAGAGTTCCAAATGTCACAAAGACTCTTTTTAGCCCGTTCGCTACCAGCGTATCACATTTGATCCGCTCGCGGTTGCTCTCCTGTACCCAGCGTATCACAATAGATACACTCCGGAATGCTTTCTGCAGACCAGCGTATTAATAGTGATACGCTTAAAGAGAACGTTTTATTTGATATTTTAATATTACTAGATGATGTTATATTACCGCAAAATCTATATAGATAGGTTATTTGGAATGTTGACCATGGTGATATGGGCTTGGATTTCCCTTCTGGCTACCAAGAGGGAGGTAATTGTTAAAAGCTTTCGGGTTGCTTTTTTCTTTCTTGCTTGTTTCTTAGAAGTTCGAAGGAGAATTTATGGCCCTTTGTGGGGGTTAGGGCTTTAGGTAGCAGATGCTTTCAACTGTTTATTTCAATCAGTCGTTTTTTATTTGTAGCGACAGTCATGACGAAAAGAAAGTATTTATCTGATACTGATAGTTGCGAAATAATGAATGAATCTGACAGTAATGTTAGCGAAAAAAATCCAAATCTGCACATAGACATTAAAGTAAAAAAAAAAGGGGGGGGAAGGATTAAGATGCGCCCTTTGCTGAAATTCTTGCGTGAAGTGTCAGAATACGTGTGTAAGACATATGACGTTCAACTATGCATTGATTTTTTTTTTATCAATATACCATACAGCAAAATAAGATTTATCTTTCATATCTATATATTCCATGAAATGGTACATCATTACACCATGAAATTTATGTAACATATGTAAATACATTATGTACTTTCTTAAAAGTATGATTTTTTATGTAATTTTATGAATAAAACATTCAATTTTCGATTAAATCCATTTTTCTTTTGTAAATATTAAGTTTAATGCATTTTAAATGAGATATGTAAATACCAAAATATTTTAATGAATAGCCGATTTTAGAGGAATTTTTTTCAAGAATTAGGCTAAGTATCTAAAATCTTTTGGGCACAGCGTAACACTCCGCGGGCCCAGTGAAGCACTTCTTTTTTCTCCCTCCGGTAGCTAAAGGATTAATACTGGAACAGAGTTTGTTGGGAGCAGAAGGGCTGCAAATTGTCTTCCGAGCTTATTCCTCTGATGCCCGAAATGATCAATTTCAGGTAAGAGAGCAGGTCACGGCAGGTGTTTGATATTTTCCGCTTCATGGAAGTCGTCAATCATGCTAGCACGCACGATGACAAGGCGCATAATCATACATAAACAAGAAGTCAGAACCGACAGCTCTTCGAAACAGGGAAGCACAAAGCTCAAATCCTTTATGTGTATCTGTTAGAAATCACACATCGCGTCTCAAGAATATGGAGGCCTCTCCGGCCATCCAGCATGATGCATACCAGTATCAGGACTCCCCTTGAGGAAACCGATATCTTTCTCTGATGTTTCTCGGATGAAAACAAGTTTAACATTCCCACTATATTGTTAGCCAATGAGAATCAGACTAAAGAAAAATTTGTCACTAAACATCATATTGTCTACTGTCCCAAACTTCAGAACACATATTCCAAACTCCAGTTTAAGGGAGTGCGTTTAAGCATAGGTGTGAGGAGAATGTAAATTACTGGTCTTCTGGTATAGAGACTAATATGATTGAGTCTGCTGTAACAATATGTCTGAAAACTCGTACTCCTGTGGCGGTGTGAGCGCTGAACCTAATTCTGTAGCACATGTGTCCCACTGATGTAGTGCAGTTATTGATCATGGTAATGTTTCTTGGCCGACCTGGTACTGGTCGTCGGTTAACATTTCCAACTTTTAGAAGCGTTTCCAACATTTCCAACTTTTAGTTCTTAGGTTACACACTGCGACACATTCAAAATTCCAGGCTGTATGTGATATATGTGATGTAAAAATGTATGTGATTATCCGGATTCAAGGATTGCTACGATTCTTCTTTTCGCAAATATGCCCAGTAGTCCTTGTGGCATCATTCGTTCTGTTTAATCGTTAACAATATTGCATATCACAGTAATTGTACGAAATCAGTCGGGACTGCTTTTGCCGAGTGAGACGTTTCATTCGCATTCCTACGTGTACTGGTGTTTTGAGCATAATTCAGTTAGTATCAATTAGTATTTTTGAGTATTGTATATAGTTTTGTGAGATACAAATTACTTATGATTGAGTTGTGTGCACATATAATGTGCCAAGCAAACACATTTGCATGTGTTTACTTGGTAAATTATTAAGGTGGAAGTACCGGTAGCCTTATTCGCTTTGGTCAGTCGGAAATAATTATAACTATATTCTTATAAATAGGAAAGAAGAGCCGGCACCTTCATTACAAAAACGAACCTTCTATTTCTGTAGACATGTTTATGTGCTTTTGTAACACATATGCAAAAATATGTAAATAATCTCAAATGCGAATAAAATAGGTTTACTGTGGGCCAAGTGTTCTCCATCTACTTTGTGTTAAAGTCACTTTTTTGAACGTTGTTTCGTTCACCGCTTTGTCATCTACGAACATAACATATCTTTTTTTTTATTGTTTATTACGTCACACTGATTTGCAATACGATTCCAACTGGTGACTGAATTCGTAATTTTGAATCTTGGTCACGTGACGAGGACAGCTCTCTATATCTCCACAACAAGCCAACGGGAGATATCACATGAATCAGCCTCACAATACGGTGAGCCTTTAATGGCATCAGAGCTAGAGCCCAAAACTTGACGGAAACTACACAGAACGTGATATAGCGACCTTGATAATTATGTTATCGCTGCCACAAGAATGCATCCTAAGCACTGAACGAGGACTTAAACTCCATTCATTTTGCTATTAATTTTCTCCAAGTGAAAAAATCAGCAATGAAATTTTCATATACGTATCTCATTTGTTAACAGCAATCAGTTCAGAGTTCAACAGGTTTTCCTTTTCTTTTTCTTGAATGAGGAATTCGAGCTGAAGACATTCACCATGTGAATTGTTATCGTTTCATTTTAACATATTAAATAATTACTCCGCTGTTGAATTTGGTACTTAACATGTATCCAGTCTCGGTCAACAAACTATTGCCTTACAAGTTGCAAGAAATATAATAATGGACACATTCGTGAGAAATGAGTAAAGTTCTCAAAACCTAGTCTTTAATTAAACAGGTGTCCTGGCCGCCAACGCCCATAGTTTATCGCCTCTCAATTCCCCGGCCTAATTAATAAGGCGCGGAAAAGATACGCGAAAATCAATGAAGGGTGTAAAAGATGGTTCCGTTCCGGCGTTATCTTTGGCACAAAAGAGCACTGCACAGAACTATTTGTCACGATCGTCGACTCCTGAGCGCGATAATGGCAGGACACAGCCTCTCCGGTTAATTTCCGCTTTGGCGTCCTCCGCGTTTATAAAGCGTTAGGAATTCATATTGAAAATCGGTTCTGTTGAAAAGTTTAACCAACAGTACGGTGGTTTCTAAGTGGTATTAACAAATGTTAGGGCGGAAAGAGCCCTATAGGTATTTAAGGCCATATAGATATAATGCAAACGGCAGGCATAATTTATCTGGATTTAAATAAGACAATTTTAAAATCTTTAATCTAAATACATTTGGTAAAAATGTTTTTGTTTATATTAATTTGAAAATTCTGGACATTTAATATGATTATAGTGCAATGTTGCAAGTCAAATTGAAAAGGAATATCCATTTTAATCACATTGGTCGCTTCCCCACCGCGCCAACAGGTGCTATACTACGCTATGCAAGGGTCTTCCGTGGAATAAGGACTCTAACCCACAACACGAAGGAAATAAAACTTTCCATAAGCTCGAAACCATAACCACTTGGAAGCTGCGACCATTTAATCACATTAGAAATAATACTGTTACGAGTGTAAAAAGAAGTTAAATTAACATTTTAAATGGAATTAACAAGCGATTGTATCGATTTAAAATATGTAGTATATTATTGATTAATATGTATCAGGAGTGCTCAAGAAGTACACTTGTTATGGTAGAAATCACAATGGGGGGAGTGAGCGGTCGACAGTTAGGGCTTAAAGGCACTAGAGCAATATCTAGCTAAACTGCGCTAAGCAACTGTTTAAACTATAATCTAGACAAAAATAAAAACATTAAAAACTGGTTGAAAAGAAGAAGCAATGAAAATAGAAGGGGATCGCTATGGTATTTCGGGAACATGTCCCTCAACTTTACCAAATGGTAATGGAGTAACTTAGAATGAAACAGGAATATTATTATCCCCTGACAATTATTTTTTAAGAAGTTAATGAGTACTATGCCTCTTTTACCCCCCCCCCCGAAAAAAAACACTGTCATATAATTTTTGGTCATCTTTGCTTTTTTTTAATCAAATTCCTCAGTGTGATTGTTAGTGTTTATTAGCGTCGCATTAAGAACCAACACGCAGGCTTGAAGACACGGACCTCGTAATTTTGAATCTCGGTAAAATGTAGAGGACTGCACCTGAGATGGCATCTCCTTTTTCAAGTTCCACATTTTTAAATTATTCTTCTATTTAAGACACAATTATCAGCTTATTAATGCTGATGAAATGTTCACTTCGATTAAGTATCATTATTGAGCTAATCATTAGGATGACTTTGAACCTCGATATATTTAATGTAACTCAGCCCAGGCTATATGACGGGCTTTTAGTGGCATCAGGCCTCGAATCCACGATTTGACGAAAACCGCAGGTCACGAGTCCACGACCATGACTACTAATCTACCGCGACCACTCAGATTCACCAGAAGTAACCTGTTGTTTCGATGGCTGTTTGGTTTGTGTTGTCTAATGATTAATCCAGGTATCTTTTGATGACAACTCGATGACAAAAAGCCCTAATGAAAAACTAAGTCATAAATCTGTGTCAAATTTAGCTTGGCGCGTTTGAAAATTGGAGCACATACTTGTTTCAATGGTAATTCATGCATAAAGAACATCACCTATCTTCACACACAAGTAATTTTAACTATTATTTTACTAAATTAAATAAATCATTTCATAAATGCTAATGAAGTGTTCAGTTCAAATAAGTATCTCTATTGAGCTAACTAAATGAAAAAGGACAAAAATATATTTATAACAAAAATATATTAATGAAAATTACTACTAAGAATAGGAAACACGCACCTAAGTAAAACTATCTTAAACATGAAAAAGAAATCATAGTGAAAAGTCATGTACCCGTGGACAAATATACGTGCCAATATTTTCTAACTGCAATACTCAAGTCACATTTTAATATGTTACAAACGTAATCAATGCGCGTTCCAATTTTCATTTAAGAACCCATTTTCTTAGGTATTGAAACGTCACCATACCCGTGTGAGTGCGTGAAGGGTCTTGAAGCTTAATGCAATGGTGCAAGAGCCAAATATGGCTTTGATGCGACAAACAAAATGTAATTGTTATCTGGACGTTTTAAAAAGTGGAAAAAAAGATAAAAACTGGTAGACAAGGAGAGTCCAAAAGTAGAGAAGGATCCCTAAAGTATTCGGGGGGGGGGGGGCGTCATCATTGTGAAGAAAAATGAAAAATAATGTGGACGAATAACGAGCCAAATAACATGATCTTATTTCTTTTCAGGTGAGTCATTTACTGAAGAATTGAAATTCCTCTATCCCCAAAAAATAGATTCGAGGATTTTTACAGAATTTCTCATTCATAACATCGCGAGTAATACATTATTAAAATAAAATTACTGCATATCGAATACTGTTTAGAATTACCTTCATAGCAATATTTTCATTCAGCTTTTACACTTACATATAGCTTTTTTTTTATCAAAATTGATATGTATTTCATTTTGTTGCATTTATCATTTGGCGAAAGAAAAGTATTTGGTTTACTTTCCGTGGCTCTGAATTCTTGTGGTATATTTTATGCCAAATATTGAAGAAAAAAAAAGTGGTAGTTTGCTTGCAAATGGTCAGAAAAGATTTATTAAACCAGCAAAGGAAAAGAGAGAGATAACTGTCAGCAATTGAAATTGCCAAGTTATATCGAATGAAAAATTTATGAGCCTCTTTGATACAAGTTTCTAAGTTTTTGTGTTATTTTAAAATATGAATATTGCATTAATTTCAATAACAAAATAATTCAAAAACACTTCTTGGGCAATTATTCAATGGAAAACAATTCGTTAAGCAAAAGTAAATCATGAATCTATAAATTTGTTTTCGTTCCAAATAAAATTTATATATATATGTATACATATATATTGCATTTTTAAAGACAAATCAATAACATAAATATAGTTTAAACATTTTTTAATAATACATTTCTTTAATAGGGAAGAAAAAAAAAATTTGATCCAAATAAAGATATATACATTGAGATGAAGAAATTGAAAACATTTTGAAATCAAAGTGCCTTTTATTGAGTTTTATATATCTTTTATTTATTATATTTGAATTAAGAATGAGACTTCCCTTTTAAATAATAAGTTAAGAATATATATATATTCCAAAGATTCGCAACTGATATTACATACAATGAATGTAGAATTGAATCATACAGAGATAATCATTATCAAAAGAAACCTCGCTGGAAAAACACTCACAGTTAAATTGTACAATAAATATTTATATAGAGAACAACTTACTTTTTTATGTAAAATTTACATAAAAACATTACATAAGAAATTTGTAAGACATAAATAATGCCCTATCGCAGAAAGTATTCGTACAATATGCATAATTTCAAAAGCTTATATAAGCTAGGCCTTCATAACTAATACTTTGTAGAATATTCTTTAGCTTGAATAATTGCTCCGAGTCTACTTTGTATAAATTTCATCAAATGTGTTGTCACTAAACTAGAAATGTAGTTCCATTCTTATTTAGCAGTATATCTCAAGTAATATTTATCAGAAATCAATTTTTTTCTAACAATCGGATCAAGAATTTCCTTTATACATTTCCATATGCTTGATGTCTGGTGACTGAGGATTAAATTCACAATTTTAGTAGTTTTTAAAATCATAGCCGCGTATTTCCAGCTGTTTGCTTGGAATCATTCTCTTAAATACAAAGATAAAGATCATTATGACTTGTTTAAGTAGCAGTAGGCTGTAAATTATTTTTCAAATGGTCTATATAAAGAGCTAGAGATTCATAATTATATCAATTGGGACTAAATTACCAATTCCCTAGGCACTCATACAGTTCCAAACAAACATACTACCACCTCCATGTTACAACATTGAAAGTGAAATCCTTGGATGCATTTCTGTGTTTTGTTTTCTCCACACCATATGTCTACTGCACGATTCATGTCTTTCAGCTTTTAAAAAGGCTTATAAATCAATTTTATTTTATTATAATGCATTTCCTTAAGCACCATCTATATCTAAAATATTCTGCATCATTTTTTAAAATGACAGTACATCTTCAAAATACAAATTTTGGTCTTAATACTGATTTTTTTATTTTTGGTCTCATATTAAAACTCAATGTTTTATCTTTAAAAATCTGTTTGGAATTTCTGTCTTATTAACAAACTGAATTTTACAGCTGTTTTAATATTACTTGACCTTGAATTTCTCTGGCCGGAAAGGTTTTAAAGAGAGATTTTTTTTTACATTTTTCACTACTTCAAAATACAATATCTTAAAATTTTATGCATCAATTAGCATGAAATTTCATACATATTTTTCAAATACTTATACATAGAAAAGACTATTCATTAGAATTTATACTGAGTAGAAGATTTTTATATTGCAATAAAGTGAAAATTATAAATGACTTTTAAAAAAATTTCAGTGTTCAGAAACTCGAAATATACCATAGCTTCCTATACGCAAGGGATATATTATCAAAATAGAAGTCTGTTCCTAGATAAGGTTATATTTTGTATTATTCAATTCACAAAATGTCAAAATATTTATTTTGTTTTCAGTTATAATGTTTTGGGGAAAATCTTAATTTTTACTAATATTTGTATAAAATTCCTTTTTGACAGTAAAAATATTCACTAACAAAACTTTTTGTTGGTTATTTTCTGATTCTGAAGCCGCATAATTTCATACAATATGCATTTATTGACAAAATTTAGGCTAATTCCAAAAAATTTCTTCGAAAATATACTGTTACCGTAAATTTAAATTCCACCGTATCATCCTATATATGCCTCAAGAATAGTATCAATAGAAAACTCACTGGTCTAATCAGAAAGCGATTACAAAGTTTGCATTTGTTTCAGAGTGCGAACAATTTTGCTTTTAAGCATCAGTTTTTTCATATTTGAAAACCAATTAAACATTTAGTCAGTATTTTTATCGTATATTAATACTTGTGAAATATTGTTTTATTAGTTTTCTTTTGAATTAATTTCATTCAAAATAACATACTAAAACAATATATTATTTCTTAATAGCTGTTTTGTACGAATACTTTCCACGCTCACTGTGTACGTAGTCACTGATAATTACTGTGATTTTTTTGGAATATCTATTTTTATTACAGAGTGAAAAATTCGACCTAAAGAAATTCCATTTGAATGATGTCTTCGAGCTAACTAGGACAAATAAACAGTGTTGCTAAATTTTGATAGTTCCTCTTCAAGAAACCTCGGAGCATTTTTCATCATCTGTTATCAATAAAGGAAACTGTAGGTGGCTACTGGGAAACAGATTGTCAATTAGAACGGAAAAACTGTCGTGCCACTCGATAAGAATGATATTTATTGATAGCAATCGTTTGTACAACTGTACAAAAAATAAAAAATAAAAGGACATAAATTTGTCTCCTGTACAATTTTTTAAATGTTCTGCCACCAGTTAGGTGATACATGTCCACAACACAAAGTTTATCTAATCATTCTTATTAGGAAAAATTACAGGGTTTTTTTTAAGGCTAAAGTGCAAATGTCTTAATCATTATTCGTAGATGCCTAGCCAATTCCTTTTGAATTTCAAGAGCCCACAGTAGAACTGGTCATGAGTTCGTGGTCTGATATTGTTATGGTGTTCGAGTCCTTATGCAGCTAAAGACCCGTCTGTAGAAGGTATCATGCGAGTTAAATCTGTCGAGGCTCCAAATTTTCCCATCACAACAAGGGAGAATTTAGGGAAATTCAGATGCACCATCAGAGAGTGATGCTGATGATTCTAGAGGACTAAATTGTCCTAATGATGGTCAGTTTAGAGGATTAAATGGTCCTAATGATAAACTAGTTAGTAAGAGCAAGATTAATCAGTCGAGGATCAGTCAAGATTAATCAGTCAAATCCGTTCCAGCAACCCAAATGGCTTGGCAAAAACCATCTTTATTACATATAACAATTAAATCAAACGCATATATGTGGCGACTTCCTAAGTCATTTTTGATGTCATTTTAACTGCGGAGCTGTAAGGAGAATTGAAGAAAAGGAGCAGAAGATCTTTTCTCCACTCAAGTTTTAAATTTGTAAATGTTAAGTTTGAGATAAATGAGTGGTTCCTTGCCTCTCAAAAAGGACAAGAGTAAATATTACAAAAAAATCGTTTGCTCAAATAATTATGGAAGAGATTTGCTTCTGTGCGATTGGCAACAAAAATATTATTATTATTATGTGTTGTTCTATAAATTTTGAGAATCTGTCGACTGTTGTATTGATTGGAGATGTTTCTGTTTACATTAAAATAAGTATTATTTAAAAGCTCCAACATTTGAAGTTTCTTTTATGATTTAGGTGTGGCTAATTGATTTAATGGAACTAATTAATTTAATGGCTAAAGTGAAATGTTAATGTAACAGCTCTTCGGAACGACAGAAAAGTTGCTTGCTTTCCGCACATCTTCTGAAAGGAAATTATGGGGAATTGACGGTTTTATCAACACTCTCCTTTCCCCATATATAAGGGTTACTTACAGCAGATAAAATAGGTTATATATTAATTATTGATTATTCATTGGTGTGAATAAAATAACTTGATTATTTCTTTATTAGACTCTTTTTTTGGGCTAATTTTCTAATTCCCAAAACATGTTTGATACGGAATACAGAAGGAAATATTATTGGAGTGTTATAATACGTTATAAAAACAATTACGCAAGAATTGAGTTTCCATGTACGACATGCAATACTTTATGAGCACTGTCAGTAATTTAAATATTTATATAGTTAGGAGAGAGAAAATCTTTTACCATCAGAAGAACTATTCATGAATGGGAAACGAATGCAGAATTCTTTTAAAGAGTGTCTCAAATCGCAAATACATCAGTCAAAGTCTTTTGATATCTATCGCAAGTTTTCTATTTCGATATTCAAAGTGATTTTTCCATGTAATGAAAGACGAGAAAACTTTTCAACTTTTTTAAATTCATGAATTCTTTTTATTCTTTGAGCACAACTGCATGGACTACTTTTATAATTATTGTATTTCATTTTTAACTTAATTTCATCATAGTTATTTTAAATTTAAACACTATTTCGACCCATTTACTCTTTCTTTACAACATATCAAAATTCTGTTCGAACTGTGCGTGAGTGTGTAACTTACTATAACTATAAAATCATTAAAATAATTAATTCGTTAATCTACTAATAAAAATTGGTTACCTTAATCTAGGGGTAAAAATAGTTTTACGTAGATTTATTTTTTAGTTGTGGGTAAAGAAAGTTTTATGCGGGAGGTTCAAACTTAATTACGCATAACTTAATTGCATAGGTTTCATTATCAGTTAGTTTTATGATTTTTTAAAAAATTTATACAACCCAATTACACCCAATAATTACAATAATTTAAGTGTAGTATTACTTCATTGCGCGTTTTTATGATACAATTACGTATTCTACGATTACAATAATTGTCACATGAAGATAAACTTTTTGTGTATAATCCATATGTAATTACTCATATCATAAAAGTAAGTGCATGTAAAAACAAATCCCTTAGGGTCTTTCGAGATATTTCTATGTATTCATCGGGAAAAAAGACACTTATTAACATAGCAGAATTTTAATCTTAATATATTTCCACCTATGCAGTCGATGGTTTTTTCCAAGAAGGAAACCTACTCCATGAATGCAATTTTTTTTTTACATATTTTCTTCATTTTCATTTGACATTTATAACTTTTACTATAACCTTATAAATACAACTAATTTAATATTATAACTCAGGATGTATTATTGCTTATTTTAAAGTTATGGTAAGCTGAATTGTTTGTTTCTTTCCTGGTAAATATTTTTTCTGAAAATTTATATATATGCAACTTGTATTTATTGATTTTGTACGTACTTATGCTTTACGAAGAAACCAACTTCTTTAGAGAGTCTAGTGGCCTTATTCTTTATAACATGTTCCGAAAAAAGATGCGAAGCAAATTATTCAAAAATAAGACTTCTCTATCTCCAACCATGAATTCAAAAATCGAACCATTTCGTTCTCTGCACCATTCTCTTCAAAACTAATGATAAAACTCATAACTGCATCTAATATCTGTACAGTAGATGGTAAGACCTCTTTTGGGCTTTTATTGGCGCTATTTTCGTTCCACTGTGATTCTCAAAATCTCACAGTAAAAATAAATAAAACAATAAAAAATCATAAATGTGAAATATGAATTCATGACAGTCAAAATCTTATTAGTTCGAAATTACTACTATTTTAAATTAAACACATTTGGCATCAATAAAAGTTTTGAAAAACAAAAAAGAAATATTATTTACTTTTAAAAGCTTTTTATGCAGTTATTAATAGTAATATCATTATCATTTTAAACGTTTTCCGGTTGCCTATTTCTGCCTGACACGTGGTCCATTTTACTCAACTAGTACGTATCGTAATTGGAACTACTGTCAAACGAGAAGTTCACTTCCTGAACCAGAATCTTACTCTTCACATCCACATTTCACTCAAGTCGAAGCCGCACTAACCGAGTGATCTTGTTCTCGAGGTTTTCTTTGAGTGTTTCGCCACTAAAAACCCGTAGTGTAGAGCGAAGAGGTGTAATTAAATCTTTGGAGACTCAACATCCTCACGTTGTGTTGGCATGGAAGTTTGGATAGGAAGGCGCCAGATCAGGAGTCAACCTCAACATCGTGATGACAGTGATTTAAAACGAGGAAGTCCTTCGCCTGTAGCCCTTTAATTGTTTCTCAGTGCAATATTAATAAATAATCAATCAATCAAAGCAAGGCAATGTGAGGACTTAGAGCTCCGATGGATTTAATGAGCATCAACACATTTATACGACGGGGTTAAACAGAATCATGATTCAGGGGTGTGGTTTGACTAAAATAACTCAAGCTCAATTACAAGTCCTCCCGACTACCGTTCCCCACATTTTAAATACCCTTATCAGGAAAAATCTAAAATGATATCTTGTGCAAATATCATAAACATCGCTTTTTCATGCGTAAAATAAAAAAATTCAAATTTGCTTTGCAATAAAAGAAAGGTATTAAAATTGTAATGGAATAAAAATATTAAAATTGCAAATAACGAACAAACTTTATTTTCATACATCTCGAAATTAGAAATATCCTGGAAGAGGAAACATTTGTTTCGTCAAAAGACGAAAAGAAATTTTTGAAAGATGTGTAAAAATTCGATTTGAAAATATTCATTTTGGATTTCCTTTTCCAACGTTTCTCTAGTTGAATCTTCTGATAAAATTTTAAATTTAATCAAACCTTAGTCTGAATTTATCCCACTTTTTCTTCTCACAAGAACAATTTCAAATATTTTACCAGTTGGGAAAAATATAATGTATTTATTTTAATATATATATATATATATATATATATATATATATATATATATATGTATGTATGTATATATGTATATACAATGTGTGTGTGTTTAAATGAAAGGGTAAGGAAATTTTAAATATACTAATCCGAAGTAAAAGAAAAATATACTATTTAATGGAAACATTCACTTTTCAATAAGCAGAATTTATATTTTTAATAGAAGATAACATTTTTGAAATACAGAATCATTCAAATTAAAGTTAACATGAATTGCAGATAGCTCTATAATTCATATTTTAAAATAAATAACAAAGATACAGATGACGCCCAATACATTTATTTCAATATTCTGACAATTTTTTTACTTGTGGAGAATAAAAATTACGCATATTTTATTCTAGTTAGAATGTAATTTATAAGAAATATTTTTGAAGCACAATGAAGTTACAAAGAAAAAGCGCATTTGTTTTTAAAATCTTTGATTATAAAAAATGAAACAGATAATCATAATCTCGTGCATTTAAATATTTTATCGCCTTTCACATAATGTTTTAAGTTTTTATCGTCATCAAAACTTAATAATTTTCTACTTAAGTTTGTATTATGCAAATGGTAATATATTAATATTTCATTCTGTTATATATAAAAAAAAAGTGTGATAATAGTCTTTGTTGATCCACATCCTCAAAACTCAATCAAGCAATCAAGAAAATGGAGCTCATTGTTAAAAGAACCACGCGGGGGATATGTCGACATAAATAACCAATTATCAGACAATATTCACTCATAGAATTTATTATTTTATTTTAACTTATGTGTTAATAAATTGTAGGTCATTAAGAAACATATTATTTTTGAGTAAACAGCTCTTTTAAATTGGAAATTGTCTGATAAATTCAGCCTAAAGCATCACATTCAATAAATATATTAAAATTAAAAAAATAAATTAGTTCAAATAAATTAATATAAAGAGGTTCACGCAAGCAATTGTTTCTGAAAATTAAGCCAAATACCCTTAATTATAGTAACATGTACTGTTTGCTAAGTAATCACATGTCAAATTAATGCATAATCAAATCTTAAATTCTAAATTGGATACAGATTGTGACTGTTTATTAACGTCTTATTTAAAAACAACACCTAGGCTTTGTCATTTTGAGTTACAGTGATATTAACCGAACTAACAACAAACTCTCCAAACCTGCACATCATGCCAATGTGAAAATGTAGATCCCCGATGTACATAACATTCATTATCTTCTCAACACGACGGATCTATAGTGGCATCAGAACTCCATGCCACGACTGAACAGAAATATAAGAATATTGATGAAGATTATTTACTGTTTTGAACGCTCCCAGCCATTCTATTATCTGTCTACCCGAAGGTACGGCAATCACAATTAATAGGCCTTGTCATTTTGAACTACAGTCAGATGACGGATGTCAGCCTCTGTGTGTGTATTGACATCCCACCATCTACTTCCATGTCAATATGAAGAGTTTGAGTCTCTAGAGATTTGAAGTACATGAGTCGCTCTGCCTGATGGGATTTTTAGGAAACCAGCACTAGGACTCGATTTAAACATCGTCAATCACGAGCACAAGACTATGACCACTCAGCTATAGCGGCCATCATGAGGAAGACTATTTTAGTCATCCTCAGTGTAAGGAATGATGCGGAAGCTGTAAAATATTTGAAGTGGATCGCCAATAAATCATTTTGAGATTAATGAATGTCACATGGACAAATAGTCAGCCCACGATTTTATTAAAACCTCAAGGACCATTTAAGATAAGAATTAAGACTGAAAATGGCTAGAAGAATGAAAAATACACTTGTTTACCAATGCATTCATTACTACTCATTTGCAAATTTTTTGACTAACATAGGAAGCTGTTTTATCCCGCAACTTCCCTACTCTCCAGAAACGAACCCATAAGACTTTTGTTTCGTGTCACCATTGAAATCACGCCGTTTAGAAATAGTAGATGAGATCGAAAATAATCTCTTATGAATCCTACATAATTACAGTTCTCTCTCGGTAAAAGGTAGATATCAGTTCGTACCACTAGAAATTACTAATAATTTCTGGGAAATCACAAATTATAGCGCATTTAAATAGCGGAAGATATAAATTATTGTATAAAATACACACGATTAAAGTATCTATCACACCATACAATAAAATTACAAAAATGTACTGTTTTGTATTTATAACCTACATTATTCTATTGAAGTCGAAGGCATAACATAATTTTCTATTTATTTCTGTTTTTCGTTTTTAATGACACTTTCAAGGGATGTTACTGAAATCAGGTTAACTATAGAATGTCATTCGTAAAAAAACCATTTTCTTCTGTTCATTTAATGCATCTGAGAAGGGAATTAATGGATACATTATGAAGTATTGTATGAAGAGTGGTCGTCATTCTTCTCTCCATCCTTCTCATTTGTTGAAGTCATATCCTCAATTATGTGATAGTCTGCCAAAAACTAGTTGCCTTCCTCTTCGTCATCAATCGATCCCTCGCGTACGTCGTCTGTGATCAGAATATAATCAGCTATAACCGATAGCTTATTCACTGCATTTACAAATGTAGCTTGACCAACTCTATTTTTTAGCGAGACTAACGCATGACGTTTTTTTCGAAAATGTTTCAAATTTTTGTTTATATCTATAAGAGATAAAGTTTGATGTTTATGTTTAACTCTAAGCCTGTGACGTTGGGCAATTCGAGATTTCCTCTTCACTAAGTTCGGGGATTTCTATAAGGCTTAATTGCATAAAATTACAATTTCTTCCCAACCAAAATAAAACGTGATTAGGTAAATTAGCTGCAGATAGAAATAAAGTGAAGTGATTTAGATATAAGGATATATAAATGATATGCAAGTAAAGGGTAAAGGAGAATAAAGATTGGCAGATCGAACATTGTGACGATCTTAAAGTTTTTCTATTAGATTGGACTAAATTACTCTAACCGCATTAATCTACGTGGTTACTATCAAAGATAGATCTGAAATCAACAGTGAGAGAGTTGGTAAGAAATTTCATATTTCAATCATAATTTAAGACTGTGAGTTAGGGCGGAACTCTGGAAAAATGGACCTTGGATATTCAGTATTGATAATAAATAATTTCGCTAGCTTAGTATCGTATTTCCTTAAATTGCATTTTGTCACCTAAGTTTAATATATTAAATTGAAATAAGGAGCAAGAGCTAAGCAATGACGGAGCTTAGCTCAGCCACAGGCTTAGCACTGCACACATTCAAAATTACATGCATAAAATACTGAACTTTGAAGAGGTTACATAATTCGTACAGTTTTTAATTTATTCTGACATAGAGTAGAATGACTGATGACGGAAAGATCATTTTCATCTCGCGTTACAGTCATTGATTGCAAAAAGCAATAACTTGTCTGCCTGCGTAAAAATACCGAATTACTAATAAGAACAGAAAGGTGAATGGGCGATCTCACATGATGAATTCAAATAAGCGTTCGAACCATAAAAGTATTTTTAGTGCAGTTTTGAAATTGAAAAAAAAAAAAAATATTTGAAATATACATCTAATTAAAAGGGCTTCTTAATAATAGTAAAGATTTATCAAAAATAACAACTCAACTTGACTCGGAGTTGAAGAACCACTCAACTTGACGAGCAGAGAGAAAAGAACTCAAAGTTAGACGAGTAGAGTGAGGGAGAAAGCGAGGAACAGGAGAACAATGGCGGAAGAACTAGCAATGTCTGATAATTCTGTAGATGTGTAGTATTATCTCAAATGTGTTTCGTGCTGCATTAATGTTTAAATTAAAGTTTTGCTGCTAAAAAAAAGGTCTGGATTAACTTATTAATTTCTATTACAACCACTCTCACCGCCTTACAACAACTCGACCAATGGAACGTGTTTTACTATAATGAATAATTTATTTTTGATACATAATTTCCTAGACAGACTTCCCATTATATACTTAAATATCTGCATCATTTTTCATGAACTATATGGATTACAATGCTACAGCAAATGCGAGCGATCATAAAATATTTTATTCCATTTTTCAAACTTTTTTAAATAATTTAAATTTAACTGTGCATTGATCAAAGCATCTCATTTATTGCATCTTCATAATATGGTTTGTTTCACAAAGTAAAAATTCAAAATTCTAGTACGAATGAATTAAAAACGATCCAATAACAGTTATTCAAATATTAATTGCAGTCCTTCCTCTTTTTATTGTACTTTTCAGTTAGTTAACTGCACGAAATCTTGCGACGCATTCATGAAAAGTTTCAGCCAGTTTCGACTCATTATCGATGATAAACATTGGTCCGATGGCTTCTTTCATATTTAAATCGTGGGTTTGATTAGAATTTCGCTTTCGGCATCGCATCTTTTGAGAATTCAGTGCGATAAATATTCAAATTGTGAGGTTCGATAGTTTCGAAATATATTCCTGTTAGGAAAACTCATCTTAGCTTGCTGATAATTTTTCTTTTCTTTACAGGAACCTGGAAGTTAATTTTTTTTTTTGTATTTATTCCTCTCATTTTCAATCCAATATGCTTCGAGCACTTTACTTTCACTTCGGATGCAGTTTATCGATTGGTTTCAAAACGAGTAAACAAAATACAGTCAGCCACAAAAGTCAACTTAAACCTATTAAAATAACAAGATTTACTAAATTATAAATGTTTTAAGTGATTAAATTTATTACAACCTAACATTACATAAGTAAAAGTATTTTATAAAAGTAAGTGATAGGACCCGAATCATCTCTCCACAGAATATGCAAAAAACTAAAATTTCACGTCACAAAAATCTGCATACAAGAGAGGCTTTTATAAAATGTTACATGGTTTCTTATTATTTAAGCAGGAATGAAAACAATATTGCTAGTCATTGCTGAAAAATGAACTTTGATCATGTTATACAATTTACTTTGCTACTATTTACTTAAAATGACTCGAAGAAAGGAAACTCTTATTGATGCTTGGAATTAAGTTAGAATTATAAAAAAAATTCTTATTCTGAAATTGCAAAAATTGTTGGGAAAAGGAGGTCCAACTTTTATTAGAAATTATATAACAATTGGACATGTTTTTAACAAACCTTGGATGTAGTGGATGGCCTAGGCATTTGAATGATCAAGACACTCGAACAGGGAAAAGAGAAGTTAAATACGAAATTATCAGCTTCTGAATTACTGGAGTATGTTGTAGCGACAGCTAGTAGAAGTTTTAATAGATCAACTGTTCCAAATGTCCTCCTCCCTCAAGAATTTCATGGTCGAGTTCTGTGAATAAAAATTACTCATATCCGAAGCAAATAAAAGAAAAGTACTGAACTTTACTAACGAATATATCTATAAAAAATTATTTTTGGTAAATGTCCTTTTTAATGATGAGATTAAATATATCTATGGTAGACATGAAAAAAATTGGTGGCACAGAAATGAAAAATTGAGACTCATAAATGTCGTTCCTATAGTGAAGTATTGCGGATGAGGAATCAGGGTTTGGGAGCCATGTTGATCAGAAACCTCCATTGAAAGTACGATGTGTCGTTTCTTGTATTTGAAGATATTGCAGAATAATGTGCAGACATCTGTTGACAACTTAGAAACCAATGGAGCTTTCAAAGTGGTAACGATCCCTAACATCCAGCCACGACTGTGAAACAATGGCTCCTTTATGGCTTTTCAGTCATCAGATTTGTATCCCCTTGAACATGTTAGAGATGAACTTGACAAAAAAGTTAGAAAATGTAGTGTCCTAGATAAAGATTTTTTAAAATTGCATTGTTGCAAGAGCGGTCTGAAATAGTATCAAATATCTCACAAAATCTCATTTCCTCAAGACCTAGGAGATTACAAACCGTCACACGATATAAATTACTTTCCATTACATTAACTATACTATTTTTCTCCTTTCCTCCATCATGTGTATGTACATTTTTGTGTCGTGGATTTCCATCAAATGTAATGTTTTTCGAAAAAGTGTTTCTTTTTACATATATATATATGTGTGTGTGTGTGTGTGCGTGCGTGCGTGCTGCGTGCGTGCGTGCGTGCATGCGTGCGTGCGTGCGTGCGTGCGTGCGATAATGAGCTATGTTGTAAATCAATATAAGAAATGTTACCGTTTTCATAAAAAAAATAAGAACCTGCCATTTTTTGAAGGTGTGTGTTGACTTTTGAGACTAATTGAATACAACTGGTAAAATATACATTTACAAACCATCGCTATTCAATTCAAAATATCTGGCTGATTTAGAAAATTTGAATCGAAATTAAAGAAGTTGACACGTTATTTTAAACTAATATACGCAGAATATTCTAGATAATAAACACAAAAATTTTAATCATCTTATTTGATTCACACTAGACATTAAAAATAAAAATTATTGAATGTTTTATTTTTAAGATACATTTTAACGAAAAAAATTATACTCCTTCATGTTCTCTTTATAACGATAGAAAAGAGTAATGGTCGTCGTAAGTTCACGTTTCCTGATGTTACGTCGGGTAGTGGAGCTGACGCACGTTAAATCTGTCGAGCTTCCACGTCTTCACGTTGGAACGGTATGGAAATTTGAAGAATGGGATTTTAAATTAGGTGTCATCCTCGACACTTGAGCGAGGACCAAAGTGACAAGGCCCAACACCAATAGCCCTCGTTTTACATCTAAACGAGATGTAATAAGCAATCTATCAGTTCAACTCAAATTAACAGACAGTGTAATAATCATAACGTATATATTGTGTGATTGTCTCTCATCTAAGAATTTTATAATTAATCATAAGTGTTCATTATGAATTTGTCTTTTTCGGTACTTTTATATTAGTAACAATATGTATCGTTTGTTGTAATATTAATTAATATAGTTTGCACCGATTAACTGTACGACTATTTATAATTTTTCTCTATTTTGTTGAGAAAAGGTGGCATCTTTTGTACCTATATAAATAAGAAACATCACTTTTATTTTGAAGTATTAAAATTTTTTCTTGTCCGCCTCGTGTTTATTCGAATTTCTTACATGTGTGGGGCAAATTTTAAGTCACCACGTTTTCATAAATGAAATCAGAAAGAACCAAATATATATCTGAAAACTTGATGATAAAAAAAGACAAATTTTCTGTCTCTTCTTCTTAAATAAAATACTGAAATTTTACCGAAATTTTATTCCCGCCACGAATTTCTATGATTCGAAAAAGTTTTACACTTTGGAATGAAATTTTACTGCTGAGGAAAAAGAATTTTGTCAAATGTGCAGTGAATACTTAGTAACCTTCGTGATCGCTGATATCCCGTGACTAAATTTACTAATAAGCATCGACTTTTATTGTAGTTGCAATTGTCTAACGAACACGTTGCTTTCAATGGCACGAAATTTTAATATTTAAAAGTCAGTACCCAGCTTTCGTATGTTCATACGATGATTTGCATTTATTGTCTATAACGTTTATATGGCTATTCGATCGGTAAGATATAACTAAAATGCAACCTAATTTAACCAAAGACTACTTAATAATCAGTATATATATAAGATACTTTAAAACAACATGTTCTCAGTTTTAAACCAATACATTTAGCTCAGAACTTCCTGTTAAGTTTTCATCGTATGCGAAAATAAACGTTTTTTTTCCACTTAAGTTTGTTTTATGAAAGAGGAAACACAATAAATGTGTTAATGATTCCTTGTACTGAAAATTGGTTGTCATTGCTTAATGAAAACTGTGCAAAACTCTAAGTGAAAGCAATTCACTCTTTAACGTTCATTTCCCCACAAACTGTTTATGAAAGTATTCTTAGAATGAAGATAAACGCAATTTATGCTTTCATACACAATGACATTTATATATGGAAGTTTAAAGGATATATTGCAAAAAGTCCTATTTTAATCTCCAGCCTTGGCAACGGAAAAAAGCATCAAATGGTCACATTGAAAAAGGTTGCTAATACTACTTTTCATAGAGGAGTAATAGAATCTGACACTATTTCGCGTCAATTTCTTTCCATTAGCTATTGATTGATTGATTAATTAACATCACACTTAAAAACAACACGAGTATCATTGGATACAGACTTCGTGATTTAGAGATAGAATCAAACGAGGACGACACCTGAGGAGATAAGCCAATCCATAAAATCTCCCACACCTTTTATTTCCCACCCAGGTGGGCCCGAAGTGACCGTCCCTATGGTGAAAGCGCTCAAAATAGAATCCAACCAAGATATTTATAAATGATTTTGCTGAAAATGAAATTTTTGCCAACCGTTATCACAGCTGACATAGAGTATTTCAAATTCAGACTTAGGTAAATTTCTAATTTTTCGCTAATTCATATAGTTTCATTTCATTTTTTCTGCCCACTTCTGATACGTTAATTGTTATTAATCTGTATATTTTGGGGTAAGGCTTAATTTGGTTATACTTCTCGTTAGAAGATATTTAAAAATATAATTAAATAACAAGATTTATTCATTAAGTTTTAAATCTTTCGAATGCCCTATTCATAACGAATATTGGAGCTGATTAAGTTCATTTACAAAAATCATTCTAGACCTCATAATTAAAAGGTGAAAGCAAAATAAATAAGATATTCAAAATCTCAGTTTGATTCCATGTTCTATTTTTGTCTGCGATACAGATGGGCAGCACATTTAATTATACTGAAATGCCGTATTCTGTTATTTGGAATCTATATAATATTCACTAGTAAGCAATGCATCCAGTAAACTCCAACTAATGTTCACTTAAAGACGTACGTTTATTTTTATTTTCTTCCTCCTTATTTAAATATAATGCATTTTTTTTTAAATTTAAATCAAGATATTTTTTAATCCCCAGCAGAAAAAAATTAGGCAAATGAAAAAAATTACACCACAAACAGTATTCATGTAATAAAGAACATAAATTTTCTTTCGAACGAATTATATATATACAACATTAAAATAAATATTTATGGATAGTTTATAGCATTGACTGTGATTTAAAATGAGATTGGATTATTTTATCGATGAATTAAAAATAAATGGATGAAAAAGTGCTTCTTGGGGAAAATTCTAGCTCGTTCGGTTCATCAGATTCGATATTGTGAGGGAGAAGTTTCATGTAGGCTCGCTAAAATAATGAGAAAAGTGGCTTTAAATCTTCCACAATTTTTGTTGTAGAAAGACAAAATTAGAGTTAATGGATTTATTAACTTAATTACTGTCGTTACATAATTTCTGAAACATGACTTTTTTAATATGCACTTTTCTGAGTATCAGATTCTTCATCTTAAAATTAATCTAAATGCCTAATTTCACATGTTTCAGTGCATAAATTTCTGAATTATGCGGGTAAGATGTATTTAGAATTACCGTATTACAAGATCCTTAAATTTAAATTTCCATGTAATTTTTTTCAATAGTTGAGGAAATACTGAATTTTGGAATTACTACCATAATCCACAGTTTTTAAAAGCATCGTATGTTAATTTACACTTTTTAATTATTAATACACTTATAGTTCTTTTCTCAGGAAATAGGGGAGCGAATGACAGTTGATGGCGCAAAAGCCAAACCTGGCCATGTTACGCCAAACATTACGAACCTATGATCTGAAAGGTAAAAATTGCTTTACAAAAAAAAGAATGGTCTAATATAGGAAAGGATTACTAAAGTATCCTGTCACCAGGGTTTACCTAAGACAGTACATCCCATGGAAAATAAGAAAATCGCTAATGTGCCTTTGGAATATCAATACTTAGCTAAAGAAGGTAAGCCCCTGAGCATTTTAAGAAAAGGGAAATGTTGTGGATCGCTTGCGGGAAGTAATCTAATACATGGACCCCTAATAGTTTTTCCAAAATATCTCAATCACTTATAATCGGATTCGAATGAAATTTGGAAGGAAAAAAAGAAAGATTATTTCGATCTTTCTCTAGTCAAATGTGCAAAAACACCAGATTTGCAAGGAAAGAATTCTTTTTAGAAACTAATTATCAATTTAATTAATCTATTAACACCATAATTTAGTTCCCCTTGAATCATCAACATAGAGATCAATTTTGTCCAGCTGCGATGAGAATTACAAAAGTTAATAGAGTTTTCCTCCTTAAAATTTTTATATACTTTGTATGAAGCAAAATATTCTCAATATTTGCATTATGTCTCGATAGTACTGTATAAGAATCTTCTATCAATAATACATTTTTACATCTTACTTTGTGAAATGAAAGAAAATGTTTCATCATTCAGTTTCCGAATCTCAATAAAGATTTATACGTATTCAAGTTACATTCTTTTCTTTCACGTATTAAATAAATTCTGTTACTTGAAAGAGCCCTAACACTTCAGATACTGACGACAATATTTTATTCGTATATCCATTTTAAAATAGAATAAAACTTTCTCTCTCTATAAATATCCTCTATTTTCTTTTTCCATTTCAGGAAGAAACGTTGAAAGATGAGACATATGAAAAGCAAACTCAGTACAAGATGACACTTAATCGGAAAATGGATATTTTCCGAATAAACTAAAAAGGTACGAAAATCTTAAAAATAATTCTAAACTGGAAGATTGAAAAACGGCATTTGTTTCTGAATTTTTAATGTGAATGATTAGAAAATAAATCTCCATATACTTCACAGAATTGAGCAAAGAAGGAAGTATTATTCTGATTACTTTCAAAATGTGCAATTTCTAATAACATCGAAAATTTTGCTCACACTTGGAGTAAATAAAAATGAAACATACATGTTTTAAAATTCAGAAAATAATTTCATTCTGTATTTACAAAGAACTATTTTCAAAATTAGTACGTATTGAGAAAAAGTCTATTTTTCTCCGTATTTCCCTTTAAAATATAATCATTAATGTACCTAGAGGGAATTGTCAAAACGTACATAAATGAATGGGTGGAATGAACGTTGAAAAAGAACATATAATTTCAGATCAATAATATTTGTATTTAAGATTTCGAATGTTATAAAGGTAGGTCATGAAGTCGTGGCGTTGGTCCATTGTTGGCCTTGATGTAATCTCTCAGACATAGTTTAATGTGCTGATAAAGGTTTCAGAAAGAGTCCCAAGAGATTTCTAGCCAAATTGTCTCCTATTGTCGTGCTAAGCCGATAACGTTCTGGAATGTGCTTTTCGGATCGCCTTCCGATATGGTCCGAAATGTGTTCAGTGAAAGATGTTAAAGGCCTAACTGGTCAAGTAAGTGAAAGGAAACAACAAGTCTTAGAATTTATTTAGTGTACGTTAAGCTGTACATAAATGTGCCTCGATCGATTAGCAAAGCAGTATACAATAAGGAACGGGATTCCACGAATCATTAAGAAGTTGTTCCCTTTATTGTCACCCCGGGCTTATTTTTCTACTAGATACCATGCATCGATGCACAAAGCATACGTCTTACTACATACAAGTTTCTTAAACATCAGGAGGAGGGGAATTCTTCCTCATTAAAGTTCATTTGGGACCTCATGAGTAATGCTTGTCATCATTTCTAAATGCTACCCACTTAGTTCAAAAGTTGGCGACAATTTGGCAAGAAATACCACCGTACACTAGCCCGGGACTTTGTCAATCTGCTGTCTTTGCAAATCTGAAATTTTGCATGAAATTTGAGATGACCAAAAAATGCCTTAATGATTTTCTAACTTAGAAAAGTTTGAACTCCAGAATAAATGGCCCAATCATTCTTAAAATACAATTTTTTCTTTTTCTGTGCATGTGTTAATCTCATCCACCCTAATTCGCTTCATTGGACAACTCCTTTACGTATAAATGATGTTTATGTCTTAAAAAGTGTTATATAAATCAGAGTGATTCCAAACAGAGGGAGAGAGAAAGGAAACCGACAGGAAGTGTTATGCAAACATTTACAAATTCTACAAAATTTTTAATATTGAAGTTCACCGAATTTCTTTTATACTTTGAAGAAGAAAAGGTTATTGAATTTCGTTTTAAATTCTTACTAAATTTTCAAAACCGTACAGTGTTTTCATTTTAAAAAGAAATTTGTAATTTTTTCCCTCGAAATTTTATATAAATTTTACGAAATCAATTTGAAAATATAAATTGTTGCAAAAAAACTTGAAGAGAGTATTTGTACGAATACAGAACGTATTTTTTTAGAACGAGGTACAATACTACTCACTTGAGATGTTTTGGATTAAGTTATATTTTGTTTTCATCCTATCTAGTACCATGAAAGCCGACTCAGTCAACTGAGAGTCAACAGTATGAGTTTACTTTTTCTTCTGCTATCTCCCTCCGAGGTTTTTAAAAACATTCGAAAGCACGGTTTTAAAAATAAAACTACTTTTAATACTGTATGTTATGTATGGCTACATCTTCTTCTCTTTCAACATTTGGCACTAAGCGACTTCCGATGCTCTAACGCAACAACTCTTCAGGGAACAATAGCGCGAATAAAAATAACAGAAAAAAAAAAGAATCGAAGGATAGGAGAACACATTTTTTTATATATATACACAAATATTTGGACCTAAAGTAATATTTTAACAAAACTTTCGAGAGTTTTCTTCAATTTCTTAAACAATGTTTGTATAGGAATAATATGATATATTTCTCAATCTTAAAAATGCAACGAAAAAAAGGATGTCGAAATCAAGAATGTTGAAATCAAGAGATGCTTTTCAATAACATAGTATTATTTTATTATTGAAAAATATAGTATGTTAAGAAAAAATTTACATTTTTAACCATAGATAATTAAATTTAAATCAGTATTGCTCTGCAACTAATCATTGGATTAACAGACTACAAATGAAAAACAAGTATGATTTTATATTTTCCTTTATTTCTTTCTTTTTTCTTTACATTCTTATGATTGTAAGTGCAGATGTGTCTTAAGTCGGGGTGGAGCATTTTTAAAGTTAAACTTCTTTATTCATGTAGCTCAGGTAGACGAGTGGTAATGGTCGCGACAGCGCTCCCGCTGTTTTTTCCGTACTGGCGTGTCTTCAATAGCATCAAGACTCCCAAGTTCGAGTTCTCATGCCACTAAAGACTCATTTTTTAGCTGGATTGCAGCAAGTTAAATCTATCAGGGCTCCATGTCCTCATGTTGGAGTGGAATGGAAGCTGGAAGAGTGAGGTGCCAACTCAGATATGTGAGTGAGTGACTGTATGGTTTAATGACGCAAGAGCCAAAGTAGACCATGCTGCGCCAAACACTGCCAACTCAGGTGTCATCATCGTCACTTGATCGTGGCTCAAAAATGACAATACCTTCAACATCACGTATATTGCTTCTAAATGCGATATTAATAAACAACCAATCAATATATTACTCATCAACGAAATGCTATTTAAAAGTATTCAGTGTTCTAAATTTTTTAGTAAAGTATTTTATTAGATTCACAAAAGTTTCAGCTCTATTTCAAAACTGTGTACAGAACAAATAAACTCACAAAAGTGTTTCGTACAAATGAGTTGCTACATGAGGCAACAAAACGATCGAGGGAAGCTCGTTTTTAACAATATTTGTCCAAATAATTTTGGACACGACTGAAAACTATGAGTTTTCTAATAGTCATACTAGTCTATTAATGGTACATTTCCTTGAACCTCAGAATGCAATAAGCACCCAACAGTAACGCAATTGAAATCTATTGCATTAAGCCTCCCTTTCCTGAAAGCGAATAGAAATCACAGAATACATTAAATAAAGTTAAACTATTCAAGACAATTTTAAGGAAAGCTTTAACCAATGAAAAGATCCATTTTAAGGATTTTATTCAAGCTATAAATTCCTTAGGTTAAGGAAAACATTGTAACTATATCTCGTTGGTAAATGACGGAAAAGAGTCTTTCCTAGAGAGTACTTTAATTAATAAATCGTAGTTTTTCATAACTTAGCAAGACTGCAAAAAACTTTAAATAAATTTTCTTTCAAAATCTTACACTGAATTATATATCCACCAGAACACTCTTAATGAATTCCGCAAATATGATTGTGCCCAGAGAAAAATGAAATCAATGTTAATGGCTGAACGGGAATCATATAATCATCTTAATTGGTTAATTAACTTCTAAAACAGAATTTTATCGTTATCGAGTTCGTTTGTTTTTCACTTATGTGATTTCTCACCATGGAAAAAAAATTTCATTTCAGTTAAGTAAAATTTTACTTGTAAGTTTCCGAGTTTCGGGTTCAAAAATGGGTTTCATTATGTTAAATGAATTCCTCAAACATTAAGAGATAAAAAAAAAGTCTAATAACATTTATTAAACCTTTTTGCAAGGCACAAACTAAAGGTAATATTTTTAGTTCCGAAAGCTTTAAAAAAAATCTGAAAAAACTATTGTAACATACCAAATATGATTCTTTGGGTCATGAAATCCTTATATCCAAACTTGCATATCATTAATTCAAATAGTTTATAGGAAATATTCAATTTTGAAATTGCGTTCGAAAATCCCCGAGTCTAAAGTGATCACATTCTAACTTATAATATTTTTAATTATTGAACCATTCATCAAAGGGAGTTTAAAAACGGAATAAAAATTGTGAATCAATTGTGCGAGGTAATCTAGTATATCGCCCCTGAACAGTGTTTCCTAAGTATCTCTGGAACTAATTTTTGAATTGGAATAAGATTTTGAACTTGGAATGTTTATACCAATATCCACTTAATTCTTCAAAAGAAATCGAATTTTTTAAACTGAAGGTGCTTCTGTTATTCAATTAATCAAGTTAAATATAACATCAGAATTTAGCTCCTTTTAATTCAATAAGATTTACATTGATTTTGTCTAGCTGCGGTCAAAATTGTGAAATATTTTTTTTAAACTCGTGTCACTAATATTAACACTATTCTATACCAAACGATATTTAGGGTAGTGGTACCACTCAAATGAGAGTATTAATGAATTTTTCAGTCGCAGATTCTGACCTAAAACTGAAGGAACGAAACACGAAAAGATCAATGCAATATCCAAATTTTAATACTTTAAAATTCTTTTTCTTAACAAAAATTATTCAACATGAAAAAATAATTGTTTGGTGAATATATCATTCAGCATTTTTAACTCAATTTAAGTTAAAAACTGCATTTTTCCAAATTATATTCCAAATCCTTGGTAAGAATGTACATTCCATTCCCATAGAAACACTTCATAAGCATTAATGGTATTTTAATAGAACTTCAAATGACGGTAACTTATGCAGTTGTGATTTACTGAAGTTAAAGTTGGGAATTATCAAGCAAAATTGGCTTGCCGATTAATCGAAAATTAGATTTTAAAAATTTTTATTTCAGCATATAGTTTACAGGTAAAGGTTACAAAATCGAAATAGCCGAAACATAGCTCGTTGGAGACATAATAGAGAAATAATCTTCAGGGTCACAAGACCCTAGGACGAAATCTGTATATTAAAAAGTCCACACAAATAAAAGTAAATAGTAAAAGTCCACGTCAACACAAGAAAAGTTCCACGGCGAGACGGGACACGAAAAACACGGCAAATCCAAAATCCAGGATCTTCTGCAGGCAGAAGCGGGAACACGAAAAAGAGGACCACACAGCTTCAAAAGGCAGAAGAAGGAGATCGCTTCTTATATTAATGTCAAAGTATGATATTGCAAAAGTCGGAAGACTACAGATCTATATCCCTTATTACTGCAGATGTTATTTCATTCCAGTCTTCTAATAACTGAAATTAGTATTTTAGCTACAGATATTTTAGCTACAGAGAATAATGTTTTGGAAAATGCTTGAAAAACTCTTTCCATACAGAAATTTCGAGAGAGAAGGAATTTAGAGAACGGACGTGTCTCTTGACATAGTTTAGAATAATAAATGACTATTCTAGGGTGCTACCTACCACTTTGTTCTTCATTGTAAATCATACCTTGCATTGCAAAAGTTAAGTACGACAAGCACTAACATTTTATTTGTATATATGTGATCACTGCTACAAAAATGCTATTTTAGAATTGAGCTTTTTTACTATCTTTAATTTATATAAGCTATTCAGAATAACAAGACTGTATATATTTATTTAATGTCAATAGAGCAAGATTGTGTTTAACAACAAAAGTATTTTCATATGACAGGAAAATAACAAGCTCTCTAACTCTGCGCCGTATAAAAATTATCAGTTTATTGTAAGATTTGCCATAAAATTGTTAACAATTCTTTAAAAGTGAAAGAAATTAACGCCGTGATCAGTGTGCATCTGGACATAATGATGTGGTCATGTTTAATTATTCTAAAATACACAATACTACCATTGTCACAGGGGGCCAGAATAAATACAAATAAATGGGACTTTTTTTTGTTTGATAAATTATTCACTAACGTCGCTCCTAGAAGCAACACTGTGCTATTGACGACGTACATCGTAATTTTGAATCTCGGCCAAGTGAAAAGTACGACACTTTAGTTGGCCCTCCACTCTCCAAACTTCCACACCATCCCAACTTGAGGATTTGGAGCCTCTTCAGATTTAAGCATAGGTTCTGGTGAGTCAGCCTAGCTACACAACAGGTCTTTATTAGCAAATGACTGAAATACACAACTCAATGGTCAAAGGCTATATGAGCTCGACGACGACACGGCTACTGCAACCGCTCAAATAAATAAACAATTTATTAACTAAAAACGAAACAATGTATTTCAGGATATTCTTAAGGAAACTTTACATATACTTTCACTCACACATTCTCGAATGCGTTTATTTCTATCGAGAGATCCCTTTACAATCTTTTTTTTTTACAATACTAAATGTAAATCTGATAAAAAGAAAATATACAATTCCAGTCATCAACAGCTACTGCTTTGTGCGATTATGAAACATTTGCTGTGATTATGGTTAACTTTTATCAATGGATACGATACATCTTAGAGTTTAGATATGTAGTATCGAATTTGGCGCAGATGCTGTTAATTTACGAATCACAAATCCGGATATATGGTGCCAATTGATCGCTTTCTCTGTAGTCTGTATATGGGAAATACTAGCATACAAACTACTGAGAGAGATGAGGAAAAGCGGCAGAGAAGCAAAAATCAGAACTCCTCTATGCGATGCATCATTTTCTTTCTGTTAGATAATCCGCGAGCGGCTAACAAGACAAACATTAGGAATGAATGAATTCCGGTCTCCGAAGCAGAAAAGCAAAACTAATACAATCTCTGCTCCTGAGTGAAGAGGATAGAGGCACACTTCCTCCCTTTCGCTATGAGTGGCACTAATTGGACTATTGTAGGAATAGGTAGCAAGATTATTTGATTAATTTTTTTGTGGTGTTTGAATCAGGAAATTAAATTAGGGTTTCATTGATTATTTAGTAAAAGGAGCATTGAAAAGAAAAAAATTCACTCAAACAAAATTAATAATTTCAATTATTAATTTTCTGTATAGAAATATTTTTTCATCCAAACAATACATGACTGTCCTCACATTATAATGCCCAACAAGGTCACAAACTATAGCTCCTGAATACACTTATGTGCCATTCTGTTGTAGGAGCAGGGATGATAGGTTTGGATTTTGCGCATGAGTCTTCTCGTAACACACTTATAGGAAATTTCATGAAATCTTTCCCGAAATAACTTTGTCACTTTCTCTGATAACCTCGCTTCAAAGATTATAATTATGAGATACAATGTGGTAGGGTGATGTATTGTTTAGAATTGATGCAATGTTCACTCTTATTTGTAGATTTTACTTTTGTTCTTTCGACTGCAGCACGACAACAGATTCATTTTCATAAGATGATTTATGGAAATAAATTATAAGATGAGGTGCATTGTAACTAGTATTTCTATAAAAGACTATACGACTGCTGTAACAGAGTGGTTATGGATCGAACTCGTTAACTTCAATCGAATCATCAATTTAGATTTAAAGTTAATTAGAACAGAATTACAACCTGAACCATATTTGCATCACTAATATTTAAATAGATTCTGTTTCACTGAAGGAGGGTTTTGCTTTTGTATTATTTCCCAGGTTGAATGGTTTCTGAATATACTTGTAAGTTAAAGTTTAGAAGAGCCGCATAGCTATATAATTTGTCGAATTCCTTTACTTACGAATTTCCACTTGAATACTGAATTTTTTTATAGACCTTCACGTAGAGAAGCCAATGCCGGTCAAAGTTTTTGGAGGTCCATGTCCTAACGTTCGCTTGATATGGAAGTTTAGAGAGTGGGTGTCAACTCATGTGTCAGCTTCGTCCATTTACCATGGTTTAAATAACGAGGTCCATCCGTAATAGCCTTCGCATCGCTTCTAAAAGCAATATTAATACATTCACGACAGTTTTAAAATGTTGCTCCATTGAATTATTTTCAACACTTAACAAGGAACCAGATAAGACAGTTTATTTCTATTTTCATATATTTAAACATAATATTGTGACTGCTCAAGACGTCGTTTATTTATCAAGGGGAATAATTATGACGTTTGTATCTACAGATGGGATGATATTTCAAGGTTATAACCGTACTGTCCGTGAACTTATCGATAAACAAAACTTAATTAATCAACTCTATTTATTTCGTCAGATGCAGTATTTTAAAAAAGTTATTGTTTTGCAACTCAGAGCTGTTTTATCAGTTATTATAATATGAATATTTTCATAAATAGTGTATGCTATAAAACAAAACATTGAAAAAATTATTGAAAGTTATTTTAATTATATATATATGTGTGTATGTGTGTAATTTTATAATAAACTTATAACGATTTAGTTTTAAAATGATTCGGAATTAATGATTTTTAAACAGGTCTTATGTGAAATTCTTCGAATTACACAATTCAGTAATTACTAAATTCGTAGAATTTCAACCTGAAGTTTAAATTTGAGCTGTATTTATATTTTTCTCTAATTTATTCACCTGCTAGTTAATTTTAAATGATCACCATTTTTATAGGGATCTAAATAAGACATATTTTTTCTTCCTAAACAAACAACAATTTGCGGTAAAAAGACATTCTACTCTGAAGCAATGCAAGAAAACAAAGCAAATACCCTTTCGGTCGCGGATGAGTGATTTCCGATGCGGCCTCGAAAACAAACAAGAAATAAATGTTACCTAATGATAAAAAAGAAAGGAGAAAAAATAAGGCGGTTATACACGTCTTTTACCTTATCAACCAACGAGGGAAATTTGCGATTGCTTATACTTTGCAGTCTGTTTTCTTATCAACAAAAGGAAATTATTTCCTTTTTTTTTTTTTAGATTTGAAAAGACAGGTGGTTCTCTATAAACTTGCACTTGATGATTCTGATGGCAGGTAGGATTTATGGCTCTATAACTAAGTCTAGCTAAGCTGGGCTAAACATATGTTTAAACTTTAATCTAGACAGAAAAAAAAGGAATAACAGAGTAAAAATTAGTTGACAAGAAGGAGGGTGGGAAAAAAAAGAAAAGGGTGACTAGGATTTTTAAGGTGATACGTAAAACGGCTCTTCCCCAAGGGAAAGAACAAGATCTCTAGAGTACTTTAGGGTCATAATTCCCGTATTTCACTCAAGGAGGTAGGTCCCTGAAAGGTAATGTCTTCTTAGAAGAAACATGAAAAGTATTGGTGACAGTTGTCGTAATGTGGAATTGCGACCAAATAACGAGGACGATATCAGAGCTGGCATTCCACTTTACAAGCGTACACACCCTCCCAAAGTGTGAACTTTGGGCCCGGACAGATTCAATGTGTATCAACAACACAACGAGATGGATATATAATGGAATCGAGACTCAAGCACACGACTTAATTGGGACATTTTTGTCCATAAGATTGTTTAATTTTTGAAAAAAATTATATTGAATATTGCGGACGATTATACACAAAGGTTGGCGACCTTCTTCCCATCCATGGCGAAGAAATTGAAACAAATGTTTTTATTTATAGTTAATTTTGAATGTGAATATTCTAATGAACATTGTGTGTTGTTTGGCAGGTACACCGAGAAATGTTACTATCTATCTTATAAATTTGTACCAATTACTCGTGTAAAGTTTTTGTTTGTGTTGATGAAACGTCTTCATCTGAAACTATGTATAATATTTTACGTCGACTTGCAATATAATTTTTAAATCAAAGTCTCCAAGTTATGTTTTCAGTGGGAAGAGAACTTTATTAATGTATAACTTAATTGTTAGCAATGGAGAGATATATTGCTCCAGTTTAGCATAAAATTAAAACTTTGTTGAATTTAACTGTCCTTCTGGTTCATTATTGATTGAATTCCTTTTTCCATATAGGATACGGAAGCAGAGTAATCACGATTGCGAGCTCATACTCGGCATTGTTTCTGTCGAATCATGGACTCGAGTCCTGATACCACTCAAAACCCGCCGTGTACCTGGTCTGATGCATGTTATAAATCGATGCTCCAACTTCTCCCGTGGCATGGAAGGAAATTTTAGTAAGGGATGTCATCCTCGTCATTTGATCTTCCTTTAAGACCTCGAGGTACATCGCCAATTCAGCCCTCGTCCTGCTTCTATGAGCGAAGTTAATGAACAATCAATCGAAGTAACTTTTGCCACAAAACTTTCAGAAATTTTCTTTCAACTTGTGAATTCTTTTATACAATTTATTAAATTCAATTATCTTAGAGTCATGATCTTTTCTGAGGAAAACAAATGTATTAAAATAATATTTCCATTTCCTCTCTACATCAAGCCACTTGACAAATATAATTTATGTTTAAAGGGCAGCAGTCCCGTTATTCCATGGCGCCATTTTCAATGGAGCTGAAAGTATTATCAATGTATACTAATCAATTGACACCAGACGACCCGCAATTCAAAGGGTAAAAAGAAATTAACCCATTCTTAAATGAACAGCATGCTTTCTTACACCTGGATCATACCAGATTCATTCAAGAGTGACGAATCAGTTTTGCAGCAAACAGAAAATGACTCCATTTGCTGATCAAATGAGAAAAAAATTGATGATATAAATTAATATTCTATTTATTCCAGCTATCTAAGAAATGTGAATAAGTGAATAGAATTAGGATAGAGGATTGAAATTCATAGGAGAATACAAATTAGTCGAATCTCGTAATTTTTCAGATTTATAAAAGCTTCAGACAACGAGAAATTCTTTATTATATTTAAAACATTTAGGTACATAAACATGCAAAAAAATTTAATTATATAATACATAAAGAAACTTGTTCTTTTATTTACATAATTTATTAAAATTTTAATCATTTTTCGACATTTAAAGATAGTTCCATTATCTACTAAAACACAATTCTTTTCCCGAATTTAGAAATTAAATAAAAAATTACTTATATAATGTTGAAATTTACACACTTAGCAACTCAACAAGCCAATCTACTTTAAATTCCTTTCACTAAAAGCATATAACTCTTTCACAAATAAAAGATTCAAATTAGTTTTTTCTTAACATCGTCAATCAATTCAGCAAAAAATGCATTCCACTAAGTAATAAGATTATAACAAATAAATATAAGACAGTTTAATAATAAAAATTATTCAATACTTTTCATTCATATAGTAACTCAGATTTTTGAAATAAAATACATATTTAAACCAAATTCTCAGAACTCCTTTGAGCCGATTAGAATTTTTTTTTATTTTTAAACTACATTTAAAGCTCCCGTCTGTCAGCCATTTTGAGTTCGTGGACGTAATATTAATTCTACCGAATTTCGACTACCATTCTCAAATTTTTAATATTTTATCTATTTGAATGCAATAAAGTGCATCTGAAAGAGGAAAGGATAATGAAAGTTTCGGCGGAATTACTTTTTTTACCTCCGATTCTTAAAAATACTTTTACAACCTATTTTAATAATTCATTTGTTAGTTTTCCGGTCTTTAAAAATATTTTTAAATATTTTTAAAAATTGGAGGAAAAAAGTAATTCAGCAGAATCCTTTAAATTATTATTATTTTCTTTTTTTGCTCTTTCAGATGCATTTTATTGCATTCAAATAAATCAAATAATAAAGATTTGAGAGCAAAAGTAGAAATTCCATTGGATTAACATTACATCCACGAAATCAAAATGGCAGATAGATGGAAGTCTTAAGTGGCTCATTTTCTTAAACGTACTAATAAACAATCTAGCTTTAAAAAAACTGTATTATCAATGTTATTTTTGGGACGGATTTCTCGAGTTTAATATCGAATAATGGATTTTGTATATGTAACAACTAATGACCGAAAATATTCCGAACATATGAAATTTATTCATACATTTATAAAATGCTAAATAAAAACAATTTGAAAAACTTCCATCAAGTTATTTTTAGTATCCAAGAATATCCAATAATGCTCAAAATTTAATCCCACGGCTTGTAAAGGGAAGCCATTTTTATTTCCGAAGTTTATATCAAAAGATAAATAATGGAACGTCAGTCTTGCAAACGATTAATTACGAAATTCTTCCGAAGAAAAAAATAGAAGTGTTTTTTCATAATGCAAGCAATTTCGGATAATGGAATATTTATTTTTTTACGTAAGGCAATGTCGTTTGCAAATTTTTTTTTGTTTATTTAAGTTATTCAAATAAGGTAGAGAACTGATATTATGTATCCAAGAATGGCAACGGATTTCGAATGAAAATATCTAAAAATGTTTTAAAGATAAGAGATGGGGGATTTAACCTTGAATAAAATTTCATTCCTTAGAAGTTGTAAGAGATTTCAAAGGCGCATATGACTCCAACAAAAATACATCCTAAAGTATTTGTAAATGAATAAATAAAATATTGAATGAAAGACTTAAAGTAATTGGAAAACAATATACGAATATTTAATGACCAATAAAAAATAAGATTTAAAAGCAATACAAAATAAAAAATAAGAATTTCTTAAAATGGCTAGTTCAGGACAGAAGTCTATAATGTGTATATGATATATATTTATTTCATGCAAGAATTGTATGACCTAAGGTAAAATTTCCTTTTATGCATATAATAGCAAAGAATAAGATATCTATTCTTTACCATTAAAATGTCATAATTTCTAGAAACAAGAAAAATGTTACTGACATTTTATTATTCAAATTACATCAACTTCCAAGGTATTAAAATATAAACTTTATTGATATGCTATTATTTCCTTTTGTTCTCTGAATGGGAAGAATTGACGTAAGGTTTCCGGAAATGGCAACGATTCATGTCGAAAATAACGAAAAATTAAGCACAGTTGTTTTCGACCTAATAAAATAAAAAGTAAGAGAAGCCAAATATTGGATTCAAAATATCATGTTTGAAATATTTCGATATTTTATTACAAAAATCTTCTTACAGTGATATGAAAGGAATGATACAAAAATCTGAAAAAAGTAAAAAGAATTTTCCTTTCAATACGGTGGAAATGGAAACTATGACAGGATCGAGAAACTTGATTTCAGGGAATAAAAATAATGTAATCATTACGTAATTCTAAATTCACTGGTATCTTTTTAATTACTCATCAAAAGATGACAATATTCAATATATGATACGGGATATATTAAACGCTTTAAATACAAATTCAATATTTTTTTTCCCCTTTTAAAATTATATGTCTAATTTACTTTAACGAAAATCTTCTCATCTAAGTTTTAAAGAAGCATTACTATCAATTTTATAAATTTATTTAAAAAAAATAACTGCTTATTACATAAAAACAAATTTCAGATAAAATAAAATAATCACAATACAGGTATAAAATGTTAATTCCGTTTATAGATTCCAATAAGAAATATCACACTAAAATAAAATTTGAACTACTTTACAGCATTAGAATTTTTGCCTGATTTGTAACTTTTTTGCCATTTTTTACGATAAAAATGCCCATCTCGGTTATCAATTAAATGCATGATTCGAAACATAGAAATACATTTCCATTTAGTAAATTACTTTAGAGTCGGAACAGAAGCATAAAGTTAATTAAATAGAAAAGTGAAAGCAAATGTATCGAATAAATCTTCATTAAGAGATTAATACGGGTACATCCCAAAACAGAAGGAAATATTTCTTTTGGCTAGATGGCAACGAATAATGCTAATCTACATTCTAACTAATTAGAACAATCATTAACAAAAGAGAGTCTACATCTTCAGTCAGAATAATAAAAACTAACCCTAGTTTTAGCCTGTTAAAATTGAGTCAAGTGTAACAAAATCTGAAAAATAAAATATATAACTTTGGAGTAAATTTGCTACATTTATTTCCAAAGTTAATTAAAATAGCACCAGAATCGATTTTTATATAACAATTATGTATTCATTTTATTTAAAACTAGAGATGGTTAAAAGCAAATCCTGCAGTAATTCACATTCTTCTATAATATTAAAACATATTCCATATTCTACATTTTAATTCAAAACTGAATAAACAACAAAGTTAAAAACGTATTTCATTTTTAAATAGAAATGTCCAATTTATGTACAGTTGTGAAACACTTACCTGAAATATAGGATAAGAATTTTAACAAAACTTATTTTAAGAAAGAAATTGATCAAAGAAAGTAAATCATTTTAAGCACTTTCTTCATAATTTTCTATTCAGGTAATTTGTTTATTGGTTGCTTTGTAGATTCTGCACTAAATTACTAAATAATATGATATTTAAAGTGATTTTAATTTCATTTAGAAAGCGATACAAGCTATTATCTAGATCAAAATAGGGTATATTAACTTATTATTTTCAAATTAACATAGCATAATGTAATATCCAAGCACATAAAAAAAGTTCCTTATTAATCATTTTTAAAATATAAGACACAGAATCTTTGCAACATTTAAACTATAGTTATATAATTCGAGACCTTAAGTTTTTTAAATAACTAACGATCATTGAAATGTATTCATTATTGAAATTTTCATTTCGCTCCCTTGGTAAGTACAACGACCTCGCGAAATAGTTACAACATTTTCATCACTCTCTGCACAACTAGAGCATTTTAATAATGTAAAATTTATAGTAGCTGTGCAAGTTTAAATATTTGACCTGGCCCCAACTTCTGGAGAGCACTAATAATTAGCTGTGCTACTTGGACTGACAGAGAGTTACTCACACAGCTAAAAATACAATATTTACATTAACATGCTTACCTAGACTTTAACAACTTTAATCAAAATTGATCATATTTTGGCTATGACACATTTCTTACGGATTTTTTTCACCTAGATGGCTCAATGGTTTCTATTTAATTCGTTTTCACACATTTTCACTTTTCTTGCTATTACTTTTCCGTATAAAATAGTTGTTATTTGGCAAAGGAAAGAAAAAGACTGAGAAGTCGAAGTATGCGGCATAAAAATATTAAATTTTAATAATAGAGTAACAAATAACCAAAGAAGATGCTCATGCACAGCAACATTTGTGCATTGCATCCTCTTATCAACAGAAAAAGGCGTTTAAGACTCCCTTTTTGTAACATTTTAAGCACAGAATCCAAACTCTGAAACCATTTTTCAGATTCAAAATTATTTTAACTTTAAGGTTGCATTCTCACTTCATTAAGAACTTTTATTAAGAACAGTATATTTCATTTCTTCTTTCATTTTTATATGAATCAGTCTATTTTTTATCGTATGAAGGGTGTTCTATTTTTCGACTCATGTGCCATGAATTTGCCAGTAGGTAAATGAATTTTCACTTGATATGTTAAAGAAAAAAATTACGCTTTTATGGAATGTTTCTGAATTTTGAAGTCGTGATATCTTAAAGAGATGTATGTGTGTTACAACGTGGGTAATTTACACGAAAATGAGGAGAGTTTTCTGTTTGAGAATATATTCTGCATTGATTTCATACACTTGTGAAGATGGCTTTTAACAGTTTGCGTTTGCATCAGTTGGTTGCAGGAAAGATTGTAATAAGCAAATTCGATTAAGAGGGTGCGCAGTTTTTTTTTTTTTTTTTTTTGCTTTGTTTTAATTGAAGCTAGAATCATTTTTTATAAAATGAGCCAGGATTTTTTTCTTAACAGAAATTAAACTAAAAAGTTTATTTCCTTCCGTTTATGAATAGTTAAGCAAGCAAAATGAACAGATATTAAAACAAAATTATATTATAATTAATACAACTGTGTCTAATACGTATATTTTAAAATAAAACATTCCAGCCGAGCCACTTGTATGCTCGCTGTGATCTTTCAATCGTAAGAATATAAACTGCTGCCATTAAAAGGAACCGGGTTTCAAAGTATCATGTGATGATGCTGTATGGAATTTAGAAGAATGAGGTACCAGCTCAGGTATCGTCCTCGCCGCTTGAGGAACTTCAGATTTATTTACAAGAGACTTCATCAAAAGCCATTTAAAAAATATTAAATTTTTTTTCATTTTTTGAAAATAAATACTTAAATATATTATTTGAAAATTCAAACAGGAGTTATACTAGTAAAATTTTAAGACAATTTCAAAATTATGTTGAAAAGAAAAATATTTATAATTTCGGAAGCTTAGGGTGGATGAAAAGTTTGAATAAAACATAAAAAATAATCTGTTCTTAAAAATGTTGATTATTTTTGTATTATTTATTCTTTTTCCATTAATGTATGAAAGCAAGCATACTAATGTATTTTGTTGTTTGTTTTTATACAAAAATATTTTGTCGCTCCAACTCTTTGTAGTGTTAACAGTGTCTTCTTTCAGTAAAGAAAGAACAAAACTTTTTATCTCGCCTTTCCCTCGCGGGTGTAACAGATCCTAACCCGTTGCCATTCCGAAAAGACAAAAAAAAGTCCCCGAATGCAATTTCTGGCGGGGATAAGCAATTTTTGGGCGTCAAGGCATCCTTTCCGCAGAGAAAGGATCGGAAAGAAATTGATTTATCAGACTGCGCTCTACTTTTTCGAACACAATTATCGGTTCTTGGGCGGTCGATAGTTCTGAGAGATCGACTGTTGCATGCCGGATGATCGATGGATCATCATATGTCACTAAGATGGAAGTCTCGATTATCCGGGTAATGGATCAAATGATACTCCATCCCTAAAGCCAGGGTTTGGGCCTTGACGTTAGTATCTACGGATCTTCTATCCACACTTGATCTTAGCTTTAAGTTATTCGAAACGTCACTTGTTTTTCAAACACATAAGCCCATTTCAGAATTGTCTTTGCTCTCGATATTTTACAATTTAGTTCACACGTTCCATAGTTATCTGAAAAACAGATGAGAAATTAAATATACGAGTACCAATCTTCTTTCATGGTAAAAAAAGGGAAGTGTAATAAAAAAAAAAGATATAATTTTTTCAAATTATTCTAAGACCGTGTTAAAAAGTGACGGAAATTTATATATTTAAGTTATTACAGAGAGATATGCGCATTTTAATTTTATACATTTAACATTGTATTATGTATACAGTTGTAACACCCATTGAACGTGATACGTTTATATTGTTCACATTAATATTGCATTCATACTTATTTCAATTAATACCTAAAATAAAATTGCGATTGCATACACATTGCTCCTCCAGAAATAATAAAAGCTTCAAATTAAAAATTCTTGACCCAATATTTATTAATTATTTGATTTATTTGATAATTATTTTTATTATTTGATAATTTAAGAAAGTACGGTGAAGTCAAGTGCCATTTTTCACTAAATAATTTTTAACTCTAGGAACTAAGGATTTTTATCACACTGTACGCAGAGAACAGCTATATCCAAGATGCCTTCTGGTAAAAGAGAGAATATATCAATGAAGCATGATATTTATTTCATGGTTAATGGCCAGATGTTTTCAAACTCCATCAGCACAGTAGCAGTGTTACAAAGTACAAGTAAGGGATGAGCCAAGTTGATCAGCGATCCTAAATCGTGTTAGATTAAATCAGCCGAGCGAAAAAAAAGGCGGCTTTTTATTGTACTGTATAATATTAAAACTGTGTAAAAAATAGTTTGAAAATATTTTGTTTTCACAGAATATTTTAAAAAAGCATACAAAGTATTAAATATGTTTAATATTTTTGTAATTACTATATTGGACCTTTCAGTGTGTGTGTGTAAAACATTTCTTTTTTTTAACTACTAACTTTTTTTCCTTACTTTCTTAAGTAATAATTAACTTTCAATTATTACTCATTTTGTAGCATTATATTGGCTACTAAAACTTCTTACTAAAAGAATAGCTCTGATTATGTAACAATAACTTTATTCATTTATATTCTTATCTTCATGCCGATTCTTCATCAATCCTTTGATAAAATTGATTCTACATACCTACAACAAAAATTATTAAATAAAAAAGATATTTTTGTAAAAAAATTCATCGCAGACGATTTTCAAAATAGCATAAAATAATATTTCCATTGCTAAATCTAACGTAAATTTTCCCTTTAAATCAATACAAATATTTTCAATTTTATTGAGGAAATTAAATTATAAATGTAGATTATTGTGCATACATATAATGCAACATCTTTTCGGAAGAGTATATTCTTAAAGAAAATCTCAAAACTTTTCAAAAGAATTTCCCTACTTCATAATTTACAGCTTTCGAAATTTTACTACGAAAACGAGGAAAAAGCAACAAATCTAATTTCTTATACACAGGAAATGAGTTTTGTGGTACAAAAAAAGCATAAGACACATTTACAAAACAGAAATACAGTCTTTTGATTTATTTTTATAAAAAGTTTCATTCTTCGCCTCCATTATGCATAGAATTTTAAAGAAAGAGAAATAATGGTGGAAAAACCAATTTGAAGATTTCGACAAGTCATAAAATACATAGATCAGCCTACATAGAGGTAATACAGTTTGCTTTTTTTCTCTAGTTTATTAAAAATTTTACAATTTCTAAAATTGAATTTCTGAACTCATTATGAACTTGTTATTGTTTCATCGAAATTCGTTCAACTAAATTGATTGATTTTGAAAGTGTAAAATACTGTTTGTGTTTCATTTCTCTGGCGTCGAAAAATGGAAATACAACCAGTGTTTTAACGCTCACCATTAAAATAATGAAAGTAAAGATAAAAAAAATAGAGCATTTATGAATGATCATAAATAATTTGAGTAAAACCTAATGAAACAAAGTACCCCAGCATTATTACTTTAAAGAATTCGATACTCATAGCAATTGTAGAAAATTGAGAATATATCACTTTTATAATTTCTGTGGATTTTTTTTATGGCTGTAAATCTTCAATTTTTGTTATGAAGGTATTGTTGATCGTCTATACCTGTAGAAGATGTCATTTATCCTATTTGTCGAGATGGTGGTAAAGCACATGGGATTTGTACAAATTGATATGAGACACCTTAATATGTCTCGAAGTGTGATCCAAGCACTTTCAGAGATCAATTTAAATCAGAAAATTCAACATTAAAAGACTACTTGCAGGGAACCGACAGGTTTCAAACTGTAGACAAAATTGCTTTTTTATTTCTTTCTTTCTGAGAAGAGGACAAAAACTATTGCGTCTCAGATTCATATTATTACAACATGGATAACACTTCTTCAAATGCAGAGAATCCAAGCATTAAGACCCTTTGTTTTTGTCTTTTTTAGGTGAACATACAAAATGTTTCATTGGTCAAGACAGTCAATTAACTTTACAAGACAGCAATGTGCTTCATAGACCAGACCGGGTTTCATTTGAAGAGGGATTTAAGTCGTATATTCATCAGGAGGAAACATGGTATCATATACAACCAATCTCGTATTGTTGTTACACGGAGATGGAACCATGGCTTAGACTGGAATCTCTCTGGAAAAATGGAAAAAGATCTCTTTGCGCAAGGGTGAGTGAGTGATTGTGGAGTTAAATGGCGCAATCTTTGAGCAGGGGATTTTGAATCTCTTTGAATTAGAATCCCATACAGTTTTGCACGCGTTCCATGAAATAACTCAGACCAGTTTGAAACATCAAAACGAGATCCTAGCTCCTCACACCATACCATACGCTAGTGCTGTTGGTGGCGTAGAAGCAGCGTGTATCTGTCGAAAATTATCGTATCCTGCACTGGAAGTGCAGAATATGACAGCGGAAATAGCCCGTAGTGAGAACTAGTAATAGTCTGATGAGCTGAAAGTTGCTGGTATAACTATGACAGTCCTTAAAAGTGTGTTTATTTCCTATATCTGTGCTACTAAATTGTGCAAGGACTGTGTATTTGCTTGTACTATCATTGCCCAAACTGTGCTATCTGTGTGTTGTCCTGGAGATTTTCGAATAAAGCATCATTTGTTGTTATTCTCCGTGTTGGACTTGATTTCACTTCTACACACCCAGGAATTTTTTCATAACAATATGTATGTGTATGTCAAATACACAATTTTAATTAGATTAAATTGTAAATTAGAACTATTAAAAACCAAAATTAAAATTAATTTATTGGAACTAAGAAGATTTCAAATAATTATCATGGTTTAAAAATGCAAAATATTAAGTAAAAGGGTCATAGATTTATTTAAATACAATATAAAAGAAACCAAGTACATATATTGCTTATGATTATTTTAATTGAAAACAAAAATGAAACCATTGATTAAAAATTAAAATAAAGTTAAATAAACAGAGTTTTACAAAAAAAGCATATCTTAAGAGAAAAGAATTAATAGAAATCTAAAATTAATGACTAAGTAATGAAAACACTGCCCTAGTCTTCAGATTAAGGAAAATTGATTTAACTAGTTTCATAGATTCAGCCACCATAACTTCAGTAATTACATTATTATTAATGGTATAGTTCAAGGATATTCAAAAATCCCAAAACCGAATAGTAATTCAACCATAGAAAAAAGGAAACAAATAAATAAATACATTGAAAACTATAGTAAATAAAAATTAAAATTAATCGACACTTACTTATACACATTAAAAAACATATTTAAGTAAAACAATTATAAAAATTTCAAAATACCATTCCAAAATGGCGCGATATTACTATATTTTTAAGCGCTCAACAGCATTTATAGATTGACTGACTTTACGAAATTAAAAAAAAATTGCTAAAATATATTTATCCTACCCAATTTAGATATTATATAAAAGACCTATATATACCAAGAAAATCAAATTAAAATAATTCTTACTGGAAATAAATCTACCAAAAACATTAGGTAGAAACAGCATATAAAAATCGCAGAGGTGACAGTTCTAAAAATATAAGTCACCATCTTGTGGCGCAGTGTAAAAATTAAAACTTTTTTAAGAAAATGAGAAAATCAAATTATGTAATTATAAAAATATTACGGATGAATACAATCTCTAGAAATATAAAATAAGTAAAAAAAACATCTCACGAGGAATAAAACAGTTCTCATACATGAGAGATATATATATATATATATATATATATAAAATTATTTTTTAATTTTTATAATTTATATATATATATATATATATATTATAATTTATAAACTTTTTTAATGAAATTAAAAGGATAATTTCCTTTTATGCAACTTGGGAGAATTATTTTTAGTTTTTACAACTTACTAAATAATTATTTCTTTTTGTGACTTTCTATGACATTTCTAAAAATAGATATATGTTAACTGCTATTTCAGAAAAGCTTTTTTTTAATATGAAATTTGTTAAGAGTTCCCATTGAATTTTGAGCTATTACTGTGGGTTTATACTTACATTACTAAAGTGATTAAAATTTCGCAAAATATTTTACAAAAAAGTATACATATCCTAAGTATTTTTTTACATAACAAACCTAAATTTTTCATTTATAGTGTGAAGAGTATCGTCGTATTTTGGGAATATATTCAAGATTTTAATACAGGATTCAAATAAGTTAAAATGCGATTCTATGCTTTGTTAATCATTTGAATAACGAAAAAAAAAAAAAAAAAAAACTTACCCACTTGGTGCCGAACTCTGATTACAATTACCATTATAAAAGATAGTTCACTGGTTTGAACAAAAGTTAAAAGTATAGTTTCTACCAAATCGATAGGAGTCGTCTGAATCTCACTTAAGCTCTTTAAGTTCGTTATGTGTAAACGACATATTAGATTTAAAATCATACTGACGTATACGCTGAAGATAACATTTCAAAACTCCTTTATATTAAGTGTTTTACTTAAAATAACATATCCTACATCTAACACAGTATAAGATTCCCAACAGTCCCTGTACACCGGTACACATATTTATTTTGTTTTCGGAAATGACGCGACTTCTACAATATTAAAGCCCGTGTAACAGCTGGCACTCCCATGTCTACAAAGGGTGCAATATTTAGTAATGGGGAATGGCAACATAATGGAAGCTGGTAGGAGAACGAGTTCTAGATATTAATATTTGGAATTGTCTAAGGATTAACGATTTTATTTCTCAATGCGAAAAAGTTTTATTCGAATTCCCTATTGCATGCAAATTTGATTTGTTGCTTTTATTAAATTTCTTCTTGAAGTTTAAAATTTAATTTTCATACTCTCCTCGACAAGACTTTTGCGGATATTAATTCCTGTTAAACATTTGTTTCAATATTTTTTAAAATAAAAAATACACAAATACTATGTAAATGATTTGATGGGGAGATTCAACATACATTTTTAGTAATACTTTTCAGTATTAAATTCTTATGAATTAATCCTTCTAAAAGAATGTAGTAAAAGTCCCAGATGGATTGTTATTTGTGCTGATTTTATTATGAAACGCTCCGTATCTTCCATAATAATAATTATCTTTAAGAAAGAAAAAAATGTTTAAGTAAAATAATAAAAGTTTAAGTTTATTTTAAAACACAATGCTACATATGTTTTATTTAATTCTGCCGCACTAAATAGAAGCAAAACAACTTTGATTACGGTAAAAAGCACTGCTAAATTTGGTAAGAGGATGTGGTGAATTTGGAGATTTTAGATTTTGTTTGCCATTTCTCAAATAATCGCTGATTTCATCAAATCAATCAATCTAAAGGAGTATAGAAAAAATTCTTGCCAAGAGGATAATTGGAAGTTCCAGAAAAATATGTTCAAACAACGTAAATGTCCTTACGTGGTTAATTACATCAGGTATTACAAAAAGTCGATACATTCCATTAAATTGTTTCCTTTCAATATTTCGTTTTGTTTTAATTTTTCATAGGAAATGAGTGTCCTAAAACATATATAACCACATTATTTTCTACTATCGTAATTGAACAATTCTGTTAGCAAAAATTTAAGAAACGCAGGAAGTATATTTTGTCACAACACTAATTTCTATTTTTTGCTGCGTATGTTGGACTAAAAATTACTCAAAATATTTTCTTTCACATATAAATATACTTGACAGCAAGTGGAGTTTTTTGTTTTAAAAATGAGCATTTGCAAATTGTAACTTAACTTTGAGTTTATAAAGTTTAAAAGTACTTCGAAATTTTATTTTTAAGAAAATCCAGGAAAATATCTCCTTAAGATGTTTTTCTCAGAAAAAATATGTGCAAGAGAATTGAGCCTTAATGAATGAAAAGGAAAAAAGTATTTGTTTGGATTGAATTAAAAACAACAACAATTTTTCTCTCAGCTTTCACTAGATGAAAAAAATTGCATTCGAACAAATTTTTTAATTAATTTATTCAAGAGACATAAAGAAACGAAACAAAAAATGTTTCTGTACACATTAAAGCATTATTTTTTTTACTCTAATGAAAGCATACCAGATCAATTATGTTACCTTCATGGAAAGAAAGAAAATACTGTTTTGCATCTGAAGTAAACATACATTCTAACCCATTTGATTAGTGTTTCTTACAGGAAAACCTGCAATCCCTGTTTGTTGGAAAATTTTAAGATTTTCATATTTTTTTTTTTTTTTTTTCTTTGCATTCCCGTTAAATTATTCTTTATTCTAGAGAATTCCTGGGAACTAACGCGTAGATACGCACAACTAAAAACTATAATTAACGAAGCGTTAGATTTAGAATTTAAAGATGACCTAGTAATAGATGCTATATTTTTATGCACATATTGCTTATGTGCATAAAAAATCTATAACTAATATAAATGAAATTTTAAAAAATAATAGGTATTGTGAAATTTCAAAAAAATCGTCTCTCTAGAACGATATTTTACAAAATTATACTAAAACAGAAATTGGTTGTGAAAAGATTGTTTGTTTAGACGCCAGAACAAACTGGAATAATTTGCTGGCAATGCTTAAAAGATTTTTACAGATAAAATCAGTAATTTCAAAAGCATGAAAAACAAATTTTGACTGATATAGAATTTGAAAATTTGAACGCTTGAAGCAGGTTTGAAGCCAATGAAAATTAGCTTAGAAAAAATATGCAGTCGAAACGCGTGACATCGATAATTTGCTTGAGAAGGAGAATTAAGGAGGTGAATTTGTTGGAGAGTTCTTCAAATAAAACGTAGAATTTTCCATGAGTATAAAAGGTTCTCTAATTGAAAAAATTAGTGAGAGATGCATCATAAGTTTTGCTGGATTAATATATTTAAAATTAGAAAGAAAGAATGCTGCTGCTGTATTTTCTGTTTATCGTTCAAGTTTATCGAATAAAAACTCTTTGATTCACCATGCTAAGATATTTAAGGGAAGACATTTTTGCTAGGTAGACGAATAGTTGTCCAATATTTTGAACTCAAAAGAAGAGAGCACAGAAACTGTGGAAGATTCATCTTTTCCGTGGGGCGAAAAATTAAAAAACGCGATCCATTCAAAAACAAAGGTCCTAGTTTGTTCAACTAGCAAGAATTCTAGCTTGAGCAAGATAGTGAAGTTGTAATTGCAGTTATATGACTTATTAGTAAACATATCATCAAACATTTTAAAACTGTTTGAGGCTTTGAAAACAATGCCTCCAACATCAGCCGAGAGGGAATTTTCTACTGTCGGGTTGTTCAAAACAAAGCGAAGAAATAGGTTTTGAGTGATAAAAGGATAGATTACTAATGTTTTCTTAATACTTTAAGTGTGTGTGTGCGTGTAAAATAACTAATATTCAGATTTTTTTTTTTTTCAAATCTTGATGCATTAATGCGAGTTCTGGGAATGACTGTGTTTAGGAGATTTTCTAGTGAGGAAAAAGAGCGGCATATTATAAAGCCTATATTGGATAATATACATTTTCATTACGTACTTTTTAACTAGTAATTCAATTTAAATCTGCGATAAATTTCGTGTATATATAATTTCATTCAATATTAAATAAATCCCTGCATAAGATTCCTGCATTATTGCTACTTTCGAACATGTTTCCCTTACTTATCACAGACGGAAATATTTAATATATCTGTAACATTAAAGCCAATTCAGCAGCTGGGAGCATTGTTCCACTTATTTTATTTTCATGACTACAATAACGCCAGAAACATTATTATAATTTCCTTCACAGAGCTATGATTACTTATACTTTACATAAACACATTAAATTTCAAATTTAATTACGTTTTATTAATTCACAATGTCATTTAATTGCACATATTGATAAAGTGTATTAATTTAGCATTATTAATAATTGCTCGTACTAACTGTGAAACAATAATTTATTACTACTTGACTATGGCACTTTATTGCAAATAAAAGTTGTAACATTAATATTTAAAGCATATGTAAAATTAATGCACAAATAAACTCTACAGTATTTATATTCCACTAATTGGAGAAAATGTATATATTATTCAAAATGTCTCCGGCAACATTTAAATGTCACGCGGTAAGACAAAAAACAATAATGACCGCTCAATAGTTATTTTTACTAATACTTTTAATTTGTATCCCCACTTGGGAAAAAAACTTCAAGTTATTCGTTCGAAAGCTGATTGAAGCACCTAATTATCCGAAGCATCTCAATTTCAGATGTCTTTTGATCCTCATGACGCAATTTGTATTCTATGTGTTATCTGTTTAGCAAAAGCTACTTTTTATACCAGCTTTTTACCTCTTTTCTACGTTTTTATTTTAACTCTTTCGCTACCCGAGGGAGAAAAAAAGAAGTACTTCTCTGGGTCCGCGGCTTCTTACCGCGGAGTATCACGCAGTGCCCAGACGATTTTAGATATTAAACCTAATTAGCGAAAAAAATTCCTCTAAAATCGGCTATTTATTAGACTATTTTGGTTTTTATATATATTATTTAAAATGCATTGAATTTAATATATACGAAAGAAAAAAAGATTTAATCGAAAATTGCATGTTTTATACATAAAATTACATAAGAAATCATATTTAAAAAAATACAAAATATGCTTACATTTTTTATATAAATTTCATGGTATGATGATGTGCCATTATATGGACTATTAAGATATAAAATATTAATCTTACTTTGCTGTATGGCCTTTTTATATAAAAAAAAATTCTTCAACGCATAGTACAACGTTACATGTCTTACACACATATTTTGTCAACTTTTGACGCGTCACGCAAGATATTGAGCAAAGGGCACATCTTCGTCATTTTTTTTTTTTTTTCATTTAATGGCTATGTACAGATTTGGATTATTTTCGCTAACATAACTGTCAGATTCCTTCATTAGTTCGCAAATATCAGTATCAGATAAATACTTTCTTTTCGTCATGAGTGTCGCTACTAATAAAAAACGACCGAATGAAACGAACAGCTGGGAGCATCTTCTACTTAAAACCCTAACTTCATAAACATCCATAAATTCTCATTCAAACTTCAAAGAAGAAAGCAAGAAAGAAAATTGCAAAATGAATAAAGTGCACCCTTTAAATCATGTCATTACATTTAAAGAGCCGCGCCGCAACACGTGCTTTTAACAATTACACCCCCCCTCCCCTCCTTATAACAAGAAGTGAAATCTAACCCATATCACCAAGGTCAACACTCCAAATAAACTATCTATATAGATTTCGCGGTATCGTAACGCCATATAGTAACATTAAAAAATCAAGTAAAACGTTCTGATCAAGCGTATCTAATGTGATACGCTGGGAGTGAATGAGTTAAAAAACGTTTTGGCTACGAATGCTTTTACGACGGCGATTAAGAAAGTAACATAATGGTTTGTGAGTGAAAATTTCTCTCTCACTCTCTAAACATAATTAAAAAATATCGTCTTTTTCTTATCCTCAATAGTAAGTTAGTGGTTTTGTAAAGAAAACTTTCTTTCAGGGGCTTCTTATAAAGAAAACTTATTGTTTTTTTAAAATTTATAACAGGTATTTTTTAAACATTATTCTATCAAAGACATTTCAAATGTATACGTTTTGCAGCTTTGAAATTATAAGTTCATTGTTTTTACGGTTAATTTCTTTAAATTATTGTACAATTAACACTTTATCACATGTTGCAAAAAAAAAAAAAAAAATAAAATAAATTTCTTTTTCAGTGCACTTTAAAGTTTTTATTTCAACATTAAACTTATGCAGTTCTACGTTAGTGCCAAAATATCAAAAATGAAAATATTATTCTTATTTCTCGGCCGTGATAGCAGATTGGTCATGGTTGCGAACTCCTGGCCAGTGCTATTCCTGTTGAGCCGCATGTTCGTATCCTGATTACACTAACAAATGTCGTGTAGAGGGGGACTGATGCAGCTCAAAATCTTTCGGGGCTCAAAGTCCTTCAGTTAAATCTATACAGAATTTACGAGTGTGAGTGTGTGATAGTAGGTATATGGAGCATAAACCAAATCTATCTAAGCTGCACCAAGCATGTAGAAGTTAGCAGAGTCGGGTCTTTGCTCAGGTGTTGACCTTGTCATCTGACGGATGATACTGTGCAATGCAAGCCTATATGGAGCAGAAACAGAGAGGAAAAGTTCAACTACAACGAAAATTCTCGCTCGGTTACAGATTTGAATAAAGTATACCCAAACAGTTAGGGGGGAGAGCAAGAGAATATTTAGCTATTTAAAACATCAAATAGCTGATGAATTGTAGTTGTAACACGTAATGTACCACTCAACTGTAAATCGATAAATGTATCAGAGCCTTCCCAGTTCTCATGAAGTACCATGAGGAAAGTATTTAAACTGGAGTCGTGAGAAGAAGGGAAAAAATCAATGTGCGAAGAAAATATGATTCTCTCAAATATACTTGTAATTTGGATTTATATAAAAAACCATTGTTCTCGTGTTACTTTTAAAACGCCGTTTAAAAACTATTAATCAACCTAATATTCGAAACCTAATATTGAGTTCTGAAAATATCCATAATTTTATTATGTTATTTTGTTCCTCCGATTTTTAAAATCTGATTATCAGTTCATCACTGCAAGATGAATTGATTCTATGTTGTGAGCGAGGTATAATTATGAAAGTATTTTGTTGCGTATTACAAATAACATTAAAAACAACGTATGTGGGTCGCTTAAAAAAATTTTGAGCCTTGAAGAACCAATTTAGCATCTAACTGAATCTTAATGTTGAAAACAATTTCGGAAACATGATTTTACCTCTTAAATGTTTCCAGACTGGATTATAAGAGTTAGAGTCATTAAAAAGTGAAAAGAAGTGGCAATTTAAGTTGTAAACTATTTACTGTTAGGATCTCATTTTCTGAAAACGAGGAACTTGATTGATTCTATTATTTTTAAACTTTTCACGAGAAATTTATATACATTTATTCCAATAAAGAATGTACATACATTATTGGAATAATAGTCCAATAATTATTCCAGTAATGTACGTCATTATTTGTACCAAAAAGTATTGATAATTATTAGTTACATAGCGCAGCATAATTCTATCTTAACGAATATTATCACAAAATAAGATGCGTGTGTGTTCAAAAATGACACTGAAATGATAATTGTTTAGAAATTCAGAATAAACCACTGAATCCAGTTAAATATATTCCGCATTTTAACACATTCTAAAACTAACGTATTACAAAATTTTTGAATTTTCTTTTACTGAAATTAGATTTTATTAAAAGGGTTTAAGGAAAGTGTGCTGTTTTTTTATGGCTCGTACGGAAAAAATATATTGACACATGTTATTTTTCTAAGATGCTGAACAGTATATATTCACAAATACGATTTTATATAAATGCACTTTTCAATATACTATGCATTATTGAAGTATAACTCTCCGGTTTTTCTCTGGGTGTTATTTTATGCTACATTAATTTTTACTAAAATCCAGCTTTAATGATGATATTTTTTCCCTTCAAAATTATATTTTACTAACGGGCTTTATTTCTATTACCGTGTTTTGTTTTATATTCCTAGTTTCTTTGAAAGAAAGTATTTTAGAATAAACTGCCTCATTCATTACATAACTTATTTTATTCTCAGATTTCAGGAGCAAAAAAGACACTCGTTTGGAATACCTCCTTTTTGTGTAACATTATCTCTTATTTTTCTTAGTTTTCACGGATTTAAGAGAAACCCGTACTCTTTGCAACTATTCTAATTAGCTTATTTGAATAAAGAAAAGAGGGTAGAAAAAACATGAATAAAGTAACAAGTTTATAAAGCTTTAACAGCTCTTATATTCATTTAATATATGGATGATACATTCATTAGTCTTATGCATATAAAGAGACCGGATTCAAAATTTATTCGCATAGTGCATTACGTATTTTCGTACTATAATCTTAAGTTAGACACAAAAAAAGTGCTCCCATGAAAAAAAAATGCGTGAAAAGGATTTTATAAATGCATAGAAGAAAGCTTTCGTAAATATTATTTATGAAACAAGTAATTTTCGTATGTTAATTGAAATATATATATATATGAAATAATTTAAATATAAACAAATATTAAACATTGTAATCAGAAATAATTTTAGCAAATATATTTCAAAAGTTATAAGATAATATAGTAAGAAAGAAATTATTATTATTCTATCGAGTAAGAAGCAAATATCCCAAGCTATATACATATAGAAATTAATCAATTCAAATAAAGAAAATTAGTATTTCTTAAAAATTTCAAAACTGTAAAAATACTGTTTAATAAATGATTATGTTTTATATCCATAGTAATTTATATTAATATTCGGAGCATCTCTTCTACCTAGAAATGAGGTCAAAGTTTGGGCCCTATTTTTAACTAAGCCTTCTAAAAAATTAAATAGCGCTGGAAATTATTTTAGCCTTGAAATAAAAAGCTAAATATTTATGGTTTAGTTGTTTTGACGTTTTCTATCAAGTATTATCATTGAAAATAAATTATACGTATGCTTTATGAATAAAATTCCAAAATTCCTGTATTTTGTTTCATCACATCTTTTTCTACTTCATTGTCATGCCTGATAAAATAATAATTCCTTGTTTACATTGAAAAAGGATTTGTGATACGAAAATTTAACGAAATAAAGCAATGCATTTATTATTATTTTTTATTGTTTTGAGCGTCGCACTTAGAAGCAAAACGAAAAATACTGGCGACGGTCCCATTAATTTGAATTTAGGTCAATTGACAAGGATGACAGCAGAAGATGCATACTTTTCTCTGAACTTCCACATCATCCCAACGTCAGGCCATTGAACCTGGACAGCGGTAGCGACTGACTATTAGAGTTTAACTTACAATAACAACTAGTGACAAAACTGCTCAATAAATGTGATTAAGACGTAATCTAGACAGAAAAAAGGAAGAAATATTGTAAAAACTGGTTGACAAAAAGGAAGGTCGAAAACACAGAGAGATTGCTGGGATATTCCCTGAGCGCGACAACCGTGTCTGACAAAAACGGTAAGCCCCATGGGGAAGAAAAGACCACTAGGGTACCTCAAGGTCATGATTCTCCAATCCATCTGAAATAGGTAAGCCAATGAGAGTTTGAGTCTCTAGAGACTTGACGTACTTCCTCACTATTGTACGCCTTGTCTTTTGTGGCATTTGGTCTTGAATCCATGGTTTTGTGGAAACTAAGCCCACCATGAGCTCGTGACTATAATCATTCAACTACAACTATAAGTAAGTACCGCTTCAATATTTAAAATGTGCAATTTTATCTACTATTTCTCTTTTGTAAGAAAACTTCTATCTTAATCTGCTATTCAACACAAGCATCTCTATTATTAAGGCACGTATCATATTGTACAACAAATTTCTACATTCCGTCCTCGTTGAAATATACTGCCTGATGGGCTAAACAATGGGCCACAGCTATTTTGATATTGTCATCCTCGTTATCACGCTGACTGCCTAAATGCTTTTTCAAGTAAAGGAACAATTGGTAGTCAGTGTGTGCTAGATCAGGGTTATACTGAGAGTAATCAAGTTGCTTCCAACCATATGATGCGATAAGATTGAGTTTGATGTGCCACGTATGGTCAATCATTGTCAAGCAGCAAACAATTCCTTTACTGAGCATATAACGCCTTTTGTTTTAGATTGCAAGATGCAGTTTAGTTTAAGTGTCACAATATATCACGGAATTTATTTTGTCATTCCGCTGTGAAAACAAAATCCGCAAGCGACATCCTCTGTCAATCCCAAAACACATTGCACATGATTTGACGTGCTCAAATTGTTTACTTGAATTTTTTCGATGAGATGTTGAATGCTCCATTCCAAGGATGGCGGTTTTGTTTCCAGAGTCACCTGAGTCACATGTCCACACACTCCATTAAATCACAAACAAACGTAAACACAGATTAGTGCTTCCGTGATGGAGTCTGTGGCTATTTATCTGATATTGGTACACAATGCTATTTTGTGGAATGGCAACAGTAACGCTGTGGCTGTTTTACTTAAAAGTAGTACTTACATAAAAAAAACACGCCAAATTTGCAGACTATAGACAAGAAAAATAATTCAAGTGCTTTTACTACTTATTTCAACATTTTGTTTTAAATATGAAGCAGCATGAATTAACTTTTTACATCGATCATGAAAATTACAGTCCGAAATGCAAATTACTTGTTTTTATGTAAATTGTTTATAAAAATGAATAATCGTTTTGTCCTCAATACCGAAATAAATTCTTTTCTCCTCGACATTTTTTTTTTTGTCTTGAAATTAATGTTAAAATATAAAATTTCTTTCACTTGCGCTCTGTTCATTTAATTTTAGTGATACATTATACCTTCGATTTTAATTTTAAGCATCATTTTCATTTTAATATCTCGAGGCTGTCACGTCACTTGATGTCAAAAACCCTGAACCTTATTCGGAACGCATTTTCGATACCCTTTTATTACGCCATGGCATTGAAATTTAGAAACATTCCATTCGCAATTTGTCCCTGTAATATGAAATGTATTGAATCCATTTAGTATTATAGTATAGGAGGAGGAACACTATTTATGCCAGAAAAAATTTAGTGTTTCTGACAGAAATGAGCAACATATTAAAACAAATTAATCTCTAAACATTAGCGAAGTCAGAATATTGTGAGTATATTAATGATAGAACGTTTTCTCAGAGTGAAAAAAATTTGCTCAATCTAAAAGCCACATTCTGCAGGATAACTAACTCTCAGACGCAGATGATAAGGCAAAATGTGTTTATTTATGCTAAGTTTAAATAATCCTTACTTGTTTAAAATTAAAAACACCTGGATGTCATGTTTTTTAGATGAAAATATTTGTGTACTCAAATATATGTTTACGAAAAGAAATATGTTCACATTTGTAAACATAATTAATTATGAACAATTAATGATTAATTGCTATATTTACGTAAATCGTGTACTTGTGACATCTTGCATAATCTACTGATTTAATATTTTTTTAAAGAAAATGCAGATAATTTATATACCTCACATTTTATATTCTGAATATAATTATTTAAAATTTAAATTTAATGAAATATTTTAAAATTTAAATTTAATGAATATTTTAAAATTTAAATTTAATGAATATTTTAAAATTTAAATTTAATGAATATTTTAAAATTTAAATTAAATGAATATTTTAAAATTTAAATTCAATGAAATATTTTAAAATTTAAATTTAATGAAATATTTTAAAATTTAAATTTAATGAAATATTTTAAAATTTAAATTTTGCAATTCGAAATTTCCATAATTAAAATTTGTGACTGTTTATCAGGATGAAAAAATTACGTTAACTGAGTAGGAAAGAGCCTTGTTTCACTATGTGATTTTGAGGGAAGTATATCAGAATCTTGAAACTCGTTTTGATCCAAAAAAAAAACATATAAAGACGTTTTTCTGTGGCGTGACACGCAGCCGGGCATTTGTTTATAATTTTAAATTCAGTTTTCTCGTACGTTCTATGTTTTATAAATAATCATCAATGGATTCTGAGAAACATCCTCTATTTTTTAACATCAAAATCAAAAACTACCAAATTTGGAGCATTTTGACGTCTCAGATAATTTAACATTATGAACACAGAGTTAATTAATCTCATTTAATAAGCATAAAATTTCAGATCATCTTTAAATATTTTAAATCCTCATATTAGTTCTTAGAATTGCGCGCCTGTCTTCTCCTATAAATCGCACCTCACAACGATAAGACTCAAAACTGGTAATAACTGAAGAGGTACAGAATTTCTATCTCGGTTCTCAGAGGCGCAGCATACGGCACATGTCTACAGACTCGGAAACATGTAGTTCTAATCGCTTCAAAACAGTCAAACAATCAACCGACCTCCACTAAGGGGTGTCGGAACGTCAAATTTTTCAAAAAATCATGATTTGAGATTTTTTTATTTCCAAATTGTATAGCTTTTCACCTTTCTAAAGATACCTTATTTTTATCTCTACGATAATTAGAAGCTTCAAAAACTTAGTTTTAAATAAGCATTGAAACGGGGCCACGCCCATTTAAAGGGCCAAAAAATGTAAACAACGCACTTCATTTTTGGACGATAATACTATGTGCTACTCTAAATGAATTTTTTTAAACTTTCGTTATAAATGAGCCTTTCTTTTATTTGCATTTGCTCTTAAGAAGTTTCACTGTATCTGTGACTGATAGATATTTGTTTATACTTGCATAAGCACGTTTTAGTTCGACTACTACTAGCTTGTTCATTTTAGTTAGTGTTTGTTTCAAAACATATAACTGAATTATTGAAAATATTTGTTGTTCTTTTTAGTTAGTGTTTGTATCAAAACACATAGCTAAATTATTTTAAACTGTTGTTTTCAAGCGATTTTATCATGCCTAGATCAAAGACAAGAATTTTTAAAAAAAGGAAAGGACATTTTAACAAAGGCAGATGTGAAAGTAATGACACTTCTATAGGAAATAGTGATGTAGCAAAACATTCCAAGGAAGAAATAAATGTATCTTCCAGTGAAAAGAAGGTCAAAAATATGGATACATCATATTCGAATGATACTTATTCTGGTTTTAGGAATGTCATTATGGATATCAATCTTTTAGCCTATGCACTTTTTGAAGCTGTAAAATGTTTAAAGTGTGGTAAACAAGGAATTAGATTGTTACAACATGAAAAAAACTGTGGTGAAGCTGTTCAGTTTGATATAAAATGTCCTTCTTGTGATTATAAATATACTTTTTATAATTCTAAGCAGTGTGACAATAATTTTGAAGTCAATAATAGGTTAGTTTATGCCATGCGATGCATAGGGAAAGGGGCTGAATCTGCAGTAATGTTTTGCGGTATTATGAATCTTCCACCACCTCCTACAAAATTTACAAAATTTAATAATAATTTACTGCAAGCAGCTAGAGAAACTTGCGAAGAAAGTATGGCAGAAGCAGTTCATGAAGCTGTTGAAGAAAATGAAGGAGGAAGAGACATTGCTGTTGCGGTTGATGGTAGCTGGCAGAAACGAGGCTTTTCTTCGAAAAATGGTGTAGTGACAGTTACAAGTGTGGATACAGGTAAAGTAATTGATGTGGAAATATTATCCAAACATTGTATTTGTCCGAACAAAACTAAGCATCTTCAAAACTGTAAAAGAAATTTTGTTGGTTATAGTGGCAAAATGGAGGTGACAGGTGCTCTATCAATTTTTCGCCGTTCTGAATCGAAGTACAACGTTCGATACACAAGATACTTGGGTGATGGGGATTCGAAAGCATATGATTCCATTGTAGAGAACAATGTGTATGGGAACGAGTGTGCAGTGACAAAATTAGAATGTCTTGGACATGTAATGAAGAGAATGGGGACACGTCTTCGGCGCTTGAAAGCAAAGATGAGAGGTCAAAAGCTTTCAGACGGTAAACCTTTGTCTGGCAAAAACAGGCTGACAGAAGCAGAAATTGATCGTCTACAAACCTATTACGGTCTAGCCATTCGAAGAAATTTGTCCAGTGTAAAAGATATGCGACAAGCCGTGTGGGCAATATTTTTACACAAACTGTCGACTGATGAAAAACCTCAGCATGGATTTTGCCCATCAGATGCCGATACATGGTGCAAGTTTAGAAAGGCAGAGTTGCTTGGGGAAACCTATCATCATAAAAACAGTTTACCTGTTGCTGTTGTGGAGGCTATGCGACCCATTTTTAGGGATTTATCCAATCCAGAACTATTGAAAAAGTGTTTGCATGGCTGTACCCAAAACCCAAATGAAAGTGTAAATAATGTTATATGGTCTCGTGTACCAAAGAAAACTTTTGTACATATAGAAGCCCTCTCTTTAGGTACGTATGATGCTGTATCTTCGTTCAATATAGGTAATGTATCAAAACTACAAATTTTGAGAAAATTGAACATTGAGCCTGGTGACTATACGATACAGGCAATGAAACGTCTCGACAAAGAGAGGCTGTTAAAAGCTCGATATTCTTGTTTACAAAAAACAAAAGATGTTAGAAAGGAAAAAAGGCTCAAAAGGAAAAGAGAGGATGATGAAATAAAAAAAAATGTGGATAATTTAGAGTATGGGGCAGGAATGTTTTGATAGGTAAGTACTTTTACGTTAAAACTCATTTATCTCAAAATGTGAATTTTTCATGTTCGATGTACCTTTTCTAAGAAACTACTGTTCATATATGTGTAATTTTTGTAGGACATGTTCATAATGCTTGCTAATATATACTGAAATGAGCTTTTTGTAAAAAATTGAAAAATGTATTTTTTGCAAATTTTTTTATATGAAAAAAGAGTGAAATTTGACAATGTTTGATATAATATTTTGTAAATTGATAAAAAATTAAAAATTAGCTAAAAGCTCATTTCAGTATTATAAGACAGATGTATTTTACTTGTGTAAAAAATTTCAAACTTGTATCTATAATAGATTTTGAGAAAAGGTACATCGAAAACAGCCAATTTAACATTATCGGTATAGGAGGTTCCGACTCCCCTTAAGTATTAACACGGAATTCGAACATTACATGGTCGCATATCCCATCCTAGCAATACTGGTTGAACATTCCATCATCGTTAAGTTGCCTCAGTGTGTCTAAGACTCACAACTCATAAATCCCAACCAGCGTTATAAACGGTTTCGTCGTCTGTGTCAAATAGATCCGCTATCTCAGTTAGGCTGTCGACGATTTCAATAGAAACGTTCCAAATGGCCCGCTATACAACAGGGAATGTATACCAATTTCAGTAATTGTTGGAAAATTTCAATTTTCTCAAAAAATATTATTCAGAAAGCCTCTCCAACAGTAAGAAAATACTTACCCCTCTAGTAATTAGTGTAGGCGGTCATCTATAACAAGTCTAAATTAAAAATAACAAAAATAAAAGCATTTAATAATTTGCTATGAAGGGTATTTCTTTCTAGTTCAATTGTCCTTGGCTCAGTTAAAATTCACCCGAAGAAGTTTTCTGTGGATCAGCAGATAGACATATCAAATATCTCCCAAAACCACCAAGGTCAAACATAAAAGCACCGAAGATGTCTTAAATTTTGTTTTCGAAACAGTATTTAGGTCAACAAAAAAGCACAGCGATAAACTCTTTAAGAAAGCAAACTCGATATATATCTTTAAAATCTACTTTAGTTCTTTGTTTCAATAGCTTCATTTCAAAGACATGCTTCTCAAACATTTATGAAGTGTTTCAACAGAAACTCTAAGAAATGAAACGTTTTAAAAATACGGTAAAAAATATTTAAAATTTGATCCCGAAATTGTAAATTGTATTTGCATCATTCAATATTAATATCGAGCAAAAGTAAAATGTAATTTATGTATAAACACGAATCCCTCTCCCAAATAACCAAAACATCTTTCTTCTAAATTCAATTTAGGCTCCACACTACAAATCACCCGCATCCAAATTGAGATGGCGCTTTTCGTTAAAGAAGAATTCGTGATTCGAATTTATCTAGGGAAATAGCTCGGAACGCATTGAAAATAAAGCATCGAATAACAACTCAACTATAAAACTTCACGCCATTTCTTGCTCCTAGTGGAATGATTGAAATCATCACTCCGAAAAACGCGGACTAAGAGAAAATACTCTAAAGAATTTAACCATTAACGAAATAGGTCTTAACTTTGGACATTTCGATGGAAATCTCCTTTTTCGTTTTAATGAAGCATTTTAAAAGACTACTTCATTGGTATTTTTGTTACGTTTAAAGAAAGATACTCATTATAGAAGGAATTTTTCTCTCCTGCATATGACAGCCTTCCCTCAGGAAAAGTCTTCTGCAGTTGGATATATTAATAAATCGATCGGCCACTTAAAAGCTTAATGGTTTTCTAACTCAAACGAAAGTGTGGCGTTATGCAAATTTTATTTCAGTATTGTGCGATTGGTTGTCACAAATCAGACGTTTTTGTATACCAAGAACAATTTGGTACTTTTTAATCATTCTCTCTGGAAGGAAAACAATGCTATGTAAACGATGTTTTCGAAGTTTAGTCGTTAAATAAAGATTTGTTAGAGTCCTAATCCAAAAAAAATATGTACAGCACTCCAACATGTATTATGTTTTCACATAATCAGAGAATCCTCGTGTATCACTTGATATTGTGGCCGTGATAGCCTAGTGGTCGTGGTCGCGGACTTTGCGACCGGCGATTTTCGTCCAGTCGAGTCTTGATGACACCAACTGAGTAGCCAGGGCTGATACACGCTAAACCTGTAGAGGCTCAAAATCCTCCCGATGGACAGGTGTGGATGTTTGGAGAGGGAGGCGTCAGATCAAGTGTCATGCTCGTCACTTGACAAAGGTTTTTCACCAATAGTCCTCGTGTTGCTTCTAGTGCAACATTGATAAAACCGATCAAATTCCTTGAGAGTTTGGCTTAAAATTTAGAAAAAGAATTTACCTCGAAGATATCTCTCTTTTGTTTTAAAGTTTGAAAAAGATGTAACATAGTTTATTGCTGAAACTTCCCTCAACTAACACCTGGGATTCCTTTCTGACTTTATATTTAAGTTTCCACTATCTTTCCAACCAAATGAATCGTGACAAAGCAAATTAGATAAACTTTAGTTGTGGAATGAATATCAAATTATATAAAAGTAGCAGAGAATTAAATTTGAGAGATTTAGAAAGGTTACAGTATTAAGAAGATTGCCGGTGGAAAGGCCTTGGATAATGTGCAAAAGAATACGATTGTGTGTCTATGTGATGAATCTTGTGTGTCTATGTAATTTATAAAGACTAGGACCCGACACTGTATAGTCAAGTTACTCCTTGCTGGATTTTTTCGCATCGTATTCCGGCAAGAGTATTCTTTGATATATTATAAAAATTGTTGGTACTTGCAACGATAAATATTTAAATTTAGAGAGCATTTCCTCTTTTAGAGAAATTATAAATAATATTTAGAAAATTAATAGAGTAGACACCCGAATTGTTGGTGTGTGTATGACTATTTTAATAATTTTATCTTAACAGAAATTCAATTAAAATTTAGAATTATGATAAATTAATATTTATGAGGACGAACGAGTCGGATAACGGGGATATGCCTCAAAGAGGTATTGCTTATACTCGTATTCATCATAGAAATTATTAAATTTCTCATTCATACACGGCATTTCGGTCTGAGGCTTGCAAGGTTGTAAGTTATGAAAATTTAAGTTTTAGCAGAATTGAATATTTAGTTGATATTAATAACATCTAACCCACTATTATAACCCCCATTTCTAATTTTTTGGGAATAATTTCTGATGAAAAGTTTTTTATACACATTAGAATACAATTTGTTATTCTAATCATTAGGCAATTAAATGACAATTATAATTGGAAAGCATCATAATAAGCGATATTGTTGACGTTTTAATTAGAAATCTCGTTCCGACATTCCACAGGTCAATAACGCACTCGTTTGATCCACCTATGTACTTTCAAAAAAAGCTTTCCAAGCATCTAAAATTAGAGAAAAAAAACTTGCCTCATATTTTCATTTTTTACGCACAATTTTTGACAACCCCAAACCAAAATCGAGACCAACTTTTAAGCAAAGTGGAAGAGTTCGGAATCGTATTTCAAATTTATCTGGAAGAAACGCTTAGAATTCGAAACGCAGACAGCAATAAAAGAATCGAAAAAGATCACAGTCCGCGCGCAGATTTTTTTTTTTTCATTCGGGAACTTTCTTTCCGTTTTATTCTATGGAATAGTCGAGGACAGTCGAGTTCGGTTCGGGTGGAATATTGGATAGGATTAAATCACGTGGAATTTAAGATAAAAAAATTCGAAAACTTCACCAAAGCGGAAAAGATATTCGATTCTGGTATACGGAAGAAGTTTTAAAGTAAGAAAATATTTTCATCGATTTTAACTTTGACTTGAAAATAAGAAAGTCTTTTATTTCGTAGTATATCGATATTTAAGTATTTAAATTACCCCTCTTTAATTATAATAAAATTCTACGGTAGTAGACGGAATTTCAAAAGTGAACTTGGAATTTCTAAAGTGAGAATTTTGAAAAAAAATTTTAAGCTCTTAAAAGTACTTATAAGAAGGTATATTAAATATAAACCAGACTTATTTAACAGTGGAGAAAACGATTTTTAAAACGTTTTTCTGAATTTCACTTGGTGCGTGTGTGTGTCATCAAATTTTCGATCGTTAATTTAACCAACTTCCTATCAAGCTAGAGCTCTGAAACTTTGGGAATCGTTCTTACTCGCCTAACAATGCAATATTTAGACATTTGCGATAAGTTTTAACTAATATTTTCTTTAATAATGCAGTTTATTTCAACCACTTGGCACGATTTCAAAAATTGGCACCAAACTTGGTGATTTTTTTGGCGATATTTGTGACCAGTTTTAACTAATATTTCAATAATTTTTGTAATAAACTTTGCCACCATATAAAAATGTTGTTTTTAAAAACGTTGGTTTTTATCTCGAATTATTAAAACGTTTTTCTGAATTTCACTTGGTGTGTGTGTGTGAGAGAGTGTGTTTTAGAAGCTTTCACGCAACTACCTCGCTGATGGATCGGTCGCAGGGGACTAGATGACTTGCTGTAACACAGCTGGCCATTTAAGTCACCTGCCACCTTATGCAATTTCTTCCTTTAAGGGTATGCGACATTATTACCAACAAATGTATGTGAACTTCTACAACGGATTTCTGCTGCTGTAAAATCAATTACCTCAGACATTTTACTACATGTTTGGCAGGAATTTACATATTGAATTGACGTTATACGTGTAATTAAAGGAAGTTATATGAAACATTTGTAAGCCAAAAACTTCTGCGAATTACTTATCATTCTGTGTTCTTTCATTTTTGAGAATAAGGAATTATGAAATTGGATGAATCAGTTTGAATAAAACTGTATTTAAGTATTTTATCCGATCTTGGATAAATAATATCAAAATAATTCACTAATGTGGAATATTCACTTAATCAGGTTTTTAACTAAAGATTATAATTGATATTTCCTCTTATCTTAATGACAACAAAGCTGGATCCTATTCCATTAGACTTCTATGATGGGATTCGAGTCTTAGAATATCTTATCACATTAGTTGTACCCATTGCGTGCTCATCAATCTTACTAATTCCTCTAACTCCTATTATCCTTATATAATACCTCCAATATCCGTAACCCATCCTCCCTCTTCTTATCTAGTAATTCTAATTTATACAGGGTGTTTCACGAGCAAGAGCAAGCCTGAGAACAAGGGGTGAACTGTAATGAAATTATAAAGCTAGTTTTTTTACACATCGTCATTTCTGCCGTGGATTTCAGGAGGCATGGCTGCGTAGAGTAATCAAGAAAAGACATGCTTCCAGAAATATATGGCAAAAATGATGATGTGTAAGAAAACTCGCTCCTTCTGCTTTCTATTACAAAGCCGTCAAGCAGTTCACCCCTTGCTCTCAGGCTATAGAAAATTTCTTGTTTCTGTCACCCCTTAAATTTTTGCCCCTGGATTTCGAAACACCCTGTATAAGTCACGGCTCTTTCATTAGGGGTTGTTCCTTATTCATATAATGTAACGAAGTAGTCACAAAAGGAAGAAAAGGGCTTATAAGTATACAATCCACTTTTTAGGGGAGAGGGAGGACTCACAAGTAATTTTCGGAATTCATGTTGAATGTCTTCATCACAGATGCACAATTAATGCAGTATGCTGCTGCAAACTCTTAGAGAATGTTGAAACACCGTATAGGCCTAAAAGGCACGATGTTCCCTCCAGGAAAATGTAAGATCACACACAGTTTCTGAAAGAAAATAAATTTTAAGGAACTTCACGGAACAAGATTGAAGCAACTTCTCTGTCGTCCAGGAGTTGCACTTGTGCAATACCATTTGCTGGAGCCCTCAAATAAAAGTTGAAAGATTCTCATCGAATTAAGAAGTAGAAATATTTGTGCGGATTTGGCACCAAACACATCCAACTTCTATTAATCATACAGAACATTTAAAAACAACTCTTAAGACATTGGAAGTATCATGTAAATAGATATTTTAGGAGGATATTCAGAAAAATAACATCGGTGTGAGTGAGTGAGTGAGTGAGTGAGTGAATTGATGCGAATGTAATTGCCGCAAGAGCCAGATGTGGCTAGGCTGCACCAAACAAGATTTAACTGTGGCCTAGACGTGAAAAAATAGAAAAAAGGCAAAAAAAAAAAATGGTTGATAAGAAGGAGTGCTGAAAGTAGAGAGGGATCGCTTGGTCAACCCGGGGGCGCATCACCCGCGTTTACCAAAGACATTAAACTCCAAGGAAAAGAAAATGATCACTCAGGTGCCTCGGGGGCATGATGCCCGTACATACCTGAATAAGGTCAGTCCCTGAGGTTCCCTGACATAATTCCCAGGGGCAGGGTGCCTGGATGTATCCGCAGATGCAGCCGGGCACCCTGCTGGGTACCCTTTTAGTCACCTCTTACGACATACGTGAGCTACTGTGGAACTATTCTGTCATTCCCGGTCACCACATGGGTCAGTAACTTCAGTGTAATTTGATAAGTAATATTCCAGAAAAGATTTTTTTAAAGATATATTAAATTTGAACTTATCTAGTATGATAAAGAATTTAAATATTCAAAATGTCTAAGCGTGTACATGAAAAAATACCAATATTATTAAAATCACTGACATAATTAACCTCTTGTTTTCAATTACTAACCCAAATTACATTAGAAACCTATGATAAGCGAGATACAATCTTTGACTCGTCCGTGTTGCACCCGTATGTCTTGACGATTTGATCGAAATCGATGGTAAAGTGAGGACAGAAGAAAGAGAGAAATGACCTGAAGTCGGTTTGTGATCTTGAATAATAAGCTAAAATATTGATTTATTAAACTTTTTATGATGATGTAAAAATAATTCTAATAAAAATCAATGTCTAAAACATTCAAAATCCTCCAAAAGTAATAAGATAACCTTTTAACTGTTTATTCCGCGGTTTACCAGTGCATCTAAAATTGATTTAGCTGAATATCTGTTCATATGATCTAAATCAATATCTTAAAAAATATTTGAAAGAATATTATGCTACATATTTAAACTACAAATTTCAGATATATAATAAAAAAATATGCAATTTTTTAAGCGGTGGTGTTAAAAACAATTGGACATTCAGAGGGTTATGTTTTCACGAAAAAGAAGGAATTAAGTTGTATTTCTAATTTATATTAGGAAAGCATTCCAAATTCTATTCCTAAATAAAGAATCAAATTTTATAAATCTGATGTGGCCAAATCAAAGTCACACGAAGGTTCTCTACTGGATATTCTGTTATAATTGTATGGAATAGGAATTGTGTACTGGATGACATACTCGATGGATATGAATACACTCGACAACAAAACAATGATGCACCTAGAAAGGCCTGCCAAGAGGAAGACTGACGGATAGAAAAGCTATGAACAGAATAGAAAATGATTAAAATTTCTGAAAAATTGAATGATTTACATCAGAGTTACATAGTCACAAAGTAAAGAACTGAATAAGGTGTTGATCCACCTCTAGCCTCGATGCTAGCTGCCACACGACGTGACATAGAGTGATAAAGCTCCCTGATGGTCTCCTGCGGTATTTCATGCCAAATTTGCTCCAATTGTCGGACTACGTCATTAACATTCCTGGTAGATGCAGTGGACTTCCCAGCATATCCTATACATGCTCGATTTCAGGGAGATCTGTCTGGCCAAGGAAGTGTTTGACAAGCTGTAAGATAGTTCATAGTAACATGTGTCGTATGTGGTCTGGCATTATCTTGCTGAAAAATAAGGCCCGGGTACTGCAAAAGGAACGGTAGATCTCAGAAGATCATACCGTTGTGCTGTAAGTGTGCCTCTAATGATGACCAAAAGGGGCTGGCTATCAAAGGAAATGCTACCCTAGGCCATAACTTCTGGTTGAGGTCCTGTGTGATGTGCAATAGTGAAAGCAGGATCGGCACGCTGCCCTGTGCGTCTCTAGACATGTCTTCTAAGATCGTCAGGACACAATTGGAAGCGAGATTCGTCACTATACGTCCCCAGTCAGCACCATTCCTATCTGATCGAGACAAGTACCACTGTAATCTGGCTGGACAGTATGCAGGTGGGAGTTGTAGATGGCGTAGCGGTGAGTACGAGAGTAGATTTCGCTCTATCTGTGAAGGGTCAAGGTGGACACTCGTGTGCAGGTCGCATGTCTCATGATTGATAACGATAAATCAGGCGCTATGAGAGCTGATCTGTCAGTCACTCTGTCCTCCCGATCTGCTAGAACCCTAGGTCGACCACTACCCTCATGACGCTGAAATCTGTCATTGTCCACCCATTCTTGTCAGCATCTCCTAATCGCCGCATCGCTTCGACCCTTATGATGAGCTATTCTCCGATTTGCCTGCCTGCCTGCCTATTTCAATCCAATGATACGACTTCTTTCAAACTCTGACAGTTTCTCGTAATGAGCTCGAATCCTGTGGCGAGGCGTTTTTCAGTCGTTGAAATGTATCCTAAATTGCAATGCAACAGAAAATTTGACTATCCGATTGCTAATCGTTTCTTATATACACCTGCTTTTAGCACAGTTCCGATGCGCTGTAGCTCCAACTATTCATTCATTAGACGCCAAATTTTAATCAATTGCATGTTCGGTCAAAATGTCTTTGCAAACGAAATGTCATTGCAATGGGGCAACTCCTTTTTGGTGCGTCGTATTTTTTCTTGTAGAATGTATATCGAAATATTCTGATGCATGTAGATTTGGGAATTCTTCAATTGATAAAATTATTAAAAATGTGTTATTTATCTCTTGCGTTTTATTGGAATACGTTTTTATAAAAAAAAGTAATTAGAGATTTATCGTATCATTTATTATAGTATTTTTATGATAATGTTTCATTTAACAAATAACTTTAATTTTAATTAAATACGTTTTTTCTGGATCTGTGTGGTGTATAAAATTTCGAAATTGACCGACCAAACATGAAATACCTAATTATCTAATTTACAGATGTTTTTGATACTATTTAGGAAAAAAAATCTGAAGATTTTTGAATTTTAAAATTCAAAATATATTTCTAAGAAAAATATTTTATTCGTAAGTAGAAACTGAAAATTTTAACTATTAATTTTTATAATTAAATGTTCTTCCTATCATACATATGTTTTTAATACATTTTTATTAAGTTTAACTAAACTTATTACTATCTAATAGAAATTTCAGTTGGCTGCATTCAGATTTCTTCTTCAACTAAGTAATTATTTCACGTTTGAATATTTTTCAAGAGCAGATTAAACGCTAATTAAACAAGGTGTATTGAGATTAATTACTTTTCTTTTGAAATTTACACTATTTGTCATGTTACTTGAAAAAACCGAAATAAAAATTATTCAGTACTTTTAGGACTAATTACTAATGTAGTTTTCCCATTTCTTAAGTGTTTTTCTATTTAATTTTTTCTTTCAATCATGCGAATGGAAAATTTCCTTCAGTTGTGTCTTAGAATTGCATTTATAGCGTAGTCTTAACTATTACACATGTAGTCGAATGTAAATAAGAATATCTACATCTTGAATCTGTGTTTTTTGCAAAATAAAAACGTGTATTTTCACAGCATGGTTAATCTCTGAGGAATATCGAGATCGGTTATACTCGAGCTGTATGAGTTTCGTTAAGTTTTTTTTTTCATTACGAAATATTGTACTTACATAAGATAAATGCATTTTCATACTTACGAATGGCTTAAAAGTTATGAATTCATTATTCATAAGCGATAACTAATTTTTTCAAAAAAATTCTTATATTACTACAGTAAAATAAATAATTTGAAAATATGTCACTTTTGTTTGGCTTCTTTTAAAAACTGATAGTTAATTTTACAAAGCAAAACCTAATTATCTACGGTTTCATCTTCGCGTTTGATATAAACTGTGTTATAATAAATATTCTTCATATTAAGCCATGATATTCTTAAGATTTATTTTATATTTCTTCGATAATCATAAAGATATTAATTGGTAATATTTTCTGCTAATATTTTTGTAATAATTTCCTTTAAATTTTAAATGATTGAAAAATGACCCTCTAAGACGCATTTTCTCCCTTTTGAAAACGGTCGTTTACCGAAATTACTCTCTCTATTGAAAATCGTTAGAATTTTAATTGAAAAAGAAGTACATCCCTTTCTTAAATTCGCCATCCAATCAACTAAGTACACATAGTTTCTTTTTCTTTTTCGTAAGACCACATTTTTAAAGATAAAAGAAACTCCAGTTTAATTCTGCTTTTATATGAAAGCATAAAAGTCCTTCGAAATCATGAAGGACCGATAAATACGGTTTTGTTGCTTTGTTGAAGAAAATTAATTCTTTGCTCTTAATAGAATAATATATCTTATCAATATTAAACCTTGTACTTCAAAAATAACAAAATACTTATCAATTTTTTTCATTTTTGTTTCCTATAATTATATATTTGAAATTCAGTGTGTCTCTAATATAAATTCATAAGTCTTTATTAAGCTCGAAAAAGAAATCTCTACAATGATTCGGTTTTAATGACATAAATTCTTACAGAGTTTGTTAAAATTACGAAAAACACTACTGGAAAAAAGTTATTGTAATACGCATTTTCTGAGAATTTTTCTACATTATTTTTTATGGAGGAAATTTAAAATAAAGTGAAATTTTTAGTGATACAGTTAATAAATTATATTAAATGCCCTCGAATAACATTAATTGTTTGTTCTTAAAAACTTTTATACTTCTAAAGTCGTCAAAACACACACACACACTTTATAACTTTTACAGATCGCATCGCAGCTATCACAATTGATCCAAAGTGAACTAAATTATGATCAGTTTAATATGATTAACATTAAAACATTTTCTTATTACAAATGTCAATTTTTTTATTTATTTGACTACTCGCCTTGTAGCTTACCACAATTTCATATTTTGAAAAATTAATAAGTTTTGATTTACAGAGGCTTTAAATTAAAATACAGAGAAAAATGCAATTTAAGAGACATTCATTCAAAACTTACGATCCAAAATATCGGATAATTAAGGAATTGTATACAAGTCTATAAATTTTAATCATCCCTCCAATTATTACATGGCGTTTAAATATTGGAAAAACATAAAAGTTACGCGGAAATTATCCAGCATTTGGTACCTACTTCTTTTTATTCAGATATATTTGAAACTAATCCCCGAATTCGAAGAAATTTGAAACATATGCTAATTAGATTATTCTTTATCTAATGTGAAAAAATTATGTATCCATAAATAGAAAAATTCTGTCTTAAAACTAAACTTCTAAATTAATTATCCTATTTTCCAGAGAATAAAATGTACGTTTTACCTTAAAAACTAATCTTAAAAATGGAATTGTTTCCTGTTTCAAAGTCATTTGCACTTCCTTTTATGTTCCTAGATAATTATGAATAATTAATGATGATAGAAGCAATTCAGATGTCAGTGACATGGGTTTTGAAGGTTTCTGAAAGGTTAGTTTACAAAGAAAAATTATTTATTTTACTTTATCCCCTTTTTATGCAATAACTTAAAGTTTAGTTCCCCCCCCCCCAGAAATCGTATTAAATTTATTGGATGCATTTTATGCACTGGAAAATACGGTATTTGTTTCAATAACATAATTTGTTTTTATGTATTAACAGGGAAGTCAGTTTCGTGCAGCTACGAGAGAAATTGCGAAAATTATCAAGAAAGTCTTTTTTTTTTTCAAAGTGACTTATATCCTTTTCCCTCATGTCCAATGACGCAATCTTTGTCGGGTGAAATACTTCAGTTGCATTTTTAAAAGCTTTAATGGGAACAGTAGAATTGTTACAGAACATTTTTGTCTACTTTCAAAACGAATTAAAATGTATTTAATCAACGAAGAAACTAAAAATTACAAAAATTTAAATTACAAAGCCTCAATCTGCTTCATATAATGAGACAAGATATAAAAAATTACATAAATAATAAAATAGTGATCATAATGCAATGTCAGCATCGATTTAACACAAGAAAGTAAAAGAAAAAAAATTCATATTATGAAAGTTTCTTTCCAAGGAAGCGGCGATAATTTACAAATGATATTCATCTCAAGACAGTATGTGTATGGGTTGTGCTTGAGAATAAAAAGTCATTAACTCGTTTTTAAAGTTTGATGTTTTCAAAGCGTTCATGCCGAAATAAAGAAAAAAAAATGGAACTCAATATTGACGTTATTATAGCTGTTGAGAGAATTTAAAAGTGTTTCGAGAATAATTTGGTTCAAACAATGATTATTTATCTTTCAGGAGGTCATCTCCAACTTTAAAAGAAATTTCGAAATATTTTTTTTTTTCATTTCCGAATATAATTAAAAATTCTTTGAAAGGATTTCGCAGTTTCTGCACAAAATACAAAATATTATCAAAAAAATCATTCGCATTACTTTGAATTATAATAACACTTGCATTTCCCTTTAAATATTTTTTTACGTCGAGCGCGAATAACTTCGGATTAAACAACATTCCACTGAATCTAATCATACAATCACGGTTATGAAAAGGTCGTGAAGATCGAATCACAGTATATTATTATATTCACCGAGATCTTTAAGCTTACATCTGTTATATAGGAGAGCATTCAATTATTTCTAGAATAAATAATTGGTGCTTTTCATACATTTAATTTCAGGAAAGGAAAAAGACCGAAAAGATATTATCTGAACCACATAATCTTTAGAATTTATTTCTGAGAATTTTTCAAACAATAAGTAGCCTAATTTCTCGGCTAACCTCTATTTTCGCGCGAAATGAATAAAAGAAATTATTGAAATAATTTTTACCTAAAATACCTAGAAACTGAGCAAAATAGGATGAAAACTTTCAAAAAATTACATCATGATATTCAAAACAGCATCAAGTATGCAAAATAGTTGGTCACGTTTTTAAAAGACAAACTCCCGGTGCGTTTACAAGACAAAGATGTAATTATAAAAAAGAACAAGCGAAATCTTGATAAGGCTTTGCTTTATTCCATTTTCATATTTATTCAGATTTTTATCTCTGTAATCGAAAAAAAGTGAGGATTTGACTTGTTGGGTGTGATCGAGAATACACTGCAACTTTTTTTTATTTTTATTTTTTCTGGAGGTGGTTTTTGGTGATTTCTTTTCCAAGCATGGCTTGGAATTTGAGTTTCTCGATAAATACATGTTCAAAACAACAATAACAAACTGTTACAAGCTAATAATTTGTATGGTATTTCAAAGGGTTTTTTTTACATTTAGTTTTATTCAAAAAATATATATTCAGAGTTTGGCTGTTTTTATGCTTTCTGCTTTAGACAGCTTTGAACTGCCTATGTGTCGGTTTGCAGACATGTGTTCAGGACAACTGCGCAAGAACGAATGTTTACCGAGCCAGTTATTAAGCACATTTTACATCTGGAGTGGAAATCGTCGCACACACTCTATCCGAGGGAGAAAAATCCTTTTTGTTGTTGAGAGAAGGGTATTTATAGAAGGTTGTACGTATCAAATATAATTGCAGAAAAAACATCTTCAGCTGTATTTAGTGCCATTTGGAATATTTCCGTTCACTTAATCAGTAATCTGTGGTTGAGACCTTAGACCTATTCTAAGTATGAGCAGTAGGTATTTATATCTCTCGTCCAAACTTCATGAAGTAAAATGTCTTACACTCTGAAATATTTTTACCCTGGGAATATATTCAACCAGTAGTTTTTAGCCGGAATGTTCTGCCCTTTGGTGATTAAGTCTTGAATATCTCTTTGGTGAGATTACCGATTTTTATTTTCTGCTATGTGGAGTTTTGAACTGACCATTTGCAAATCTATAGAGACGCACTTTAAAAAACTGATCTAAAAAGGAATCAGTCAATAGACGACTTTAACTTCTAGAGAAGAGGTCGACGCATATGTGCTTACAATTCAGAATACTGTCTCTAAAATTGGAGTATGCGGTAAACCCCTAGAAGTAAACGAAACCATTTAGTATGAAAGTAGAAAAGGATCGCTAGGGTATCCCAGGGGCCATTTTGCCAATCACGGGTCACTCGTGCTTGATAAAGACAGTAAAGTCCATAGGAAAGAAAAAAAAATCACTAGGGTACCTCGGGGTCATGATGCCCTTACCTGTCTATGGATTGTCCGTTGATACAATCCTAAGGCACTGGGGATCTCACTACGTCCCCAGACACTGAGTACCCATTTTAGTTGCTCCTTATGACATGCATGAGCTACAGTGGGACTATTCCGTCACATTCTGTCACCATACGGGTTAAAAACAAGGAAATGGTAATTATTTTACAATTCCAAATTATAGCAGCAGAAATTAATTTTACCTGAAAATATTTGCTTGCATTAAAATGGCATTTAGAGTTTCGCTGAGCGTTAAATAAATTAATACATAAAACGTAACGAAAATCTCATTTTACTTTAGTTGATTGGTTTTATTAACTTCGCACTAGAAGCATGATGAGGGCTATTGGCAACATACCTCATGATTTTGAACCTCGGTCAAATGACGAGGATGACATCTGAGCTGGTACCTCCCTCTCCTAACTTCCATCCACGCCAACGGGAGGTCTTTAGGCCTCAACAGATTTAACGTACATCAGCTCCGGCTACATGGAGAGTTTTTATCAACTTCAAACCCAAAACTCAAAGAAAATCACCGGCTGCGCATCCGCGTACCTCGGGGTATTATTACTAGACTGTCGCTACTACTCATAGTTTAGAGAGCAGTCAAATCAGCAAATGGGTGATATAATAAAGTACCGAAAGAAAATAGGCCAGCGAGTTTCAATAAGAAGCACACTGCATTACATTATGATAATGTCACACTACTTAGTACTTTGGCGGCTCTTCAGAAAATAGCGGAGCTCGAGTCGGAAAGTTTGTCAATATGCATATACAATGTTCGATTTTTGTTTTTTAAAACTAATTTTTCATGTAAATTGTGTGAGGCTTGGAAAATTGACCGAGTTTAGTTTCAATCGTTCTTGAGTTTAGTAGTGATATTTTGATAAAAGCAAAAAATTGTTCTCTAAATGGAAAGGTTGCAGGATGTTCTGTGCTTAAGGCTATTTCGACTGATTCTTATGCTTTTTCAAGACTTTGTATGATTTAAAATATAGCAGTCATGGTTTGCTTAGAAGAGAGTAAATATTTAATCTACATTTAAATTGCTTCTGAAATGTAAATTTCTAAATTTGTGTCCATTTTGTATACGCCATGTTTGTAGTTTTCTTACTCATAACTATTCAGTAGTAAATGCAAAGTTTTGACTCTTTTGTTTATCTTTTGAGATTTTAACAATTTTTTTCTATTTTAGTTCTTTTATATGTTGATTTTTAAAGATTTTTTTTTGTCACGTATTGAATTAATAATATATTTTGTTCATGGGAATATTTCGGTCTATAATTCAAGAAGCACCCAGCTTAAAAATTTAATATCTGTTACATATTTAAATATATTATTTTCCGTTGTTTTCTTAGTTTAATATATATATATTATATATATATATATATACATTTTCAATTTCTACATGTATTTTCATATTTCTGATACTGGTTTTTCTCCTTTACTTTCTGTTAAATTTTTTCTTTTCCAGGGAAATTGTTTATTATATTATCTTTCACTTTTCAGTTTGCAAAATTTATCTTTCTACTTTTGGGTTGGCTTAAGCTTTTTTTTTATTAATGTTCAGTTGTAACTTTACATTTTTAATTTTCACGTTGAAATGATTTCTTTGTTTTTTTCTAGAATTTCTTAAAAATATAACTTATTCCATATATATATATATATATATATATATATAATTTGGTTGACCGTTTAAATTTCGTTTGACAAAAATATAATATGATCAATATTTCTGTATCTGTTGAATGTAAAATTAATCATCTAAATTGAATCGAATATTTTTCTTGGTAAATAGTCTGAGGCGTCTAATGTCTTTCAAACTGGAACATGTGGAACGAAATATTATTGACAATGTTGAATATTTATGGCGGGAGATCACTAAAATCGATGAGTGAATGGGAAAAAGTGGTACTGTAGGTTCACGTGCATTTCTGCATGCAGGTAGTCGGCTACAAATGAACGAGACGTCCCTTTTTTACGTGACATAAACCTGCTTACTAACACAAGTAGGTCAGTGCGGAAGATGCGGGCGATAACAGGATACAACGGTCACATAGAAATGTGGGGACATTTCTAAAGATATTGACGACAAAGAAACGAAAAACGAAGATGTTACAAAGTTCGAAATATATAATCGAGAAACTTACTACATTGCATAAAAGTAACAAATGAATAAATTCAAATTTCACAAATGTATTCAAATTTAGCAGAAAATGTTTTCTTTAAAAAGATTTATTAGCAAATGTATACACACACACACACACATATATATATATATATATATATGCATTTTTATCAACAACAACAATCATGACAATTTTTCAATGATTTATTTCAACTTTTGTATCAAGTGACCTTATATACCATTCGACAGCTTCTTCTGCTTTTAATTAAATGTTTTTTTTTCTTTTCAAAATGATTTTTCGCATTCTGAATGTTTCTTATAATTACCATTTTAATTGAAAACTCATTTGGTGTTACATAAAAAATAAACTTACGTATGGCTTTCTATTATTTTGATAATTTATTTAAAAGAAAATCACAACTAAAATAACATATGGCTTATTTTTATAAACGAATCGCGAAGTTCCTTTTTTTTTGTTTTCCAATTAATTAATCAATTAAAAAACAAATAAGTCATTTTCTTTTATTTCATGTTTAAATATAAGCATAAATTTTAAAAAAACGCTATTGAAAATTTTAAATTACAAGGAGTTCTTTAAAAATTAATAATAAAAACCGTTGAATTTTTTAATAACGCAAAAAAATTGTTTTCAAACTTATTTTGTGCATAAAAATATTTATTAGTACTGAACTTCAAAGAGACCGAACAAAAATTTGGGATATGATCACTTTGACTTCTAAATTTCCCTTATTCCAAAAGAGTATCGTTTATTTGATATAAAAATACCGGTAGAACGTCGAATAAGCGAAAATGTTGTTTAAGGAACATGTTAGGAGAAAGTCTAGGAAAGTCAAACGATGTTATAATTTTGCGCTGTACGAATTTTAAATACATTTGACAAAATTGCATTATAATAGCTGAAAAAATTAAACTAAATGTTACAATATTATTTGAAGTTAAGTAGAGATGTGGGTCTACAAAATCCAAATCTGGCTACGCTGAGCCGAACAGTAGGTATGTGTAATCTATATGTTGGAAGAAATAAAGGAAAAGGGGGGAAATGTCTGACAAGATGAATCGACAATAAAGAAGGATCGCTAAGATATCCAGAATGAGCGACACCCGTGTTTAATAAAGACAGTGAAACCCATGGTAAAGAAAATTATCTCTAGGGTATCTTGGAGTAATGATGCTCGTATTTACCAAATGATGATGAACTCCAGAGGAATGTGACAATTAAGTATGCTTTATGGACGTATCTTCTCTGCTGCCATCTTTGCAGCATCATTATGTCGAGATTCTTGTAGGTTCTTAATGTATTTAATTTCAATTTCTGGAGCGTCGTTAGGTAAACTTCTGAGAAGCATTCAATGATAAGCTGCACTGCTCTGGGTAATGAATTGTGACAGTGAGTGAGTGCGGGCTAGGCGAATGACAGGCGCACCGCTGAAGAGTCGGGGCAACTAATTAGTCGTGATGGAGTCGGAGCAACAAAAACTCCCAGTAAATTGCAGCTTTTGTAGTCAATGGATGCAGGTGTTTTTGCGGTGGGACGTTGGTTAACACGGGACGCAACGTCAGATAAGCAAGATTCTATGGTGCAAGCAAAGTGCAAGAGATTTAAAATGTATAATCTGATATAAATCTCCATGGCATTTAATGTTTAACATTTTCACAATAATTGTGCAATGGAATTTATGAGGGAATTATGATATAAAACAGTTGTAGTATGCGCATCCACTATCATAGATCGTGAATTTTATTTTCTTGAGAATCGGAGGTAGGATATTTTGTAGTAAGGAAATGCCATGATAAAATTTCAAATATTGGATTTTCAGATATTGTTTGTTACCTTGTAGAATTTACTTCTAGTAGTCCAGGTGTTTCACCAGAGAAATAAAGCAGTTAAAAAGCTCAGTCGTCCTCTTTTTTATTTAATCAAAGAGAGCACACATATATATATTTAATATTTTCAACAGAAGGATGAGTGTCAGATTAAAGTCGCAATTGAAAATGAAGGTGTAATAAAAAAATTAATTAGAACTTTTATGACAATTACACACAGACAACGTCTTAAATCTTTTCAGATTTTCATAAAAACAAGGAAATGGAAGAAGCGTGTTTCATAGAATCATGTTTACTTCGTTTATCTTATACTTTTTCAGCAATTTTAAATAGAATTCTGAGGACAGTAATCACATTGAATCTTATAAAAGAATTTCTTTGAACTGAAATAGAATCCACAATTCCTTCACTGGAAAGATGTACAAAACACTAATAAATTATTCATAAATGCAACAAAAATTTCAAAAGACAACTATTCACTATCGTAATTTATTGGAAATTCGATTAATTATGAATTATTTTTTATTAGAGTCACACTTAGAAGTAAGACGAACGCTTCTGGCGAGAGACCTCGTCGTTTGGAATCAAGGTCAAGAGGCAAGGAAGACACTCGAGTTGATACTGCACTCTCCAAACTTTTCCACATCACCCCAAACATTAGAGCGTAGAGCCCAAGAGATTTAACGTGCAGAAGCCTCTGCACACGACTCGTCTTGAGTGGCATTAGGAATCGAACCCACGACTAGGACGTAAGAAATGTTTGTCGCGAGCTCAGGAATATGATCACTCGGCTATTGCAACTACTAGCTCGTTGGTAGAATAAAATAAAACCATACAAAATTATGCAATAAAAAATAAAAAAGAAGATTTTAACCTTTTATTAATAAATGCCTAGGGATACAGAATTCAATTTAAAATTCACTAATCAAGCTCTGGTGACATTTTCTTATATATTGTGTGATTCTGGATTTCATTAAACAGAAGAAAAAATGCAAATCTTAGTGAAAAGAAAACTCTTGCTTTCTGTTATGAATTATCTTGTTACTTTCTCAATCATTATTTTCAATATTAAAGTGTAATCTTAGAAAAATCGAGGTACAATATTAAAAATTTCATTAATATTACAATGATTTCAAAAGAGACATCTGCATATAAATTGAATGTAGTCTCACTCTGCATCGGTGAAAAAATTTAATTTGTTCCGCAAATTCTTGTTCATTTATTTTTTTAATTACTTATTCAAATTAGAATTTAATCCGTGAAAAGAACGCCAATAAAAATTAATCATTTCGAAATGTAATATTAATCAACAGAACAAAAACGCTTCGAATTATTCAGCGTATCGAAAACTTTTAATAATTCATTTCCACCTAACAAGCTGAAGTATTAACAAGATAAAACGAAACTTTTAATTTACAAAAAATAATAAATAAATTTACTTCAGCCTTATTGTACAAAAATAAGGAAGGTTTCTTTTTGAGATCACGCAAATAAAATTGAAAATTATTTTTTAAGAGCTTAAGAAAAAGAATTTTCTATTTACCATCAACATTCAAATTATCAAGCATCAAAAACATTTAAGAATTAATTGAATTCTAAAGAAAACATTCCATCCATCTGTATGATTTTTCTTTAAGCAGATGGAATTTTTATTGATAAAGTTAATTGTAAAAGAAATTATAATCTAAATTTGATTGTAAACGAAAATAATTTTTATTTTAATTCATGAAAAAAAAACTGTTCACGCATTTAATGAGAAACGTGATCCAAGTCAAACTCACAAAAATTTTTAAATACAAAAATTATTATTTTTACTATTATTATTAATTTCAGATTGTTTGTGAAACGCCTTTTCTATTTGAACCATTGCAACACTCAGAACGAAATGAAACTTAAGTGGGTTGTAAACACACACATTTAATACACATATTCAAAAAATCTTTTTCTTTTTATAAATTATATATTAAAGCACATTAACTAGAATGTACAAGTTTTTTTTTTCCTAAATACTCCACATAATATCAGTGCCTGTGGGTTTATGCTTAGACTAGCTACAACTATATCTTTTTTTTAAAACATCCTTCCTTTTCTTTTTCAATATCCTCCAAAAAATATAAACATCCTACTGTAACAAAACAATACAAAATTAAACTAAATGAATCGAAGCAAATGCTTAATCGATTGCATCAGTTTTCTGCTCATGTGATACAAAAGTCACCAGGGTTACAATTCACTCCAAATAAAACACATTTGCATCAATAGTCCCAATAGTCCCCTTATATGTGCAATAACTTATATTCTGCAACGCATGTTATCAATGACCACGGGAGGTGTTCATAAAATAAGGGTACTGAGCCTCTGAGCGTCAAAGAAAGTTTTTCTCACCAATAATGTGACTGCAGTGCGTTCAAGATCAAACTCTCGGAAGTAAAATTCGTGCTCGTTTGTCTCATTCGGTAGAAAACTAATGTTGAAGTATTAAGTTAAAATGAGTTCCCGATTCTTAAAAAAATAAAAGCTGTTTTCTGGGATGGTGTCAAGAGCTGTACAAATGTTTATAAATGGTGGCGTGAGTGTAATGCTGATAAAAAAAATTTCAAAAACGTTGCTTCAGCCTGAAAAATCATGGTCTTAGTCTTTTGTGATCGTAAAGAATTCTTCTCATTGAATTTTGGCTCGAAAAAACAATTAATACCGAGCGATACTGAAAAACCACAAAAAAATTGAGGAGGAAGATGCATATCAAAACAAAGAGAATGTAAAAGAAGAGCATGACAATACACGTCTCACAGGGCCAACGCCACAAATCAACTCTTTGAATCAGAGAGTGATTGTTTATTTCCTTACGGCGTAAGAGCCAAATCTATCTTCCCCGAGCCAAGCATTTGTTAACGATGACATAAGTTTTTATTATTATTATTGTTACTAAACTCACATCAAATGCAGACAAAAAAGCAACTAAGTCATCCTCAAATATTTCTCTCGCAGCCTTGATATGGTATTTTCAATGAGTGATTGTTTATTAACATCGGACTGAGAAACAACACGAGGGCTATTGGCGATGAACCTAATTATTTTGAACCTCGGTCAAGTGACGTGGATGGCTTCTGAAATGGTACTTACCTCTCCTAACTTCCATACCACACCAACAGTAGGACTTGGAATTTCAACAGATTTAACTTGCATCAGCCCCGGCAACACGGTGGATTCTTAGTGGCATCCAGGCACGAACCCACGACTTGACGAAAAACGCTTGCCGTAAGTCCACGACGACCATGACCATCTGGCTACCGCGGATGCTATGTTACTTTCAGATTACTATGAAGTCCTTAATGAGAGGGGGAAAAATTTTCGACTGCTGATAAGGTGCAGAAAACCATCTAACTGCAGGCCAAATAGGCGGTGTTAATTTCTTTGACGAACGTACAAGAAAGCTCGTCCCTCTGCATACAAAGTGCATTGTTACGACGTCGAAAAATAATGTTTTATGCACGTACATGAATATGCAAGTTTTTTCAGAAATTATATTTTCAATTTATCAAAAAATTGAGTATTCTTACTTTCTAGATAACCCTTGTATTATTGGAAAATTTCCTGATCGAGTTTTTATGATAGATAATCTTTATATAACAAGACCGTAGAGACTTAATAAAAATGCTTTCTTTACAAATATGCTATGTATCGCAAAGAAGAAATATAAAAATAATATTAAGTTCTAAAAGCTGTAAAATAAGGTACTTTTTCTTTAATATGTGCATATATATATATACAAAACATGTGTTATGTACCATATATAAATATATATTTCAACTACCATATAATGTGCTCATCGTTATTTTGTGATCTCATTCCTTTTATTATTTAATATATGTGATCACGTGAAATTCTAAAAAGATTAATTTCAGCATTTCCCAAGCCACAAACTAATAGGGATGTTTACCTCCTAGCTAATCACACTCACTCACTCACTCACTCACTCACTCACTCACTCACTCACTCACTCACTCACACACACACACACACACACACACACACACATATATATATATATAAGTAATTATGCTGAAATTATGATATATTACTCGAATTATTCAGCTCAAAATTCCTTTTTAGTGAAGATTTTTCTTCAATTTCTAGTTGCAACAAATCCTTATTATAAGAGTTATAAGTTTTGTTTAGATACTGCTGACTCGTGTGAGTTGTTTTGATCCATATTTGCATGTGTGGATTTTCTTTTAATTTAGAGTTCTTCATTAGAAACTTTTAAATTTACTTTATCATTTTAATATTCATGGTAAGGTCTAAATGGGTCACTTTCAGTCTTGAGAAATTTCCGGACTCTTAAGATTCATCGTAAGTGAAATTATGATTTAAGAAATATCCGGAAGAGATAACAAATTCCACCAAAATTGATATACTTTTAAATTGTTTTTCTTTATTCTCGCACAATTTAAGAGCGGTTGAGAAATTCAAAACGCTATAAAATACCTTAAAAAACTCCTTCCTTTTTTGAATACAGGAAAAACCTCTTAAATTTAGAAGGCGACTTAAAATTGATTTTAAAAGCAAATTTATTTTTAGTCATAGTTGTGTTAAAATCTAGAAAATGCGGACTCCACATGTTTAAATAAACTTTAAATTTGATGGAAGTCTTGAGACAGAGAAAACGATATTTAAATCGGATTTTTATCCTTGAATATTTAAATTTATTAAATGGACGACGGGTTAAGAAAAAAAAATCAGCAAGAAATATAGATAAATTTTAAAAGAAAATAATCCAATAAGAGGATGAGGGTTGTTTGAAATAAGTTATTGTCATTTTGGGGCCGCCCCTGTAACATTTGCTTCACTTTTTATCAGCGAAATAAATCGAAAGGTTATTTTCAAATCGGAAGTGACGCGAGTGAAAGAAAGGCAAACGGGAACAAAGACAACACAGTTGAAGCTTTCTCTTCATCCAGATTTGGATGTCTAAGCGGCATCTGGTAGGCAATTAATTGGGTTATGTGTGAGATATCTGGAAAGACATCTGAGCAGAGTTTCATTAATTCTAAATTATCATTAGAAAGATTATTAAGCACATATTCTTTCTTGCGTGTAATAATTAATGTTTATGCATGCAAATAAGCATCATAATTAAAATTAAATTAGTGAGTCAGATATGTATCTCCCTAGCCATTTATACATTATGCGAATACAAGTGATTTAAGATAAACATTTTTTAATTTTTTAATTATAAAAATTGCCACGTAATGCAATTCATGAATAATACTTTTAAACTAGAAATGGGTGTCTCTTTACGATCCCAAGAATATGGAGTTATGAGAAGCATAATAGTTCTGGAATTAAATTCAATCAGTTAATAATTCTACTGATACATTTTCGAAGATTCAATCCTCATGCAAAAGGTGATTTTCAGCGATGCAGTAACGTTCCACGTGGTGTTATCAGTGGATAGTTGTTGATAAGACTGCCTCCAATTATTTCACCGTTACAAATGATACCACTGTCCTTGTTGACTATTGTCGTCAGGGTGTTGCAAAACCTCTACAACTTATTCCAAAAATAAGAAGAGGGGAACAAATTAACACACCAATGCCCAATTTATCGCAATCTTTAACTATCCAGTATTAAGCGCCGCAACACACTTCAGAAGAAGAAAAAAAATCACTCCCGCCACGAATCGTTTGGTGCTATTCCGGGGGATGAGGGATGGAGTCCTCACGTCAAAGCGAAGAGGGCAGGTGTGGAATGAAGACAAATCATCTGCAGACGATAATTGCTTCCCGCAGAACATTCTTTGCCGTTCCGAAGTGGGGTATAACTCTGCCCGCCACGATTACTCTATTTCTGAGGAAAAACAGCTCTTTTCTTACTTTTAGGGAAAGTAGGTCCATTAAATGAGGGGGCTGATTTATAGATCATTTGGAATTTTCCAACACGTTTTATTCAATAAGTAAAGATGTAGATAGGGCGAACTCTCATTTATAATAGAATAGCAACAGAAATCTCTTCTGGGATATATCTCGAATGCTTTTATCACATAATTATATTCCTGTATTAAAACTCTTACATTATTGCTTTTTAATAGGTATTTTACATTTTATAAAATAGTTTCATTATGTTATGAAAGACCCCATTTGATAATATTTATAGATATATAAATACTATTTCTACGACTATACTTTGTAATTCAGCAGTGATGCAAGATTATACTTTTCAAGTGGCATTTCGTTATATAACTATCATAATATCTTTCAGAAAATGTAATAAAATCAAAGTTGTTCTCCTAAAATAAAGCGCTTTCATAAAAGTATTTGATAACTTCACCATTTTTTTTCTTCATTTTGTATTGATCTAATACATTATACAGATTTCACCAGTCGCTTTTTTTTTTAAAAAAAAACATTAATAATAATTCTTATTTTGCATACAAATTATTTCGTTATTTTAAAATCGCATCCTACAACTCTCATATATACTCTTTCTTTACCGATGATGAATTTAACCAAAAATATTTGGTATAAGAGTTAAAACATTAGATTACCACATTTTATTTGTCTACCTCTTATACATACATATACATAAGTATAACATCAGTTTACATATTAAACCTTTCCTCCATTAACGAAGTCTGATATTTTGAAAAGTAGAGGTATCAACTAAAATGCAATTCCTCGTCTTTTGACCAAAATTCAATATTAAGAGAGATTCGTGGCGAATTCACAGGTCAAGCACAATCTTTAATCGAACCACAACTTTTTAGATTCTATCAGAATCATTTAAGACATTATGGCCGCATTTTCTTTTAAAAGAATATCTCGCATGGCGGAATAAATCTTGAATCAACGACAAAATAAAAGACTAGATGAGCAGTCATTTAGGGAGACCATTTCTTTCATCGATAGATACTCATCATCGTTATCATCGTCGAGGGTGTAGCAAGAGAGATTGCCCTTTTATCTCCAAGCGGGGGAATGGATGAAAAGTTTCGATTGAGTCCAATAACGAAACCGCATAACCTTTCATTTTCCCATCGTCACTTTGCTAAAAGGGCGTGGGATGACGAAGACACAGACGAAAGTCATATTTCTTCAACATTTTACAATAAATAAAAAAAAATTAATACATTTTCAGATATTTGAAAGCGTTAAGAATATTATTTACTTCGTAATTGATGCGTTTAGTAATTTTTTTAAGAAAAGAAACATAGGTTTAGATTTTATTTGTTCCGTTTTAAAAGGGTCACTCCCATTATTAAAAGTCTAGTAATTCTGAACGCTTCTGATTTTCGTTTCTATTGACACAAAGGCCTGATTCTGAGATGACGAAGTTTACACCACAGCTGTCCTCCTATTCTTCACACAGGCACGCGCGCGTGTCAACGTGAGGATTTTAATCTCTGACAGATGCAACGTGTTTCAGACTCTCTAAATGACGGATCTTTAAGGGGCTTCAGGACTCGAACCCATGGCTCGACGAAAACAACACCGGCCACGCGCTCATGAGTGATTATCATGGCCAAAAATAATTCTAAAAGAAAACTTCGCGTGCTTATTATACAGAGTAATTTGCTTGAAAATGTGCACTTATTATTGTAACTTTGTAAAGGACAGAAACATTTGGGTGTATAATTTAATTTTTCATTTGTAATAACAATAAAATGTAATATAATTTCTTGCGTTACTTCGTTAGACATACAGAAAAAAGAACAATTGCATATGGTTTAGCAATTTCTGTGTCCAGAATTTCCTTATTTGATTGTTTAGTCCATGTATTACGAGTATATTAACCAAGAGTAATAAATTTACTGCAAAAATACACATTTAGTTTCATATGAAAGACAACACCAAACAAATAGAAGAGAGCGAGATTAACAGAGATTCCAATTAGTAAGTTGTATCAAAAAGACATTCTACATAAAAAGTAAAACTTCTTTCTGCAAGCAAATAAATTTTGGATAAATGAACAATATAAAATAACAAAAATATCTGAAGTGGTCACAAAGGAAGATTTACAATTGATCATTTGAAACGGATTTTATGCTGCTTAATAACTATAAAAGAAGTATTGTATTGCTATACAGTTTGACAGAAATTTAAGAAACGCACATTTTGTATCCGTAAAAATTAGAACAATTAAATTCTGTTCCAAGAATAGTTTACGAAAACAATAAAGAATCTAATTCTGTTAGGAAATTTCATATTTGTAACTTTTTGATCACACGAAAAACAGATCTAAAATAAGAGAATAAATTCAACTTAGTCCATTGTATTTTTCTTCTTAAAATTAGACTCATTTAAACAAAATTATTATTGTTTAACAATAATTTTTTGAACCTCGTCCATGTGACGAGGATGATACCTGAGCTGGCACTTCCCTCTTCAAACATTCACATCACGCCTCTGAGAGGACTTTGACGACAGTTTTTACGCACATCAGCTCCGGCTTCATGGCGTGTCTTCAGAGGTATGAAGGTTCGAACCTTCGATTCGACAAAAACTTTCGGTCGTGTGTCCTCTACCATAATCACCGGGTTACTGCGGCTACTAAGGACATTGAAAAAACACTGAAACCTTTGCACTGATTAAAATTACTCCATATGCAAGTGTTCATCTATCTTAATGCATCACATTGTTTTGAGTATCAGTGTTGAGAAAGATGAAATTACTTAGCCAAAAAAAAAAAATGAATTCAAACTAAACAAATGTATACCACAATACATACACATAGCAACAGTCTTAAAAAAAACTTTTTTTTCTATATATTACTTGGACATTCTTTTCCAGAAACAATCTCTAGAGAAAAAGTTATATTATAAAGTACACCGAAAATACGCTACGGCACTAACAATAACTTAAATTCTTTTAAATTTGAACTGAACACCTACACCTGTAGATCATTTCGAATCCAAAAAGGTTCGTAAGTTTATGTGGTGGTGGTGTTAAAAGACTTTTGTTTTTTATAAGAAAGACCGTGACTAAAATTTTTAATTATGCACAGTATGCAACAATGATGAAATCAATGCATTTTCCTCAATAAATCATTTGCATAGAAACAAAAGAAATGCGAGCGTACAGCAAATAAATCTAATTACAATTTTATAAACATATAAATGTAGCTACTATTCTAACTTAAACTTTTTTTTGTCTATTGACACAGAATGTATAGTACTTATTGGATGATATCCGCTTTTATTATTCATAAATTAGAATATATTTCTCATCATTTTAATATTTGAGAATCTTTCTCATTTGGTTGTGCAAGTTGTAAGCAAGCTTTTCAGATATTCTTCTTTAGAATAATTTTCAGTGAAGTTATCTTTTGGGCGCTATTTGTAAAAAAAAATTGTCAGGGCTTTCCACTACATTGATTGATTGTTTATTTCTTAACTTTCCACTTAAAAATAACATGAAGGTTCTTGGTGTAGGACCTCTTCATTTTGGACCTTGGTTAAGAGATGAGGACGACACCTGAGCTGGCATTTCCTTCTCAAAACTTCCACACCATGCCAAAGGGAATACTTGGAGTCTCGACATATTTATTATGCATTAATCCCACTATAAAATAGTGACTACGACTAGATGGAACATCTTCGATTGAGAGTTCGCAACCATATTTACTCTGCTACCATGGCCGACTAGAATGCTGCAAAGAACAAGCTCGTACCGGGCACTTGTCCACAAGTTTTCCCTTACAAGTCAAATACCAAATAAGATCACGTGATATCACCGAGAGCGATATTCATCCAAACATTGGTGGCTTAAACTCACGGGACGCAAGTGGTACAAAATAAACGACAAAATCTCCTTTATTACCATGTGCATAGCCTTAAGAGTATGTATATCACGTTTTGAGAAACAATGCGATGCATGGTGTTAGACGAGAAATCCTTCTATACATTCTTATTTGGAACAATGCAGTAAAAGTAACTCAGAAGACATGCACTGAATCATTGGAAATATCCGCAAATATTGGAAGATATTTTCACTACGTCTGAATGTTTACTATGTACACCAAAAGCTTTTATCGAATATTCTCTCAAAGCATACATATGTAGCCAAATAGTGAAAGAAAATACAGCGCCTTAAGTTAATCCGTGTTGTACTTGCTCCCCTTAATTTAGCAAAGAAAGTTTTCTCGCTCATCCCATGCAAGGTCTTTCAAGGTCAAGCACCCTAATCCCTCCGAGGTTACGTTTTCAAAATAACAACGTGTGGGATTTGGGAAAAAATTAGTAAAGCACATACGCGCTCCAATTCAATTCAAGGGAGTAGGAGTATCACATCCTACACTAGAAATATACTCTTCTCTGCAAAGAGTTTATTTTTTCTCAAAAATATTTTCTTACGCTTTTTTTTCCATCGGATTTTCGATCTTTTGTCTGTTTATGTGAGAAGTCTTGAGTCAATATTTTTCAACGCCGTTGCACGTAACAAGGTTGTTCTTTTTGTGATGTGATACCCATAAAAGTCTAGAGCGACGGGTTTTTCTTTGAATTTCGACATCGCGGTTCCACAAAACTGTGCATTGTAGTCATTGTTGTGGGTATATTCCTTTCATTTCTGTTTCATATCAAGATAGAAAACAAGTTTTATTCTTAGAACAGAGAAGCTACAAAAAGAAATAGTGGAAATCCTGATGTCAATATTTTAATTTCTTGAAATCTCGACAAATATAAAATAAACAGGTTTGCTTTTTATCTTAGACTTTACATGTTGATTTAAACTCCGTAATGAGAAGAATATTAATTAAATAAGACACTTATGTATAAATATATAACAAAAATTTAATTCTGTAAAAATATCATCTAATATAGAGATACGGTTTTTTTTTAATTTTAAGTACATATTACATTATTTACTAAACGCCAATTGATAACGGTGAAAGATTAATATAATGAGATTAATACGCAATGAATCTCAATATATATAGTAATTAAAATAATAAACGAATTACAAGAAATCGGATAAAAAGTACATGAACAAAGATCAAATTGAAAAAAGTATTATTGAATTAAAAAGTAAATTTAAAGATTACAATTTTAAAACTATTATATACTTTATTTTTGATAATAAGAAATGAGAAATTTGTGTTTTAAGAGATTTTCATATTAATGAAAATGAATTAGAAAGTACTTGGATTCCTATAATTCAGCATACAGTAAATGTTCGACCAATAAATATTATATCAGAGGTAATAAAGTTGAACTTCATGAATAAATGTTATATGAATCTTACTTCATGAATAAATACGTGAATAAATCTTACGATAAAATCAACTGTAATAATATACTTAACAAACATAAAAATTACTTTCAATTTAAAATATTACTATTTGAAAAATTTATGAATTTAATAAAATAGGTCGTCTTTTCTTTTTAATTATAATGATACTAAAGACTTGTAAGAAATTAAATCTTTAATTGCAATCATTCTAAAGAGCGTGTAATGAAAATCACTAGCGTATTATTCAGACAATTTAAATATTGCAAAAGATTAAAAAAAAGCAAGATAAGTCATCACTAATGGTACTGGATTTAAGAGCTCTCCATTTTTAATAAAGTAATGTTAAGAAAAAAAAGGAATGGAAATCTTGATAATCGTGTTTCTAAATTAGCTGTTAAATATAGTTTTTCTACAGAAGCGTTAGGTGAATATTATTATTACTACTTAAAGTACACTATTAACAAAAATATTGTACTTACATTCTGTGCAATTCTATTTTAAAATACTGTACAGTTGGAATTTAGTAGCAATGCAAAAATCTATTACAAAGATCTGAAAAATTTAATTAAGAATCTCCTAGAGAATTCTATTATTGGTTATGTTGATAAAGTCCCTAGCAATTCTGCTATCTTGTGCAGAAATTTTATATTAATATGACTAGTAAACATCTATTGTTATTGAAATAAGCAATAGTGATTAAGATATATGAAATAAAATCATTGAAGTGTATAAGAAAGTAAGTTATAATATAAATATAAAATCTCCTTATAATTTTTATCACCTAAATTCTAAAAGAATCCTATATAAGAATTCATTTATACAGTAATGTTTTATTATATATATCACAATGGTACAATATAATAAAACTTATAACAAAGTATTATAAATAATTTTAACATGTTTGCCATTATTAAAAATAGTTACGATATAGTTACTTATACAAAAAAAAATAAAGAAATTTTCTCCATTTATAGTTATGATCTTAAAGATGTATTTAATTCTATATATACTGAAGATCTCATAAATATTCTTGTTAATTAAAGTTTGATATTTTTTATTTATTTCTAGTGGATTAGACACTAAATTAATTTAATTATGAAGGAAATGTAGATTTCAGTGACAAACAATATATACTAATAAAAAACTTGATAAATTAAAACATGTTTCTCTCTCTCTCTGTATATATATATATATATATATATATATATATATATATATTATTAAAATATCTAATCTTTTTACTCTGTGTCATCCTTACACATACACTTCCTTTAACTTATACTTTTTCTTAACTTAGTTGATAATCACTAGATTACAGTTTACAGTTGTTCTAAGACAATAACACATCACGTTGTATAACAATAACAATTTATTTACATTCCTTACTACCGCTCGTTTACAACAGCTCCTCTCGGAGATTCGGTCAGGTCCCGTCTCTTTTGTTTTCTAAAGTCGGCTAATATCTTCAAATCATCCCTTTTTCTCTTGTAATCATTTACCTTTCTCAATATTCCTTTTTTTTTCATCATTTAATGTACAGGTTTCTTTCCGCAATATTTCTAGTTCATTTAACATATAATAATTCTCATTTTTTTTATCATTCAGTAGCATCGCTGGTGTTAATAAAGCTTCTTCTTTTCCTCTATTAATGACATTTTGTTCCCGTATGGCTTGCGTTAACTTTTCATTATGTTCCTGAATTCTAGATAATTTCTGTTCTTTATTCTTCAGTTCAGAATCAAACTTTTCCTGTTGAGACTGAAGTCGTCTTGCATCAACAATTTTCATTGCTTCTATTTCAATAATTGGTATTTTGTAACCCTATAGTTTCGGATAATTTTCCTTCTCCTTCTGAATTTCGGTAACCTTCTCGTCCCTTTCTTTCAATTCAGATTCAAACTTTTCCTGCTGAGGCTGAAATCGTTTTTCATAGTACTCTTGGATTTTTCCTTGTTTTCTTCTATTGATTTCGATTCTTAATTTTTCTAATCTTAATTTTTCTGGTTCAAATTGCATCTCCTTATCTCTCTTTTCCAATTCCTTTTGAATCCTTTCTTCAATTATCTTCTTGAGACATCCTCTCGCGAAAACTTCTTCATAGCACTCGCTATTAGCCCTTATTGTCACATTGGTAGCGTCCGAATGGACACTTTCGCCTAATTCAAGTGCAAGCTCGACTAAATCACTTTTATGTCATTTTGAGAGGAACGGCATATTTAACACTATTTCAATACACTTCAAAATTATTCAAAATAAATCACTTCTTAGCACATTTTCTTTCACAGTTCCGGTAGGTTGGAGTCCTACAACGTATTTTTTTTTTTTTTTTTTTTTTTGCACGGTCCACTTTATCCAGGGAACACTTTTTTGTTTCTTTCACAATTCCGGTAGGTTAGCGGCCTACAAAGTATATCCTTTTGTACAGTTCTCTTAGAAAAATGCCAGTTTGGCATTGGGCTTCAATACACATCCCACTTCTGAAATATTAAAAACTGTAATCTTTTTACTGTGTGTTATCCTTACACAAACACTTCCTTTTACTTATACTTTTTGTTAACTTAGTTAATAATCATTAGAATACAGTTCACAGTTGTCCTAAGACAAAAACACATCAGGTTGTATAACAACAACAATTTATTTACACTCCTTACTACCGCTCTTTTACAACAGCTCTTCTCGGAGATTCAGTCAGGTCCCATCTGAGGGGATCGTGTGACATCAAACACTCTTCCCTTTACAAATGAACGCCCTCTAGAGGCGGGCTTTAAGTAGGAAAGTTAATATATATATATATATATATATATATATATATATATATATTATGAAAAGGAACGTTTCTGGAGCATAGATTAAGTATTGGATTTTTAGATATAGTAAATATAATTATTCCTTACATAATAAAAAGCTAATTAATTTTTTTACATATTTACAAAAGTTTAATTTCACAATTTTCGCTTTCAAGTTAACTATCCTGTTTATTGCCTAAAGAGAAATTTGAAATATAAGAAATATGAAGTGGAATTAATAATTTTTGTTATTTATTTTTCAAACTGATTTAAATGCTTGAAATCGCTTAATAATTCATAATTAATTTTTATTTTGTCTTACTTAGTTTTTTTCTTATATATTTCCCTCTATTTTTGGCTGTTTATAGTTATTAAAATACTCGAAATATTAATTTTTATATTATTTTATTTATAATTATTTCGTTTCTTCTTACATTTTTAATTCTTACGTAAAAATATAGAAAATGAAGCAAGATGTAAATTTCCTGATCCTCATAAATGTGAAATCCTCTATCCACACCATTTTCATTATTCTCGCTTTTCCTATTTGTGACATTTTTTGAGAAAGTTTTTCTGTTTCTTGTTCAATTTTTGGGTTTTCAAATTAGCTGTTTGTTCTCTATATGTTTAATTTTTATATTTGTATTTATGCCTTTCTCGTATTATTACTCACATTTCTAATATTAGTCCTTTTTGAGTATTTTTATTGATTTTTAATTTTTACATTTCTAGTATAAAATTATTCCTGAGTAGGACAGTTGCATCCGTATTGCTAGTAAAACAATGCATAACATTATGAAGCTAATCGTTTTATTTCCAGGGTTTTTTTCTCATTTTTTTGTACATATTACTATGACTTCATTTACTAATTCTTACATTTAAATGGTTCAGTTTTGTATTATTTTTTTAAAATTTTACTTGTTAGCAATTAAAAAAAATTTTAAACTAACTATTGTTAAAATTAAATTTTTGTTTTTTAGAATTTAATTCTATTTTTTAACATTATTTACTGAAATAAAATTGCATTATATTACTTTGATTATGATTTTTTAAATAATTCTAACAACTTTTGAATTTTTGTTTATTTTATTTCATAGCTCTTGCTAAAAGTTTTCTATGGATTTAGTATATATTGATTATTTTATTATGCATAAATAACTAATCAAAGGTAAAAATAAATTAATTCAAAGAGGGGATTAGAAACATTTAGGGCTGATTAATTACCTAAGATCATTATCAAATATTTATGATGCATTATTTTTTATTCTCTATTTATTTAATGTCTTTTCTCTTGTTCCTAAAAGAATGATTAATCAATTCGCTGTCATACGATTCAAAATAAATGAACCCAAATGAATATAAATAAAACAAAAAATAAAATCTAAAACAAGGACCCCCCCCCGCGAGCGTGCTTCTGCTACTTACATTTCAATCAATTTTTCTATAATTATTTGTACTTTTACTAGAATAAATTTTAAAAATCTCAATTATCTCTATTTAAAATTTAGAAACTCATTTATTATAAGCGAATGATTCTTTTTAATTAATAATATTGCCATAAATGCACTGAAACATCATTAGCATAAATTGACGCACATTTGTTTATTGAAATAATTTAGACAGAAAAACATAAGACAGAGACTTTGAAAATATAAAATAAATAGTTTCATTAAAAAAGGGAAACAAAATTCTTAAAGGAAAGCTAATGATTAAATGTTATTTATTTGTATTAAAAACTCTGAATTGTGTTATGAATTACCTTCCAAAAATTACAATTTTTAATCATTAATGGCAGCCAGCTTTGATTGAATACAAAATATGGTATTATAATAAAATATAGAGAAGTGATTATGTATGTGTTTTCTTCCTAACATTTAGACTTAATTAAAGAAACAAAATAATCAAAATCTGCATTTTGACATTTCATTTACGTATTCAAATCACAGACTGTATTAAACACATTGTCGCGTGATTAAGAATAATTATGTAAGATATCTAAGAGTTCATTAAAAAAAATTCCTCTCTCTTTTTCCCTTAACATTCAATATAAAAAATTTCTTTACTCAAAATTTAAGAAAACTGTCTTTTTTTGAAGTATAATTTTGTTGATTTTGTTTAATTCTACGGTTGATAAAACTACTTGCTGATTATGAAAAGATATCCTTTCCACATTCAACTCTAATGCGTTAAAAATCAATATTTTTCCAATACAAAAAAGTTGTCTTCTTTGGGATCAGATTTTAGATAGACTATTTATTCATAAAAACAATATATTATAGGATTTACAATTCAAATGAAAACTATTCATATACATATTAATAAGATTTCAATTTACACATGCAAGTAAAGTTTTTTTATTCTACCGATTTTAATTAAATTTCAGAAAAATAACTTCGGGATACATATATTGACTGATTTCATAGCTCTCAGGCCTTAAAAAAAGAATTTTATTAACTTATTAAAAAATTGAAAATCAAAAAATATTGAAATGTTTACATTTCATTAAAAACGACTTTGGAAACATGAATTTTTTGAACGTAATGGATAAAAATTTAGAGAAAAAAGAATTAATTAAAGTAACATTTTTGAAAGAGTGTCCCTAAAAACAGAATAGAATCCACAGTTACTTGATGTAATAATCTTTTCATACTTCACCGACTTTAATAGGTTATTCCCCCCCCCCAAATGGCGTGACAATCCGTTACCAAGTAATTAAAAATAATTGGATCTAAATTAGTAAAAAAATTAGAGTTAAGACTACTGATTACCATGTTATTTAATCAGCATTTATGTATTGAGGTTTACATTTATTTTAATGAATTTAAAAGTTTGTATGAAAAGATAATTTTTACAGGGTCAAGATCTTGATTTAATTAAAATAAATTTAAATGAAGGATATTTCAATGTGAAAAATTTATGAAAATTATTTTCAGCATTTGTATTCCTTGCCTCGTGTTGATTATTTTCAAATATGTTGAAAGCTTAAGTCAAATTTATGTAAATAAAATTTCAAGCAAATTCATTTTATATAAAATGAATTTTTCTTAAGGAAAATAATTTAACTAACTTATTATTTTATCATATATCTATTTCATCGTATACAATTAATTATATAGGATTAGAAATTTTCAACACCTCACTACATATGTGGTGGTTCAAAAAGTATCATTTTTGAAGGTAGATGGCGTTTGAGCAGGGCATCTGTTAAACGGTACCATAACAAATTTGACACGATTCAGAGATTTGTTTTGATCGATGCCTTGTGAAGTTGTCGTCATCAATGAGACATAATCATTTTGTACCAGAAAGCGAGAAACAATTCAAACAATGGATACTTCCGTTGAATTCACTCCAAAGAAGGTAAAAATGGCCAGAAAAATGATGGCGATGGAAATTTTTGGGATGTAAAGGACGTCCAAATCAAGGACGAATTAGAATAGAAAATACAATCAGTGGATAGTAACTACAGTGAGTTGCTCCATTTCCTATTTCTAACGCGGGTATTAATAAATTTAAAGTCCGTCCTCGCTTTACAAAGCTGATGAGAGTTGACCTCATATCATGTTTAAGTTATTAGAAGATGACGCCTTGATAAGTGCTTTACTCCTCGAATACCATGTCACGACCCTGTGATAACTTACTCAGTTCTATCTAAAATGTTGATCTCATCATTCCGCAAGATTCGTCTTAAATTGAATCCAGCCCAGAACTCGGCTTACACTTGCATCGATCGATATATTATTTTACTAACGTCACACTCAGAAGTATCACGCAGCATATTGCCATATATATCATTGTTTTGAACCACTATCAAGGGACAAAGTCAAAACCTGAATTGACACAACACTCTCCTAACTTCTACGTCCACGCCTGCGTGAAGACTTTCAACATCGACAGATTTAATGGGCATTAGCCTCACTACAAGACAGGTGTTAATGGAATCATGATTCAAACCCATGATTTGACTGATATAATGTTGGCCACGTGACAGTGACCATGACCACTCGGCTACCAAGACCGTTACAATATGAAAAACTAAATGAACAATATTTACTTTGACAAGTGGGAAGTGACGTATTATTTCTGTTACATAAAAGAGGAAATCTCTGGTGATATGTAGTAACATACTATTGTTTTAACATAAAACCTCACTATGAACAACATAAGTTCTATGATGCAAATCACAAAGAATAATGATCCCACGATCCTCTCCGTAAGTGCATACTACGCGACCTCTGCGGCTTTTTCTTTTTAGAAATTATCAGAAATGAGTTCGTCACTCGTTTTAAGCAGTAAATAACTATGGCAAATGACAGGGATGCTCATCATTTTTTATTCACTTGAAGAAAGCAACTGTAAAGTTTGTGCCTAAGTTACAGTGATGAGCATGTGCAACTCATTTGCTAGTATTTCTGGCACATGAATGTATAATAAATTTTATTTATAATTTGCATTAATGTTTTTCCAAGATGTATGTAAATCAACTCTGTATCGTAATTTCAGCATTACTTTCGGGAAAAAAAATTTCGCCCTTCCTCGCAATTTTTAACTCTTCACGATCTGATATCTTTGAAAAAATATTACAAATAAAAATTATTCGTTAAAATATTCCATCTTATTCTATATTCAAAACAAATTCCTTTTAAAAGTTAACGTATCTGATGCGGTTTAAAATCGCCTTTGCTAATGAGGTATTAAAGAGAAATTCAAAATATAAATGTAGAACTATATCAATTATCTTTACATATTTTGAAAACTAATGTCTTGCGATACTAATGAAACGGTCATTTGCTCATTTCTATCCAATTAACTTTTAAAGAACTGACTATTCACTCATTTTTTAGTCTCTTTCTTTTATTAATAAAATTTAAATCATAGATTAAGCGATTCATTACCGAGTTATTTTAAATATAATTGGAAATAATCAAGTAAAAAAATTCGGAAACTAAGGAAGAAATTAATGTCTGAATGATATAAGTCTCTACAAATTTTTGTCCATTAAAAATAATTGATCATCATTATCGTAATAAAATATCCATTAAAATAATTTGTCAACTTACAATGCTATAATTTTGTTTACTCAATGAAATTAACAGCGCCGTAACTTCGAAATAATAATCATATGAAAAATTTGCTCCAAGTTTATTTAATAACTTTATTTTAAGCATTTATCTTTGAATCATTAAATCTATAGCATTAAATCACTGAAGAATTCGGATAAAATCTTACTAAACGTACATTTACAATTACTACTGATATTCCCAGGTTTTTCTACCAGTAACAATTTTCTAAGTTCTTTAAGATGGAATTTTCTTTATTTCTTTTTTACTTTCTATACCTTTAATAGACGTCACTTAATTTTCAATTGACCCAGAATGAACTTTTCTAGAACTGGCAGAAGTTATAAATTAATCGATGAATAAAAGTGCAAAAACCTTCCCCCATAACGATCTTTCGTCTCTTTTTTTTAATAGTTTCAATGGCTTAACAGGATGGAATTGATTTAATGGTACTAATATTTTTAAGATTTCTAGCAAGTACTGTGTTGAGTGGCAAAATGAATAGTAAAAAAATATAAAAATTTAGTTTATGATAATTCCCCTTTCATGTAGAAATTATAGGATTATAAGTAATTTTATAGAGATATTTCTCACACATATTTCAGTTTATAGAACTTACTTTTGTAACAAATAAAAGCATGCATTCAAGTCTTTGATAAAATACGTGATAACAAGCAACATACGTATTACAATTATGGAATCATAAATTAAAACATATTAATGAAAGTTGTAACATTTAATGTTTACGAATTTTATTTTATAATTTTATACTTTCAAAATATTTTAACAAATATAATATCATATTAAGGAACAATATTTATTAAGACATTGGTCACGATCGTGAACTCATCACAGGCTTTATTTATGCCGGACCGTGAGTTTGAGTCCTGATTCGTTTTAAAAACGTCAAAGCGATCAGTATTGTTAAAACTTTAATTAAACCTATTCAATGAAACACCATAAGTTTTAAGATCGTTTGGTTATTCATAATATTTTCAATATTCAATTAATAAGTAGTAAGTTAATTAACTTTAATAATAACTAAAAAAATTTCTCTTGATGAATACCTTACTTCCATCGCAATGAAATCGATAATGATACTGCAAAGCAAAACTGCAAAAATTTCAGTTAATGATAAATTTTACTAAGTCACTCCAAACATTATATGCTATTTAATTCCTAAAATGAATTTCCCCTTTATTTTATTCGAAATCAGGAGTGCGGTCAACTTCAGTATTACATAATAAATTTTTTTGCAAAAACCAAACTTTTTCCGACATTACAGAAGAAATATCTCTGAATCATCCCTCCAACAAAGGTATATGAACCATAAAAGCAGAATCAGTTATCTCTATATCCACTTGGGATATATTCTTTTCAAGCCTCTTCTTTAATAGGATTCAGCGTCAATACATATATCCTTCGTTTTTCCCTTTTCCTGCGTTTTCTCAAGAGTCGGAGACACAGCAAGAGGTGTTTCCAGACGGGAAAACGTTTTGGGGGATTTTTATCTTTCTCTATATGAGGCCGAATGGAGAAATTTACAAAAAGAGCCGTTTTTTCATTTTAATTTTTGTCATAGAAAATAATTCACTCTTTTCACACAATGCAAGTTTATTCAAAAACAACATTCAATGAGGTGTTTTGTGTTGGGGGGGGGCAGACAGTTGATTTTAATTTATAACTAGAGATGCTGTAACATAATACAGAGCAACAGATCAAGAGGTTTGGTTAAAACATTATAGTATGTGCACAGTAATAAAATTTTATAAAATTACGAGAACCTGGATTAAAGGAATGAAATATTAAAAATTATATTAAAAATTAAAATGATAATCCCATAACAACAGTTCTCTAAGTGCAGCGAGGGGTTCTTGGAACATGTTGAAAAATATATCGATGTTTTGTTTGCACCCTTCAACAATTTGTCGATTGGAACATCTCGACAATCTTTTTATTTCCAGAGCATAAAATGTGTTGCGTTTTACCAAGTCACTTTCCTTTTTCAGACGCACTAACTAGAACTCTTAGAAAAAAGTTTTTCCAAAAATCTTCTCTCTGTTGGATAACGAACCACTGTACAAATCTGAAATGATTTAAGGGATTGTTACAAATTGTCTCCCATAGGTCGTTTCGAGACAATTAGTAACAATCATTAATGTTTTATCGTAGTAAACGTCGACGTACGTGCGATCTGTTTTACATTATAATTATTATTTATTGACCTAAATGTACACCACAGTATTTCGAAGAGATGTCATCACAGTATTTCGAAAGTTAAGCCTGCAATATCTATTCGAGAAATTTGAAACTCGCTAAAAATATAATGCATTTTTAAATCCAGACAGTTTCCATGTGCATGTGATTACCAGATTCTAGAAAGCATGTGATTTTAAATACTATTTGAAAAAATACAAGCATTCAAATTTTTGTATTTGAAGAAATACAAACATTCAAATTTTTGTATTTGAACAAATACAAACATTCAAATTTTTGTATTTGAAAAAATAAAAACATTCAAAACTTTCAAAGTATAAGCTTTCTCAAGTACAAAAATATATCGTAACATTAACATCGAAGCAAGCATTCCGCTATTAAAAAAAATAAATTAGTTTTCGGATATTGTGACATTGGGCCATTCGCGGTTTCTCTTCACTAACCTTGGGGACTTTTAATTGAGATTGATTTCTTTCGCTAAACAATCTTTGCCCAACCAAAAATGAAACGTGATACGTAAAGTTATGTAAAGCAGTTAGGAATGAAGTGAAGTGGTTGAGTTAAGAAATATATAAACTCCGTCAGGAAGTAGCAAGAGTATCTGAAGGAGAGGCTGTAGGAGAGGTGAAGCTGAAGTGATAAATAAGTGAAAGGAGGAATTAAAGATTGAAATAGAGGGTTCAAGTAAAGATTGTTGCTAAAAGTGTATATGCGGTTGTTCTCAACAGTTGATCCAGAGTCTGAGTTGCAGTCAAGGAAAGATTAGTGGTAAGAGTCTGTTAGATTACTATTGGTGGGTTGAACTAAGATATTAGAAAGCTTACCCGGGAGAGTATAGCCATTTGTGTCATAGTGAATATATGTTAATAAATTGTTTAAAAGTTGTTTTGGTGATTCTGTAATTATTTGTGTCGTAGTGTTTAATAATTGAATCTAGTGATGGCACAAGATGAAGCCCGGGTCGAGCGGGCGTCACAATATGAAGTCAAAGCAAGAGATGAAAAGTTAAAGACAGTATACAATTATTGTTAAAGATGGGAATAATATTCCCTTCTGAGATGAAAATTAAAATAAGTCGCAGTAGTTGCTTTCGCTTTTATTTATTTTTCAACGAGATGCAGAAGTCGCCAGAATACCCATTCAAGCCACATGCGAAGCCAAATTTGTTGACAGCGCAGTAAATTTTGAAATGTTAGTAAGATTCATTCATTTTAGCTCAACAATTTAATTCGCAGTTGTTAATCTTACGGTAATAAAATATCGAGAAGAGGAATGCAATCATGGGACGAATTTTTCACGGTGTCGAAGCACCAAAGAAAAAAACTCACACAATTACTAACGGAAGGGATGAGATCGAAACTAAGTTAGATAACTTCTCTCGAGGATGTTTTTCTCTTTCCTCTCCAAAGGAATGTGCTTCAATATTTTTTTATTTATTTTCTTTACATGTTGTTCAAGCTTCGAATACTCGAGACGCAGCCTGACGCTCCCCGGGGACTTTATCCTGTTACCCGACATTTTTTTCTGTCTAAGAGGGCAGACAGCATGACAGTTCTGAAAAGAAAACTCTATTTTCGGTACTGAATAAGTGGGTTGATGAAAATATTAAACTATATGAGAACGCCAGATATATCTTTATTAATATCAAAAATCTAAAGCAAATCTTTGGATTAAAATATTTTCGAAATTCTCCTTGTTTAGTAAATTCGATTCATTCATTGTTTATGGACGTCCCACTTAGAAGCAACACGATGGATATATAAGGGACGGATCTCGTTTCTTGAATCATGGGAACATAACCACACCTGATTTGGCGTCCCATTCCCTTAACTTCTACCCCTCGCAACGTGAGGACTTGAAGCCTCGACATACGCGTTATAAGAGAATAATTTTATTGTGATCTTTATTATAATATTTTTATGCATTTACTCATTTTATTATACGGAATACAAGAAATCTATATCTTTGCGAGAATTATTACATTATTTACATATTTCAAACATCATATTTACGTACAAAGAAAGAGTTACTCGCACTTGAGCCCACTCAGAAAATTTTAAAGACAAAAGAAATTATATAAAGAGATATTTTGTCATACTTGTATCACTTTCTGAATATTTTCAGTTTATTTGATATATTTTCTAATTCACTTGTATTAAGGTTATATGAGAAAAGGTACTCATCTGAAGGCGAACTGCTCTTTCAACTTTTCCTCTGAACGTCGCACGACGTGAAAAAAATCAAAACACTTTTCAACACGAAATTCTGCCGGCTAATTTGTAACATGTGCTAACATGTTGTTGTTTTGAGAAAACAGCTTCAGTAAAAATGTGTGGGCATGAGATAAAGGAAATATGGTGTTAGATTCAAAAGATTGACATTGTAATATATTATGTGTGATAATAATTACATTTAGTTTGCTTTAGGTACGTTTACTTTGACAAGATGTATTGAATTTAAAATTATATCGTCTGTTTTTTATTTTAATATCCGAACAAATTATTATTGCCCACATTAATTCATTTATCGTATGCTTTAATTTTAGTATTTCATTTAATAATTGATTCTTATGCAGAACGTCTGATTTTATTCTTTTTGTTGTTAACATTAGCAACGTATTTGTACTTTAAAATGTTTTGCTTGTGGAAATAAAAATGAATTAGGAATTTAAAGAAGGTATTTTTCTTTTCTTGGTAGTAATTGCTTCTGTGGAGCTTGGGGCTTGAATGTACGCTTATGTTATATGGATAAAGGTACGAATTAACGTTAGGTAAAAAAAAGAACGCAAATTAATATTCATTCATGAAAATTCTACTTTTTCGAGAATGTAACAGAAAAATATATTAGCACATATTAAAATTAAATATGCAAAGCCAATTTCAGCTTTTTAAAATTTTAACTCTAGTATATTTATTTATAAATTGTACAGCACAAAGGTTCTTATTCAGAAGGCAAACAGAATCTAAAGAAGGCAAACATTCGAAAGATTTCAAAGCATCGACTTGGATGAAAAGCAATGCCTATGCTCTTAGCAATAACTATACATAGATCTTTATTTCTTTTATAAATGTGCCAGATTAATTGAGTATTAGATAAGTACCGTCAATTTTGGTTCGTCTTCATTCACACTAACATATATATTTAAGAAATCAAGTTTCACAAGACATTTTATAAAAAGTTGAATAGACTTATTCATCCATCACACTACGTAATAATTCTTATTTTATGCGATAAAGGTAAAATGCACTTTACTATATCATATTTTATTACGCTTATTTTTAATATAACTAACTGGTTCTCTTCGCACTAACATTGGAGCTGCAATAGCGAGATGTTATGGTCGAGATCTCGTGGCAAGCGTTTTTTTCATCGCATCATAGGTTCGAGTTCTGATACCACTTAAGACTGCTGTATAGTGGAGCTGATGCACGTTGAATTTTTCGGAGCTCGAATTCCCCACGTTGATTTGGTGCGGAAGTTAAAAGAGTAGAAATTCAGCTCAGGATTCGTTCTCGTTACTTGACCATGGTTGAAAATGATGAGAGCTATTGTCATTAGCCCTCGTGTTGTTCTAAATATGACGTTGATACAGTGTGAATCAATGCCAATTGTATTTTACATATACGTGCAAATTACACTTATAAAAAAGTGACAAGGACCGTGGACCGTATCAAAAGGGTTCACGGTACAAAACTATGCTTCTTATTTATATCGATAATACAATTTTAACAATCGAAATGTTACGAGACTAAATATTATTAAATCGTACATATCGTCTTACTTTGAAATGTTTCCTATAAGTTCAAATAATTTTACTAATTTATTCGATATCTCCCAGCACCCTCCAAAAATATTGTATTTCTTGTCTGACGCTAAGTTTCAAGAATACATATTATAGCTTTATATATTATAACCTCCAACTGTTCGTTAAATTATTAGCTACATGACAACACCATGCGTTCATAATAAATGCAAGAAAAGTATAAAAAAAACTGAATAACAATTCTCTTTTGATTTCTCTTCCTACGATAAAAATAAGTATATCGTAGTCAGTTGAATTCCCTAAAAAAAAGTGAGAATATAAAGTTGCCCATTTTCATTCGAATCTCTATTTCTCGCTCTTTGAAACACTCCAATACAAATGCTACATATTTATTTCTTATATTTTCTAAAAGTTACAAGTTCCACCCATACGAAGCCGTATCATCCCCGCAGATTTTATTCGGAAAAAGAAACATGTATGTTTGTGAATTTCTTATTTTTATTTTGGATTAAGTCTTTGAAAATAGGAGTCGAAATGAATAATATAAGACCTCCAGAATTATTCAAAATTGTACCTAGAAAAAAACTCGCTGAATTTAAATGAGTTCTGTGAAGTTCGTCTCACTTGAAATGAATCTGAGGAGTTTATTTGCTGAAAGTACAAGATAACACCCCAAAAAGTGCAGAATTAATAAAAATTCGCATATAAGAAACTGATCAATATGTCTCCTGATCTCCATTGATAAAGAAAGAAAATTGGAGTAAATATTCAAATTTTATGTAATTTAAAGAGCACTAGCTTCGAAAAAATTATAATTGCTTGCAAATTAATAGTTAAATTTCACACTCAAAGACTTCTATAAGTATACCTCAAATTTATAAACTCAATTCGCAAACGACACGTCACACTCTAGCAGTTCATTATGATATTTAGTCCATGTAGTCTCAAAAGCCAATATATACATTCTATAACAAAAAAAAAAAAAAAAAAAACACGCACCAAAAAGGAGTTGCCCGATTGTAATGAAATTTCGTATGCAAAGACATTTTGAGCGAACATGCAAATGATTAAAATTTAATGTACAATGAATAAATAGCGGGAACTACAACGCAGGAAGGGGCCAGCAGGTGTATATAAGAAGCGATTCTCAATCGGATGGTCATATATTCTGTTGCTTTGCGATTTAGGATACATTTCAACGACTGAAAAATGACTCGCCTCAGGATTCGAGCTCATTGCGAGCAATTGTCAGAGTTTGAAAGAGGCCGTATCATTGGACTGAAAGAGGCAGTATGGGCAAATCGGAGAATCGCTCGTCAAATGGGTCGAAACGATGCGGCGATTAGAAGTTACTGGCAAGAATGGGTGGACACAGTGGCAGATTTTAGCGTCATGATGGTAGCGGTTCACCTAGGGCCACAGCAGATTGGCTGGACAGAGTGATTGTCAGATCAGCTTTCACAGCACCTGATTCATCGTTATCAACCATCAGACGTCAACGACTGTCCACTATGACCATTCTCAGACGGCTGATAGAGCAAAATCTACGCTTGTACCGACCTCTACGCCACCTGCCATTCACGCCTGTACAATGGTGCTTGGCTCGATCAGATTGGAATGATGCTAACTGGGGACGTATTGTGTTTAGCGACGAATCCCGCTCCCAACTGTGTCCTAACGATCATCGAAAACGTGTCTAGAGACGCCCAGGTCAGTGTGCCGATCCTGCGTTTACTATTGCACGTCATACATGCCCTCAACCAGGAGCTATGACTTGGAGTACCATTTTCCTTGATAGTTGGACCCTTTTGGTCGTCAATAGTAGCACACTTGGCCAGCCAGATCTTTCTCCAATCGAGCATTTCTGGGATGTGATGGGAAGGCGACTGCATCTACCAGGAAATGTTCATGACCGGCCCGACATTTGGAGCAAATGTGGCAAGAAATACCGCAGGAGACCACTAGGGAGCTTTCTCACTCTATACCACGCCTTGTGGCAGCTTGCATCCAGGCTAAAGGTGAGTCAACACCTTATTGAGCTCGTTACTTTGTAACTATGTAACTCTGAAATAATTCATTCAATTTTCTTGAAACTTTAATCAATTTCTATTTTGTACATAATTTTCCTATCTGCCAATTTTTGTCTGCATCGGACATCTACTTCTTGGTGCGATCACTGAAAGTAGTTTGAGTAAGTTTTAACAAATGTTAAGTCGTCACTCTTTCTATATATATATATATATATATATATATATATATATATATTTATATAT
>BMAW01051322.1:682155-713770 GCA_019974015.1 Nephila pilipes | reverse complement strand
TATATATATATATATATATATATATATATATATATATATATATATATATATCCTTTTTTTATTTTATCATTTGTTCATTTAATTTGTTCGGTTGTTTTACGATATCACCTTGTATATATAAGTATTGTACGCTTTAATATTTGTAAAATAAAAAAATTACACATTTTAACCACGTTTAATGACATTTTAAGAAACGATAAATATTAACTTTTTTATTCGGGAGAATATTTATTTCTCTATATGAATATCCTAATCGCATCATACAAATTTGTTTCATATGGGATTCCAATCTATGTGATATTTCTTTTACGGTATCTGCAAAAAGGTTTTTAAAGGATTTCCTGATTCTTTTAAAATTGATAATGCATATTAATTTATTTAAAAAAAGTTTTTAGGAAACAAATTAATATTTGTACGGGAGGATTCAGACCTTACATTTCAGTTCCCTGGTGTACGCTACAGCCAGAATCTATGTTTTTGTTGTAAATAAATTAAATGCGTGCATTGAAACCATTTTTTAAACATGAATGGAAATGTCTATAAACATTTACAATATAACAACAACTTTAATACACAATCGTTTCTGAAAAAAATCACGTACTTCAAAATTGAATGATAATTAAATAATTTCAAGGAAAAAACTGTTCAGAACACAAGTGACTCTTTTCTGTTTTCTGTTTTTCTGTTTCAAAGACGAAATGGAAAAATAATTCCCTAGTGCTTTTGACATGTGTTTCAAGAATCTAAGAAATCAAGTTATTTTTAAAACGTTTAAGAATCTTTTTTTTATCTCTTCGCCTAAAATTTTCTTCTGTATATTTGTTTTAAAGACATTTCACGAATTTCTCGGCCGAAATCAGATCTTCCCTAGAGTTTTCAACTGAAATTGTCATTTCTGTTACAGACAAGCAGAAAATAACCTTCATTTTCACTTTTTTTTTTCACTGTCTTAAAAATATGCTTAGATATATTTTGAAATTCAACATATTTACTTTGTTTCCTGAACTCTTTTTCTTCTGATAAAAATGCTGTAGAAAAGTGAGATTTTCGATTAATCTTTAAATTACAGTCGACTCTGTAAATTTATAAAAATGAATGTTATTTTAATGTAAGAATATTTAGGAAAGCTCAAAAAGTCTACTGCATAGTACTTAAAATACGCTCGCATAAGAAATTAATCCCTGGAAAACATTGCAAAATATCAAAAATTAATAGTGTTTTCGCTATCTATTTGATACTTTGATTTTATATAATATTGAAAAATTCTACAGAAAAGTCACATTTTCCTCATGTGGCTTCTGGAAAATAAGAATTTAATACAGTAACATATAAAATAATGCAAACATTGTTCCTCCAAAATGATTGAGAGTTCATTTTCGTTGGCATTTAAAACCACACGAGAGTTGCAAATAAAATCGTCCATGGAATGTAGACTTTTCCTAACAGTGTTTAGATCTACTATATCGGTTTTCTTAGGGAAAAGAACTCACTCAGCCATCGATGGGATCATATTTCGAGCAGCGAACCTCCCGCTCCGCACACAGTGCACTACGGGCTCCTCGAAGGGATCAGTTGGGAAACCAAAGGACTGCCGAAAAATAATACATACCGATAATATCAAAAAAGCAATCAATAAAATTCAAATACCTTGGTGTAGAATATTGATTAAAATATTTTCGAGCAAGAAACATTATTCAATCAAAAATAATATAAAATAAATAGAAGAATGCAGTAAAAATTTCACTATGTATATAATGAATTTAATTATTAGTTAATAAATAAAAATGAGATTTTCTATGCTTCTTAACTGTAAGGGAAATACTTTTGTTCAATCAAGATTATTTAGTGATTTTGATTAGAGAGAGGGGCAATAAGTATACAAATTTTAAATGGACAAGACAAGAGACGCAACTCATGCGTTTTGATCTCATCGGAAGAGAGCAAAAGAACACGAATTTTCATCGTGCATATTATTTTATTATAGAAATTTCTAGGGATATTTCTAAATCCCGTGGCATTCATGTGGTATAAGATGAAGGGATAATGAGGGATATAAATGACGTCTAGCAGTCTGATAGGGATTATTTCCGACAGATTCAAGACTATATAAAAGCTAATTCAACAGTTTTTATGAGCACGTGATGCTTTAAAAAAAAGATAATTAAGAATTTGATCAGAAAGTGGGAATGAACAATTTAATTTTAAGATAGAGAATGGAAAAATTAAGAAATCAAATAATTTTTTCATCGAAATTATTACAATTTTCAGAAAACACACACACACACACTTTAAAATATTTTTATTACACTCAAAACATTATCTAAAATTTCAATAGAAGCAAATCATCACTTGACCGTGACTCAAAATGACAAAATCCGTAGTCTGTACTACTCGTGCTATCGTTAAGAGTGGCAATATTAAGCAATCGATCAACAAACACGATTTCGCTGTCTGTGTGAAAATGAGCATTTAAATTTTAAAGATTTTTTTATTGACTATTAATATCGTACTTAGAAGCAAAATGAGGGCTGCTGGCCACAGATCTTGTTTTTTGACGAGGGCGACATCTGAGCTAGCACCCGTCTGTTCATACGTCCTCCCCATGCTAGTGAGAACTTGGAGTTTGATGAATATAACTTGCATGAGCTCGGCTATACAGCAGGTCTTAAGCTGCATCACAACTGGAACTCACACTCGACGGAAACAACGCCGTCCGTAAATTCGCGACCGTGATAGCTAAGATACCAAGACTACAATTTCAAAGTAAGAGGCCATTGAGAAAAATAATATAAATTTCATATTTAAAATCCTGTAAACAAATAAAATTTCAAGAAATGTGTTCAACTATTTTTGCTTTGATAATATTTCGAAATATTTTTAACACATAATAAGCAATAATAATTTTTCTTCTTTTCGAAATGTTCGACTTTTTTTTCAGCATTTTCTACCCTAGATGATAAATTTCTCTACAAGCGGAGTCCATTCAGGAACATAAATAAAAGCGCAAAAAAAAAAAGGAGCAACTTTTTTTCTTTCTCATTTCGGACACGACAACGAAAACAATTCCATCACGTTTCTTCTTCGGCAGAAGTGTCAGGAGTGAAAGAGCAAAATCAAGTTATCTAACTTTACTCGAATCTTCGGGGGGGGGCCCCCTTCTATTTCTTCGGTAACATTCCTCTCCGGTACATTTTCTTGCTTTTCAGGTTTCTCGAGTTTCTCGATTCTCCCGGACGGAGCCGGATTGTCCCCGTAGGGTTTATCCGGCAACAGAGGGTCCGGAGTTAGCTTACATGTGGGCGAGAGTTGAATGCTATTCTTTCAGCCTCGGTTTGCTTTATTTAAAAAATAGCTCAGAATTAACCGATGTTTATTTTTATTCCATTACTAAATCAAGTACGAATTGTATCGTAAGCAGTCTTTTAAGCTTTCGATAAAAATGTAGTTTTGTTTTAAAGATCTATCGCGGTTTTTTAAATTATTAAATTGCATTGATTTACACATATTTTCTTAAGAATTTAAACATGATTTTTTATTAATATTAATTTTCGTAAAATATATATTTTATGTATTAATCACTTTAGTTAGAATACTTTTGACAGTTATTATTGTACAACGTATTTCATATTCTATATAGGACATTTTTTCCACCCACATAAATAAATATTCATAATAAATCTGTTCTTTTTTTTTGTTTCAGTGAGTAATTTGTTAATGATTGATTGATTTTTTTTTTTTTTTTTTGCTTATCATTGTTGCACTTAGAAGTAACACGATGGATACTGCCGACGAAACTCGTCATTTTAAATCTCGGTCAAGAGACAAGGATGACATCTGAGTACGGACCTCACTCTCCAAACTTCCACACCACAACCAATATGAGGATTCGGAGTTTAGGCAGAGTGAACATGAATTAGCCGTGTTATACGGTAGGTCTTAAGTGGCATCAAAATTCGAACTTGCAACTCGGTAATAGTTCCATCAGCGAACTCGCAACCATAACCCACTGGGTGCCTTAACCAGCATTCGTTAAACAAAACTATTAAAATGTATTGTCCTGAACACACTGAATAAATGTAACTCATCAAAATTTATAAGTGCCATTAGTTTCATAATAATCAACAGTCTATTCTTCTAGGTAATTAAAATTTTTACAATCCTCCGTGTGAAAGTGTAAGACAAGATGCGTTATATGTATATATAGCAAACGTTGAAAAAAAAAGTTTTTTACTGTAATTGTTGCTATTTCTTTGAAAACGTATTTGCTTTGCAATGCAATGTGTCTTAGCAGTTCATTCATAAGTGACAGATCTACTTTAGTTACTTATCATGTACCAGCCCGAAAAAATAAATTAAAAATTAATTATATTCAGATATTATACATTTTCATAAAATACTTATAGAAAGAAGATTCTCTAGAAATTTCTGACACGTTGACAATGTACAAAATAATTAGTTGGGCGAAATTTAAAGAATTTTATAAAATAGTTTTTTTCTAATGGAGATTCGGTTCCTCGGTTCGCAGGCCAAGTAAAATTTTAAGAATTCTCAAGCTCTTGTTTTGTTTAAAAGCGAAATTAAAAATGATTTAAAGATAAAAACCATCTTTTTTTGTGTGTCCCATGTGATATGTTCCCATATATATGTGATATGATTGTTTATGAATGTCCCAATGAGAAGCAACACGAGAGCTATTGGTGACAGACGAAGCAACACCTGAGCTGGCACTCCCTTCCCAAATTTCCACAACACAGCAATGGGAGGTTTAGGGACTTCAACCAGGTAACGTTCCCCACCCTATTACACAGAGGTTCTTTAGTGGCCTCAGGACTCAAAACCACCGCTTAACGAAAATAGAGCCGCGACCACGACCATGACCACTAGTTACTCGGCCATACTATTTCCAAAAGAGCATTTATTCCAGTCATGAAATGTTGTATCATTTAATTTGAGTCTTTAAATCTATTCAACCGTTAATTAAACGGTTCAAGATTATTCAATAAGTTTGAGCTGTGCACATCTTCCAAGGTAATACAAATACCGTAGATGAATCTCCAATCTGACTTAAATGGGATTTCGACCTTAGTACAGTTTCTCCCCAATCACACTTTACTCCACTGGACTACTCCTTTGATTTAACAAGTGCGTGCCTCGATACCGAATCGTCTCGCTCCCTAAGTGATTGTAAATTTCTGACTTATTTATGACACCTGCTCTTCAGCTGATTCACATTTCGGTATCTTGTCCTTATGGGTTCTGAGCATTCGGGGCACACGTCAAAAGAATTACAGCCAGTGTGTTTATATAATTTTGATGTAAGTATACTATAAACAACACCAAAACCCGATAGCTCGTAAAATGTAATGCTTCAAGAATACATAATTAACTTCAAAAGGTACCATACATTGTTACCATTTAAACCACTTACCGCATTATAAGATCTCCGCACCTGGACTCTAAGTCCTCACTCCGGTGAGGCGTGGTTACGGAGAGGGGAGTGACTACTCATGTGTTATACATCACTAGACTTTGATATATAATCCCTATAATTACAACAATTTACGTAGGGGAAATTTTAAATTAGAGCAAAACTTATTTCAATACTCATATTTACCATCTAATGAAGTGTGATCTTAGATTTATTAAGCATAATTTAGATAACTAATTATTAATCACACCAATGTCTTGATCAAATTCGTGTATAAAACGCCTTTAGGATAAGAGAATATTTTCAATAAATGTACAGTTTTGATTTGAATTCTCATTAATGTCGCACGAAGAAAACGCACGACAGCTATTACTGACGGTCCATCCATGGTTAAGTAACTAGGTCGAGTCCTGCACTTATGGATCCCTGCACTCTCGTAACTTCCACATCATGTCAACATGAGGGGTTTCAACTCTCACAAACCTTACGTGAATCTGCCCCTCGGGTTTTCGGGTCTTTTTGTGGAAGCAGGACTCAATCAGTGGCTTTTTACTGAAGTCGTCCTTAATTTATACAACCACGTATATGTCTGGTGATAGCTGTACATTTGTATCAAACGATTACAGAGCGTAATTCTCCGCTACGAAAGAAAAAAAATGTCTAGGCGAAGAGAAAAATGTCACAAATATCCTCACATATATTTCTATTTATGCTTACAATTTTTGCAGAACTAATTAATTGACCGTGATTGGCAAAAGACTCCTCTATACTTTAATAAATAGCTATAAAATAAAAAGTTGAAACGCAAACATAATGGTTGTTCACAAAAACACGCGAAATATTTTAACAGTTATTTTATACAATTACATTAGGTTCACTTAATATATGTTTTATATATCATTTTCACAATACTAAAGAAAACTTCTGATTTGGTTATACATAGATTCAATTGTAAGTCATTTCATAAATAATTCATTAATCTGATATATTTATATATAGATAGATAGATAGATAGATAGTAAGCAAGATATTATTTGTTCAATCTAATATTTTTAATATCTAACTAAATAAAAATATATATCTTGTCAATAATAGCTTTATTATAAAACATTTACCTTGTGTTTTAAATTAAACTCCAAACAACTTTGATGAAGCTAAGTAATAAGTTTGTAAACCGAAAAGCATTTGTACACCTTCTCAGTAAGATATCTATTGCATTCATTGTGTTGTTGGTTGAATGAATTGTTTACATAGAAACCGTTAATAATTCTTCATTTAGTATGATTTTTGACGTCTGGAATTTGATCAACATTGTTCTTAAAGTAACTGAGAAAGGTGCCTGAAACAAGAGAGATATCACAAGACATGAGAAATCGTATCATTGAGCTCAATAAAAATTGAAAATCCTACAGAGAAATTATAAAACCGATTAAATTACCATTTACAACTATTAGATACATAGTAAGAAAGTATGAAGAAATTGGACGTGTTAGAAATAAACCCAAACTATGATGTCCCAGCAAATTAATAATGAAGGCAAAAATAAGTGTGACTTAAGCAGCTTTTAAATTCGTATCAGTTTCAGCTCAAAAAACTGCGGAAGTCCTTGAAGCATCTTTTAATATTAGGTTGATATTTAAAAAAAATAATAAATGTCCTCTATAATGCAGGTTAAAAAAGGAAAACTCCAAGGTAAAACCTTTCATAAGTGAAGAAAAAACACGATAAAACGCCTGGTATTTGCTTTGGCCTGCTATAATAAACCAATAGATTTCTTAGAAAGCATTTATTATTATTTTTTATTTAAATTCTTATTCAGATTCTAATTTTCTCTTCACCAAGCGTTCGAAAAATTACAGGAAAAAAAAACAGCTTTAGATCTAAAACGTATCCTCAAGAATTGTAGACACTCAAGAATTGTAGAGGGAATCAAATGGTTAGGAGGTGTATGGCTTCTGATGGAGTAGGAAATTTAGGTTTTGTTGAGATCGAAATGACAACTTTAACATATATTTAAGTATTAACATATATTTAGGAATTTATTGAGTGGTGAAAGGAATTAGGCAAAATTTACACAATCAGCAGGTTAATGACCCAAGGAATATTGCTATGGGCATCAGGACATGAATACTTTAAAACATTTCAGGATGAATGGCAACATAATCGCCTGGTCTGAATACAATAGAAAATTTATGCAAGCTTTGGATGCATAATTCAAAATAAAAAAAAAAGCCTCATTTGTAAAATCAGTTTTAAAACAGCTTTTATCGAAGCATGAAACCCATTTGTCACAAAAACTGTTTGTGGAATTTATACCACAATGTCTTGATTGATTGGTTGGTTTTTACAACATCGCTCTAGAAACAACACGAGGGCTATTTGTTATAGACCCCCAAATTTAGAACTTCGGTCATATGACGAAAATGACACCTGAGCCGTCACATCCCTCTTCTAACTTCCACACTTCGCCCAGAGATGACATTTAGCCATGACAGATTCGCGGGTCTTCGTGGCATCAAGGCTCGAACCCACGACTCGAAGAAAACCACAGACAGTGATTTCACTACCATAACCACTAGGCTACTGCTGCCACCACAACGTCATGAAGTGATAATTAAATCTAAAGGAATTCCCACTAAGTATTAATTTGAATTATTTAACTAAATATTTCTTAATGATAGCATACTGATGAAGTGTACAAATACTTTATGCAAAATGTTTTTGTATATTTGTTAAAAAAAAAATTTAAGAAAAATTGTTATTTTTATTTGTTTTTGCTTATATGTTATTACTGTACGTTAAATTAATGCATTGTATTTTTGGTTTCTTAAGCAATTTATTTGATTTTGTTATAATTTAAGAAAATGAAGTGTACAAATAATTATTTTTTTCAAATATGTATATATTAGGCTTTAAATATTGTTTTTAAATATAATGAAATACTTTCAGGATTGTTTCTTATACAAGTTTCATTGATGCTTTATAATAATAATAGTAATAATAATATGTTACGCGTGAGAGGGTTGTTATCGAAAAACTATTTTGTTCAAGTTTTCAAGCCATTAAATTGCAAATAAACTCCTCGGATGATAAAAATAATGCTGTTATGCAGCCATTTTCTTTTAATTAGGTTTGAAACAAATTTTGCGTTTTCAATTGAAAAATATGAGTCTGGAATTTAACGATGCTGTAGGAAAGTTTTTTCATCTTTACAAAAAAAAAGTTTATTGTGAGACTTTAGCGTAAAATATATTATTGAATGTCTACGTCTGTAAATAAAAAGGAGATATATGTATACATAACTATTATTTATAAATTTTCAAATAGTAAAAATGCTTATTGAAATGGTGTTCACAAGCAACGTTACTTCGAACAGAAATAATTTGTGAATATATAATGTAAAATGTATAAATCGATTTAAGTACACTGCAATAGAAGATAAAAATTCAAAAGTTGAAAAAAAATGGAATGAAGTTAAGAAAATATTAAAAGGAAAAATGAGCTACACATATCGCTTACTTTCAAATTTGTTTGTGTTGAATGTGGAACCAGTAGGAAATGGAAATAAACATATGTAAAAAAACATCTTTAAATCAAGCTTTATTTAAAAGATGGATTAAAAGTTGTACAAATATTTTTAATGTAAAATAATATATAATTTATAAAATCTTGAGACGTTTAATTAAGGCATCTAGGTAATTATAGATAAATAAAATACCATAGCTACTTTCTTATGTATGAGATCAAAAGAAACATTAATGCCTCTAGCGTTTTTAAATTACATATTATTTTACATCAAAAAATTATTTTTATACCTAATAGTCCATCTTTAAGCATAAGCCTGATTTAAAAGTATTTTTATTTATATTTATTTAAATCTTTTAGACTGAAAATTTGAATCTAAAAATTGCAGTTATGCTATCTATGCGTGGGAGCAAAATTGCAACTTAATTGGATGTTGTTAAGTGCAAGCCCCAGTCCTCGTAATTTTTTACTTTAGATAATGAGATTTTACACCTATACTGGCAACCCAGACTATCTATTTTGCCAACAAGAGGACTTAGGTCCCTGATAGTTTCAACACGCATCATCCGTTCTATCTGAGGGATGGGGACTATGCTGTTGTGCCTTTATGGGGAATATTTAATACAAAACATATCTTGATTCTTTTTCTTATTGAAATAGGTTTTTCTGAATGATGCACAATAAGTTTAACATTAAAATATAAAAAAGTGATAGAGCGATTGTTAATTTAATAATATTGCGTCAAAAGCGAAATGAATGCTGTTGGCAACTGACCTCGACTTTTTAAGCCTCGGTCGAGTGACGAATAGGACACCTTGCTCTCCACATTCATGTCACAACAACGAGAAGAAATTAAGTCCCTACAGATTTCACATGCATGAGTCGGATTTTTAGTGAAACCAGGTATCAAACACAAGATTCCACTGAAATAATGTCAGCCATGAGCAAGCGACCATTACTACCCACTTACCATGGTTATATGTTTGGCTTTGTTTGAATTAAAACATTACATTAGAGATTATATAAAGACTATTGGTGACGGTTCTATAATTTTGATCCCATTTAAGAGATGAGGGTGATACCAGAGCTGATATCACACTCACTTTCTAGATTTCTTCTTGACACCACGGGAAGACTTCGACTGTCAGATCTCCTCAGCGGGGAGTAGTTTTTTTTTTTAATTTCGAACTCTACTGGAATCAAAATTTGAACATCTGTAAACACACTGTTCCACCATAAGATTATCTTTCTCATTTAATAAAATGATAAGCTAAATGTTTTTCGAAATATTTAACAAATTTATGTATACAACGGTCTTCATAGCCCAAAGTTCCTAGCCGAAGTAGACATGAATGCCATGACATTGCCTGCCACGAGCTTGTGGCAGGCAATGTTTTAGATGAGTATCACTTTCGAGTTCCGATTCCACAAAAGACCTGTCTTGTAGAGAAGCTAATCTACATTAAATTTGTCGGGGGCATTGTCTTCACGTGGGCTTGGCGTTCATGTGGACGTACTCATCATTCGAAGGAAACTTTAAACAATGAATTTTAAAGTCTGCATTGCTTAAAGTCAGTAATAGCCATCGTTTCGCTTCTGGTGCGATTTTATTAAACTGTCAATCAATCTATTATTTCTTACTTTAATATTTATTTATTCTACTTCTTGATAAATAAATATTAAAGTGATGATGCTAGTGAAGTTTTATTGGTGCAGATATAGCCATACAGCGCAAAATACGGTAAACCTGTGTTCTAGACGTTAAAACAATGAAAAAATATCAATTGACAAGAAGGGTCAAGTGAGAAAGTAAAGTTTATTGGCGCAAGAGTCAGATATGGCTATGCTGCCCCAAAAAAGATTTAACTGTGGTCTGGACAAGAAGAATTTGAAGAAAAGACACATATTGGTCGACAAGAAGGAAGTTCGAAAATAGAGAAGGATCGCTATGGTAATGCGGGGGCGCGTCACCCGTGTTTACCAGAGACAGTAAACCCCATGAGAAAGAAAAAGATCACTGGTGTGCCTCGGGGTCATAATGCTCGTGCTTACCTAAAGAAGGTAAGTCCCTGAGGTCCCCTGATATAATCCCCAGGGGCAGGGGGCCCAACTATATCTCCAGACCCTGGGTACCCATTTTAGTCGCCTCTTACGACATGCATCAGCTACAGTGGGACTATTCTATCATTCCCAGTCACCAAAAGAGGCACCACGCAGGGGATATGACACATATTTATATCTCACAAACCAACTGTCACGCAGGTGATATGATACATGTTTAATCTATCGGGACTCAAATTCCTCATGTTGGAATTACAAAGTGTAAAGTGAAGAGTGGGGTTCGAGCTCAGGTTTTGTTATCTTACCGTGGTTCAAAATTAAGAGGCAGACCGGGGACCAGAAAGAAAACTCTAAAGCCTTGCTGACGAGCGAGGGTCATCTGTGTTTGTGGGGAAAAAAGATTATAATAACAAAAAATAATGATCATTAGTCTATCTCCCCTTTTCCGAAAAATAAATATTTTGAAATATATTTTTTCTGCTTATTTTAGGAAATCTATATTCATCTGTTGAAACTAAAAGCCTTTTCCTTAGATAGGAAACTTAATAAAAAGGAATAATAAACAGTTTATTAATATTTCCAGTTAAAAAGCAGGCGATTAAAAACAGGAAAATACCCTGTACAAGGGGTATTGCTTAGTTTTAATTACTTTTTAAATAATAAAGGTATCGAAATAAATTTTATTCTGCTTATTAATTAATTTTTTAATCATTATATTCTAAGTGACAGTTATTTATGTTGATTTGTTTGGCTTCAGGAAACCGTGGATTGAAGTTATTCGCAGTATTGGATTTTTAATTATTATTTCGGAGTATCGCAATTTTTAATTAATATTAAAAATAATCAAGATAGAATCTTAATTCTTATGAAATATTCTTAAGACTTTTCTAGAAAGTCACCATTCAGAGCTATACATTTATGTTCCTTGATCTTTCGCGAATGTCACAATTGCAGCACTCAGCAGATTGAATTCTCCTTATCATATTGCGAGTTATAATCTATGGGCTTCCTGAAACCAAACATTAATAGCTGTAATTTACAACATTAAGTAAATAAGGTTCAATAAAAATGCAAAATAAATTTTACCCTGACATCTTGGTATTTCTTATAATAATAATTATAACATTACAATATTCCTCGTATAAGCCTATTTTGTTTTAAGCATCAGAATACTAAATCTCAATATATTTTCTAAAATGTTTCCGCTTCAAAACTCCATGACAATGGTAATTTCCAAACCATTGTTTCACCTGTTTATTAATCATTTCCGTGTCCACAAACTAAATCTAAAACCATCCTCATGACCGCTGCTCCGAATGCACGCGCGGACTCATTAAAATTAATTCAATCTTGATTTGGAAAAGAGTGTTCGTCAGGTAACATTATTGCTTCCAATTAAAACTTGACTCCCTCACAGAGGTCCATCGATTCCGCCGACCCGAAGAAGTCATTATCGCCAACTCGCATTTAAATGAATCCTGGTCTACTGAACTCTTTCTGGGAGATGAAAATCTTCCAATTTTGAGTCGCTAAATAGCGCTCGGACCAAGGAAGGACATTAAGGTGAAGTACTTAGTCTCGAGTATGCGCGGGAAGTTTATTTAACCAAATTAGGAAGGTAACCGAGAAATGCGCTGTTGCAAAGGTAATGGAATCTCTCGGGCGGAAACATTTAGCCCCGTTCGATTTTCTCAGAGCTTGATTTAATTTGATTTAAATATAAGTATTTTTACTAAATGCTAATTAAAACTAATCAGTAACATTTATTTTTCAACCATTATTTTGACAGGAAATCGCATTCAATGTTTTGGAATAGATCGATTGATTAATTTATAATTTATTAAATTAGCTTTTAAAAGCAACATAGGACTATTCTCCGAACTACCACTCCACTCCAATGTGGGTACTTTGAGCGTCGATACTTCGGGAATTCATTAAAAGAAAGTCATGACAAGATTTATCGATTGTTCATTAACGACCCACTCAAAAGCAACTTGAAGGTTACTGGAGCTGGACCTCGTCAGTCTGAATCACGGGGAAGTGACGAGGATGATACCTGAACCGGCTCCTATTTCTAAATTTCTATCCCACACCATCGTGAGTACTTTGATCCTCGATAAATGAAACGCGCCTCAATCCTGCTACGTAAAAGCTTTTAGTGGGACTTGAACCCACAGCTGGAAGAAGGCAATGCTGGTTGCTGACAGGACCAATCAGCTACTGCAATCGTGTCTTGACCAGAGATAAGGAAATTCGTTCGTTTTATTAAGCAGACCATGACGGAATATAAACAAAAGGAAAACAAATTACGACGTAATTGATTAATTAACTTATAACTGTTAATTAACTTCCACTGCTCCATGATGGAATCCAGATTTTTTGTATCCTAAAATTAGTCTAACTTTGAAGTATCCTAAAATTCTGCTTATAAAAGTTTTCAAATTGGGCTGGTTTAACAAGAGGTTCCCCTCAAGTTAAATGAATGCCTTTATCATTAGCAATACAAAATTATCTACGCAACCATTTCGAAGTTTTTTGCACTAAGCAAACTTAATTTTTTTAGTTTTAAAAATATGAAAAAAGTGAACGAAATAATATGAAAAATATTAGTTATTAAATACAGTTGACATAAAAATGCCAATTGTGACGTACCATAATTTTTACATACGTATTTGTATATTACTCAAAATACAAAACTCTCAAATTAAAATATTATGCAACTCTTTCTTTTAGTTTAGGAAATGCTCCAATTTGAAATTACGATCGTGGGGCCATCTCCAAGTTAATTATCTATCCAGCCTTCACTCGGTTATGATAAAATTATAGTTACGGTAGACTAGTGCGGACTCCCGCCCGAAGTTGATTTCGTTGAGTTGTGGGTTCGATCTCTGATGCCCCTAAAGACCCACCATGTAATGGGCTAATGAACGTTTTGTCTGACCCTAGTCCTAAGTCCTCCCGTTGCCGTGGTTTGGAGGATTGGAAAAATAGGTTCCAACTAGGTGTCGTCCTCGTCACGTGATAGAGGATCAAAATTGTTTCGTCGCCTGTGAAGCTTTTTCTAAATGTTCCTTCTAAATGCAACGTTAATATACAATCAAGTCATGAGAAACATGTTACTGTGAATCGTTTGAGTAAAATAAATTAGAATATTCCCCCACCCCTTTGACTGTTTTTCTGTAATATCTCAGAAACTAATTATCGAATTCGAATGAAATAATAAATCTAAAAAAAATAAATTCCATAATGAAAAAGTGGTTTGTAAAAACCAATCAACCTTGTCGGTTAAATTAATTTATATTTGTCTATTAATACAATATTTAGTGCCGTCTGATTCATTAAGACATTAACCTGTATCCAGCTGCGTAGCGTATTAATGGCGTCTTTCCCCCTTGACTGCTGAACTTATTTACATTGAAATTGATTCGCTCTATGCTTAAGAAATGAAACAAATTGAATTCTCTTGGTATTTGAATCATCATCTATTAATAAGACATGAAATTAGCTAAAGTACTTAGCCCAGTTGTGCTCTGACCTCTTATCTGGTTGGATTGTGAGGATTTGCTTTTCTTCGGTTTCTATGTTTGCCTAGCAATTATTTAAGATGGCGGTGTTTAAAGGTTTTACATTTAGAATATGCAAATGCTTGAAAAAGTTAACTTATACTTAAAGGGGATTATTTAAGATGAGTTTTGAATACAGGAGATATATTTAAATAGTGAATGAGTGATAGTGCTATAATAGCGCAAGAGCCAGATGTGACTATGCTGCGCGAAACTATATGGAAGCTGCGATCTAAATGTGAGAAAAAATTAAAGTCAAGCGATTGAGTGATGTTATTTTAATGGCGCATTTGTCAAATGTCAACATGTGGCTCCAGAAAGCTGTTATCAGGATGTGCGAAAGAATTGAAAAAAAGGTTAAAAATTGGTTGACAAGGAGGGTCGAAAACATAGAAGGATCACTAGGATGTCCTAGGGCCCATCACGCGCATTTATCAAAGACATCAAATCCATGAGAAAGAAAAGATCATAAGGGTGCTTCGGGGTCATGATGCTCATGCCTACCTACAGAAGGCAAGCCCCTGAGATCATCTGATATAATCCCCAGGGGCAGGGTATCCGACTATACTCCTACACACTGGGTACCCATTTTATTCATCTCTTACGACATGCAAGAGCTACAGAGGGACTATTCTTCCTCACCCGGTCACCACACGGGTTTCAAGATATATATATATATATATATATATATATATATATATATATATATATATTTCGATATTTCGATCTTGGGCTGTCCGGGATCAGTGTTTGGATATAAGCGGAGTATGGGTAGTGAGTCAAGAGAATGACTTGCCATGTGTGCGGAGTTGTGTTGGAGGCTCGTTTCAAAGTGGGAGAGAGGTTGAATCTGCTTGGCTTGCTTGAAAGTATAATAGGAGTTCAACAAAAAAGCATGTTTCTTGGTCTTCTTGTAAGATAAGATTTGGTGTGTATTTCTCAATGTTATTGGGGAATTTATTGTCAGAGGTGTCAATATTATTAAGGAACTTTTTAGAAATTTAAGTTACGAATTCTACTGACAAATTGTTTCTGACTATTCTGTTAACTAATTTCACACTCAGAAACAACAATAATGGGTACGAGCGCTATCGGAGATGGGCCTCTTAATTTTGAAACACCGCCGAATTACGAGGACGGTACAGGAACGGGCATCCCACTTTCCACATCATGGCTACGTCAACATACTTAACGTGCATCAATCCCAAATAATCTTTAGTGGACCCAGGACTCGAACCCACGACAATGGAAACAAAGCCGGCCACGAGCTCGTGAATATGACGGGGTTACCGAGGTCACACTCATTATATCGAATCGTCGTCTTTGGTTAGTTGGCTTTTTTCAAGTCGTACTAGAAACAAAACGAGAGCTATTGGCAACGGACCTCGGAATTTTGAATCTTGGTCCAAGTGACGAGGACGACACTTGAGTTGGCACCTCTATCTCCTAAATTCCACATTACGCCTTCCGGAAGACTTTGGCCCCCGACAGATTTAACGTGAATCAGCCCTGCTTCAGGGCGTTCTTAAGTGGTATCAAGACTCGAACCAAATATATATATACTCAATGAAATTCGCGGACCTCAAGTAACAACCATATCCACTAGTCTACCGTGGCCACATCGTCATCCTTGGAGTAAGCGGTAAACGAGTCCTTATATTATAAAAGTGTAACTGATTGAAAAAATGCGGAGTGGATTTATAATTTCGGAAAGAAATTTGACAAGCTCCGGACAAAATTGACGATCTAATTTTTAAAAATAAAAATGTCAAAAAGGAAAAAAAAAAGATTTAGTGACATATAAACTAAATTTTATTTGAACAGTAAAATGAAAGGGTGGAATTATCTTTAGAATTCTTAAGATTAATAAGCATTTTTATTGATACTAAAACACAGGCAGTAAATCATTGCGTAGAATTATACAATTATCAGCAAATATTTCACCGATTTATGATAGAAAGGATTATTTCCCGCGACGTTCTTATAGGTCACAATAAAACCCATCCTGAAATATAAACTAACATCTAGAAAAATGATAAAACGGAGTTTCCATTTTCCATCGGAAAATTTATGTGTCGTATAAGATGAAAAGTCAGTGAAGTAACCGAATTTACTCCCGAAAGAATGAAATAGATTCGCGAAATGTATTTTCTGAATGATAAATATGTAAATAAATAATTTAACGCAGTGCGCGAGAAATTTTTCAGGATTCTTAATCAAATAAGGAAAATAAGATATTTCCGGAGCGCTGCCTAAATAATTCTCGTAGTAAGCATCTGGATGAAAGTATTTGAAAAGTCTCTGATCACAAATTTTGTCAGTAAGAATGTAAGTATTCAATGTTTTGTCTCTTCTCACAAAAATGTAAGTATTCAATATTTTGTATCTTTTCATAAAATTTTGACGATCACTAAAGATAAAATTTCTTAAGAGCTATCTTTTTTAAAACTGAAATGAAAAATGAAGAATATCTCTTAACAAAATGTATAGCTAATCAGGTGGGAGATGGATATATTCAAGGATTTGTAAATTCAATAACTTTCATGACTTAAGAGTCAATATGATTTAATTTTTCAAAAAACGTAATAACTCTATGCCAGACATTTATAAAAACCAAAAGATAATAGGGGTTTTTTTATTTATGCAACACACGATTTTTTTTAGTTTTAGTTTTTATTAATGTCTCACTAGAAGCAACACGAGGTTTATTGGCGGCGGACCTCGCAATTTTGAACTTCGGTCAAGTGACGAGGACGACACCTGAGCTGGAACCCTCTCTCCGAACTTCCACACCACGCCAACGGGAGGACTTTGGGCCGCGACAGATTTAGCGTGTATCAGCCCCGGCTACATGACGGGTCTTGGTGGCCATGGATCGAACCCGCGACTGAACGAAAAACGCCGGCCAAGAATCTGAAACCACGACCACTAGGCGCAACACACGAATACTTTTCTAAATCGAATTTTTGTCACACAGCTTGTTAGACGCATTCGCATTAAATTTGTAGAATGTTAATATATAAGTATTTGTTTTATTTTATGGCAGCAATAGTTATATTTTTCTTATGAAATAATTAATAATTTATTGTCTACTTTTATTTTAATATCTGAATACTGATTAGACTTTTAATTGTCGTATCCTTTACCAAGATTCATTTTCTTGTCAGAGTTGGCATAGTTTTTTAACATGTAGGTTGGAAAAAAATTTCATAAGAAAAGGATATTTAATTGTTTTGCATATTGGGTTTTTTTATTTACTCTTTTACAAAAATTAATATCATCCAAATTTATAGGGATAACAGCCTTAGTTTCTCAACATTCATAAAACCAAACAATAAATTCATATTTATACAAGTATGTAAATGTCTAAAAATTAATGTAAGACTTTTGATTTAAAAAATCCGTAGTTTGGATTTGAAGTTTACAAATTCATTACCTGATATCGGCTATCAAATTTTCTCTGAAGAAAGCCAAGAGATTTTGTGATTTTCTTGAAAGACATAAAAAATGCATGAAAATATATTTCCTGTTGCATGTACGTGCTTTCAATATAAAAAGTTACAATTTCTGTTGAAGCAAAATAATGAACAATCCATTTTTATGAGTAAGAATTTATTAAATTTATTTCAAATATATTATTGGAAATAAACCAGATTTATTCTGCATTTTTCTATAAGCCATTAGATATTTTCCAAAACGGTACAAATAGTTTTAAGCTATATTTAAGTATACTCCGTCATTCATATTTGAAAATGCATTATAATACGTCAAAATTGTTCAACTCGTAACAGAGATAAGGATTAAATATATTTGAATTTACGAATGGAAACACTCACACATATTCTTATATTCTAGAATTCTAAAAGCTCGAAGAATTACTTTACAAATCATTTTATGTATCACTTCATCTATATATTGATGTATTTTTCAAAGCAAACATAATTATTAATAAACTGAATACGGTATTCTTTCAAATCACTGCTGTTTCGAAAAGAATTTAAATATCTAAAGTCATGACTTCAATAACGATGACTATGTAGTTGTTAGCAAAACTGAAACATCACCCATTATTTGAATTTCAGACAGTTTTTGAGAACTAATCTGTGAAAATCCTAAAAAAACAATCTTATATATTCAAATATTCATTAAAAAATTCCATGTTACTGAAATAAAAACTCACTATATTTAAACATTTTATAAACTATTTTTAATATATGAACCAGCGTGAGCTAGAGAATGTAGGTGTCATAGGTTTTGTCGCTTGTTATAAAAAATTGAAATATATTTAGATTACAAAAGAAATACAGTAGAATGTTGCAAACATATGACTTTGTATCAATGATGCTTGCATTATTTAGCTATAAAACAAATCTTGAACATACGTATGCAAGACTTCGTCTTTGATGCTTCTAAAATTCGAGCTTATTTCTTAAACATTATTTAAATGTATGCATTATTTGTTACTATGCATCACATATTTTTCTCGATGCTTGTCGAGAATGCTCACAAAACTGCGACAGAGATAACTATTCGAGTTATAAATGGTTTTCAGAAATTCAAATGAAAAGTTGTGTAAGACACCTTTAGACATTTTTAGGATTGCCGTAAAGTATCTCGACATTTATTTCGCCTTTTGTCACTTTCCTTGTGTTATTGCCCGTTACTCTCAATGGTTTTCCGTATATTCTAAGCTGCATTAAAATTGGCAAGCGTTGGCTTGTCAAATGAGGTGACATTTGAACGAAAGCACAAGCGCAATTGAAAGATATTACTTGGACTAGCAGCTGGAAAAAAATCTTCCCCGTTTTACTGCGCATTCTGCATGAGAATTAAATGTTATTTTTTTCTAAATGTTTCTTATAATTTTTAAAAAGCATAATTTAATATTTAAATACATTCTCATCTTCAAATCTCCATGTCTATGGTTACGGCAAAAATAGTTTTCCATTATGTGCCAATCAGTGAGTAGTAATAGCTTTCGTTGCTTCAAGGACCAAATTTGGCCACTTTGCGCCAATTATTAGATTACGGATTTTTTTCCCCTTCCGTCTCATCAAGTAATATATAAAGGAAAAGAATGCCTAAACATCTTCTATTAAACCTATATCTAAAAAGTTGAAATAAATTTCCATTGAGTTTATTTCCCAATGAGTCTTTCAAGGTTATCTTTGACGGCCTAAAATGGTGGAGACTAAATATTGAAACTCTAATTCTGGTTTATAGAACATACTTAAAACCAAAATATCAATTACATCCCACACGTGTAGGTGCATTGATTGACTGTTTATCGACGTCACATTTAGAAACAGCTCAATAACTTTTGGTAACAGACCTCATCGTTTTGAGCCAAGGTCAAGTGATGACACTTGATTTCTCTCCATGAACCAACAATACATAAGTGCATAGTGAATTATAAAAAGACGACAATGAATGATGGAAGCATGATAAGAGTGGAATGACTTCATTTTTTCCATTAAAATGCGATGAGTCAATTTGAAATACAATGAGTTCCTCATTTGGTCCATCCAAGAAAAAGCTGTGATTGTCCACCGTTCATGTCATACTTTATGTTAACATGCCAATAGGCGATTACACAAAATACACCCAGGAAAATAATAGACACATCACCTTTTTTTCCTCAAACAGTATTCATTAGTATGCTGCTATAAGCATAATATCATATATCCAAATTGATCGATGTTCCATGCTCGTATCACGTAAGCAAGCAAAATACACGCTAAAAGAAAGAGGTAATACATCTCTCTAAAATAGAAGTATTTGACTACACTTCTCATTTGTATTTTATACAATAATTTAATGCGTCGTGAGTGCGGGGTTTTAAAATCACATACACAAATATAAAAGTTCTCTGAAGGTAATGGATTTCCCTCGATACACTCGAAAAAATTGAACTGAACATAAAATAAGGGAATAGAAATGATTAAATTATTTTAAATGAATAAATGTTGCGTGGATTGACAATGTTGTTGACGTCAATTGGAAATTCCTCTTATGTTGCGGTATGGAAGTTTCGAGTCTTGTCTCGTCTTTACTCGATTTTGGTTCAAAAATTACGAATCTTCTCGCCAATGACAAGTCTAACCAATTTATGTTAAAAAATTATCAATTATATCACTTTGCAAACAGGTTATTTTACACGAGTAAGCTACGTCATGAGAAAAATATATATACGCATTAAAACAAACAAATATTCGACAAGTTCCATGCACGTGGATTTTAAACATGCATAGAGTGAAAAGAAAAATAAAATTAATTCCTTTCGAAAAGAAATAGTGTCGTACTTCTGAAACAGAATTGCTTTTTTTTTGTACTGTTGCCATAAAAACGCATCACACAGAGCATTGACGTCACTTTATTTCATTCCGAAATCGCACATTCACCTTTCTCTCTCTGATGTCATATGGAGCACCCCAGGGCGAATCGTTCGGCAGCGGAAGGGTGGCCCACTGAACATCGTTTGCCCGCTGAGAAAAGACCTTCTGACACCCATACCTAGAAGCATCGATTACAACACCCCCTTCGAAAGAGCCTATTTATTTGATGGAAAGTGTGGAAAGACAGCATCCATTTCTGAATTTTTTTCTCAAACTTTTTCTTTCTCATTGGATATTAAAGAAATTTTTTTATAAAAGGGACCAATAATTATGATTTTAAAATACAATAAATAAGTGTTAGATCTTAAATAGCGAAGAATTTTTAAAATAGAGAACAGGTATGCCTTTCTCATATCTGAAGAAGAAATACATTTTTACGTATTAACATAAAACAACACAAGCACTGATTAAGTTTTCTTTAGGAGTGGAAGGTGATTTTTTTAATAAAAGTAATTATTGTAATTTATAAATTCGCTTCATAACATATTCATTGCCACCGACGCGCTGGTGCGACAAAATGGCAAAACTCCATATGCCGGCGAGGTTCTATTTTTAGTGTGACATTGAAAGTTCGATATAGACGTTATTTAGGCATGTTAATGAAGCATTGGGTTTTACGAATGCCATTTTCATATTTTGTGTTCGAATTTTTTTTATATACGCTGCGAAAAATGGAGGACGTTACAAGTATTACAGGATCTTCTTAGTCACGAAAAACGAAAGTAAACAAACAGCATTTTCATGGCAATACACAACAAGTGAATCATTATTTAATTACCATCGCACTTAAAAGTAGCACGAAATGCTTAGCAACCACCTCGCATCTATCACGATACCGGAACTGGCTTCCCATTTTCCAAACTTCCACATCACATCAACTTGAGGACAAAGCCCCAACAAATTTAGCGAATATCGACTCCACTACTTGTCGACTTTTTATCAATACCGCGACTCGAACTCAAAACTCGACTGAAATTTCACCTGCCATGCTACCAAGGCTACTAGGCTACCAATGCAGCTAACATATAATTTTAATTTTCCATCCGTTTAGATGTATAAGCAAAGTTCGGAACCATTACATTTCAGTGTAAAGATATGGTTTCGTTGTTGATTTCGAATTTGTAATGAAATAATTTATGATCCTTGTTATATTTTCAAATATTCTGGAATAAAGGACGTAAGATAGAGAACAAATTATTGACAGAAAAAAAAAAGAAAGAAAAGGGTGGAAGTAGGTAAAAAAAATTCATTAGAAACCAACAATATTTCAATATTGGACCCTTTTTTTTTTTTTTTGAACTGTTGTTCTTTTTTTTTTTTCTAATAGTTTTTGTAAGTTATTTCGAAATAAAATAGGGGAGGGGGGAGATTAGGAAATTTACTAAAAATAAAGAGAAAGAAAATGTGAAATACTTGACAAATAAATTTTGTTCGACCGAGCAAGCACGTATATGAAATCATTTATTTCAAAAAAATATGAAATAGCTTTTATGGCATCCTAAAGCCTTTCTTTCATCAAACATTTGTGCGCAATGTTTTAGAAAGACAAAATCGCTAATGGTCCTGAAGGTTTATTGACTCACATTTGAAACAAAGCCAAAGATTCAAGATCAATTGCTGCATTTCTACATATCACCAAAGCAACCGCCAACTGCGCATGATAAATAAAGCAATACATGCAGATACAATATTGACACAAATAATTATTAAGAACAAAAGTTGCAGTAAAACTTTCTTTTTATAAATGCATTTTCCATCCTTCGTAAGTGTCAATAAAACGTTAACATGGTCGTGGTAAGAAAGAATTTTAATGTCTTACAAAACATATGGAAGCTTTTTTATTAAACTAATTGTGATTGATACATTTTAATAAGTTACATCTTATGAGAGGGCTTAGGATGTATAAAGAGGCTATTAAATGTTCCCGTCATTGCAATTCTCATTTATGTAATGGGCCAGCTAACGAACGATTTTAATACGCAGAGAAAAGACAACAAATTAAAAATACTCAATAAATTAGGACACTTAAGTGTCAAATAGTAAGAAACTACAAGAAATTAGAAGCACAATAATGCGGCTCATGAATTGGAATGTTATAGCATTCGTTTTATTTTGTATCAGAATTAAAATGAATGCCCACGAGCATGTTATAAGAAAAAATAGTGCTAATAAAGAAGTCTCTCATGACATACAAGTTTTCATTGCCGAAGCCCTGCATTCCTAAATAATATCTGGTCATTTCCTAAATATTTTGAAAATAGAAGAATTGGAAAGAAAAAAAAATATTACTAGAAAGTTTACGTATTAAAGTAATATTTCATAAAGATGAATTCATATTTTAGCATTTATAATGTCGCATACTTATCAATATTAATTATTAACTAAACGATTTTGACAGTTGGTACTTGAGATATCATACATTACGTTCTAGGATTATATCTGGTTTTAAGTTTTAATTTTAATCGCTTTCAGAAAAGCTCGAGCTGTCCGAATTTTGATTATAATTTATTTATTTATTTATTTTGATAAAAATAATCGTGGAGAAGAACTTAACATTTTATGAATACAAGAAAGATTAATTCGAACATTTAATCTCTAATTTAAATCAAAAGCTGGATCAATGCTCAAATTGCGATCTGTAATATTCCTCTGAGTTAAAGCTATTCACTTGTCATAAATTATTTTCAAGTTTCTTTTTACAACAATACTCTTCTATTACTAAAGTGATCGCAGTAACATTGTAGTCGTGATCGCGAACTAATGGCCGGCGTTGTTTCCAACAAGTCTTGGGTTCGAGTCCTATGGTTACTTAAGATTCTCTATGCAGCGGGGTTGATGCACGTTAAATCTCTCGAAGCCGCAAATTCTCCCAATAGCGTAGTGTAGAAGTCAGGAGAATGGTATTCCTACAGGTTCATCCTCGTCACTTGACCGAGACTCAATTTCGTTTAGTTTAGTTTTTATTAACGTCGCACTAGAAGTAACACGAGGGCAATTGCCAACGGATCTCGTAATTTTGAACCTCGGTTAAGTGACGAGGACGACACCTGAGCGGGCACCCCCTCTCCTAACAAGCCAATTGGAAGACTTTGGGCCCCGACAGATTTAACGTGCATCAGCCCCGGATACACGGCGGGCCTTTGGCGACCAAGGATCGAACCTGTGACTGAACGAAAACCGCCGGCCACGAATCTGAAACCATGACCACTAGGCTACCGCTTCCACTGACCGAGACTCAAAATTATGTTCGTTGCTAATAGCATTCTTGTTGCAAAGTCGTTAACCCATTAGCTGCCGCAATCCCCATTTGAGGATTTTGGAATTGGCGCCAAAAATATATTTGGTAAGCCTGACAGTTTTGTTTCATTCTATATATATCAGTCAATATTGCGTGCCGCAGAAAGTGTGTATTCTGTGCTTCGTTTCTTCACAACAAGCAAACAAATCTGAAATTCATCTGTAAATTGAACGAAACGGAATTGAAGACATTATATTTTTGGTTTGGTTTTTAAATTATAATGAAGTACCGTAAATAAATATGTGATGTAGGGATAATAGTAACGGTCTGTTACTTACAAATGTTTTTTTTTTTTCTTGGTTTTTAATGAAATGATTTTATTGTTCATTTTATAACGATACCTATTTTCAAAAATATCAAATATTTACAAAACAAAACATAATTTGAATATAACTATACTGTTACACAACTTTTTGTGCATATATATAACTTATGCGGCAAAGAATTTCTTATAAAAAGTATTTGGATGTTAATGGGTTGATAAGTCAATGCATTACTTACCAATTTGGATCGTCATAGGAAATTCTTGTGGATAGTAAAACGTTTTACACCCTTTTTTATAAAAAAAAAAATACTTCGATGTATACTTATTGTAACCTTATTTTATGGAGAAGAGCTATAACATTCACATTCACTGCATACAAAATAAAAGAATCTTTGAAAATGTTCATTTGATAGATGAAGATAAATAAGGAACAACTATGCAATGTTCTCTCTCTCATATATATATATATATACATCAGTTGTTGTAAAATGAATTTTTCAATGTTGTTTCAAAGCTTTGTAATAAGCGCAAAGTGTACAGTTATGTGCAGGTTCAAACCTTCATTTCGAAATTGAAGGATCGAGATCTTAAAAAAAACTTTCACGAGAGGAAATAATTTTACGGATATTATTAAGCATGGTATGAATTATTCTAGAGTAGAGCAAGAATATCAATAATTTTCTTATGCACTGTCAATGTTCAAATGTAACAAGAACTAATATTTCAGTTGAATATATGATGTATTTCACACAAAAATAATTAATTTAGAAACAAACTGTTCCAAATAACGATTTGATATACAATAATTGAGCGCATCTTGCCCTGTAAGAACAATAGTATCATATCTCAAGAATTGATTCCACGTATCAGAGATCATCCCAACGTGACACAATATGTGATTATACAATAGATAGTCCGATATTTAAATGTAATAGAACTTCCCATACACTAGATTGACCGTGAATGAAAGAGCATCTGATCGATAAGTCTGCCACAATTCATTTCAGCGTTCATATTATATTATTACGATACACTACGCAACGGTCCCAAATTAATTTTCTCCTGAAATTTTGAAAGATAGTCTAGACTCTCTGACCACTCACCTTAACCAACAGATGAGTTCAGGTCGTTACACCGTTCGTGAAAGTCAGCAGTGAACGGTCATCCATTCCCTCTTGACCTTGGCTTCCAGCTGTGGTCAATGGTAACCAAGACGGTGGTTAAAATTGCTACCCAAAATATATTAGTTCGCTTAAAGAAAACATAGTAGGAAATTGATATAACATTTATCACCACTCGCATTAGTAAAAATATAATTTAATATAGCTTTAGCTATGAGAATTTTCAACGTAATCATTTTTATGTGAATCGAAATGTTAAATCGAGGAGAGAAGCTCTTTGCCCAATTTTTATGACAGCTCATAAATTGAAATATTAGATATACTAAAAAGTTCTGCGAGTTTGGGTAAAGTGAAAAAAAAATTACATTTTTCATTCATTTAATAATATTTATTGCACAATATAGTTTCCGCCATTACTCATGATTTCTTGCCAACGTGGCGGTAAAATGTAAATACCATTTTTAAAAAATTACTTGCGTCTTTAGAGGCAAACTCAAATATAGTGCTTGTTTAATATCAGCTTCAGTTTGAATTTCCTTTCCGTGTAAAATGTTTCTTTCCTTCAAAACATTTTGCACGTAGAGAAATAGATGTTAATGGTAGGATACTAGGGAAATTTTCCCAGGCTAGCTCCACTATTTTCTGACGATTTACTAAAGCAGCCTTCATTCTTTCATAATCATGAAGTGATTCCTATTGAACATCGCCGGTCTCTTTTCCTTGAGTGCCTTATTTAAATTATCAATTTTTTGACGAAATCTCTACGAATTTAGATTTTCATTAGGTTTCTAAAGCTTGTTCAGCGGAGGATGTTTTCACCGAAACATCGAGGGACATTTTTCTACCCCGAGCCCTTGAAGGTGAGTGAGTGAGTGAGTGATAGTGAAATTTACTGCCGAAAGAGCCTGATTTGGCCATACTGCACCAAACAAGGTAAATCTGTGATCTACACGTTAAGACAATGAAAATTGATTGGTCGACAAGAAGGGTCAGGTCAGAAAGTAAAGTTTATTGCGCTAGAGCAGGTATTGCTATGATGCGCCAAACAAGATTTAACCGTAGGCGCGTCCCACGTGTTTAACAAAGACAATAAACCCCATAGGAAAGAAAAAGATCACTAGGGTGCCTCGGGGTCATGATGCCCGTACTCACCTAAAGAAGGCAAGTCCCTGAGATCCCCTGATATAATCCCCAGGGGCAGGGTGCCCATTTTAATCACCTCTTACGACATACATGAGCTACAGTGGGATTATTCTGTCATTCCCTGTCACCACACAGATCGTGCCCTTGGAGGAGGAGATAGTTGTTGGCCTTAATGTGGAAGCGATGTTTCGTACCCTGGACCAGTGGGTCCGAAGAATGTTGACCGGTCGCTTTCTGCTGCGCTCCTACCAACTAAGCTGAAAAGACGTTTCATCTGGGTAGTTAATAAGGCGTTTTAACTTCTGACGTTGTTGTAGAAGAGAGTCGACCCCCTCCAATATCATCGAGATGATACGAAAAGAAACATTTATATTTGTTGAGAAGGTTGCTTTTTTCAGACATTACTACAATTGATATACATCCCCTCTCCATTGAATTGAGTTTTCCTTGGAACAGTTTCCATTTGAGTCATGTTCTGTTTCGTACTGAGTGGCTAGTCTCATCGACACGTGCGCCAGAGCAGGGATATCACTAAAATCGTGATATATGTGCGATTATCTTAGTTAGACATACAGAGGCAAGTGTTCGCGTCAGGGGCTATTGCAACCAGTAGTTATAGGCTGTGTTGCCTTTTAGTGTTCAAGTCCTGAGTCTCTATTTCGGGGTAAGAATTGACCCCTGCTAAACTGAACACCTGAGGAGGGGCTCTTATTTCCCAGGATAATCGGACTCTATAAGGTCAAAGTTTATCAGAGACATAAATATTGCTTGCCCTTTCTCACGAGCCCAGATGTCTGAAATGAGAACCTTATCAGGATGTCAGGGGAACCACTAACAAACTCACTAAGTATGGTAGCCGCACACGTAATATTTTGGTCCATGAACATCACACCCTATACACATCATTCGCTTATTCAGCCTCAAACTCAGTTTCTATGTGGACAGGTTCGATAGTCCGATCTCTCGGTATACTCTTTTCCAATCAAAACTTTTTTTTGTAGGTAATTCATTTTTCATCACTGTTGATAACCCAGTCCAAAAAGATTTTGTTTTTTGTTTTGATTCTAAACAAACAGAGATGTGCATATGATGATTCTATTAAGCAAATTTTTTCTCTCTTAATACAAGAGCTATGCTTCTGTGATATTTATAGACCAATCCTAGAAACACCGGAAATTATTTTGTGCATTAATATCATCAAATACTTGAAAATGTATTCTTTCACTTCCAAAAAGAACAATATTTTTAATAGACTTAATATATTATATTAGACTTAATATATATATTAGACTTAATATATATACTAGACTTAATATATTAATATATATATTAGACTTAATATATGAAGTCGTATATGATGCGAAATAGCTATGAACTTCTTACATAAAATAGATAAAAGCAACTGAGAACATTATAAAATAACAAATTCAGAAATCATAGTTGAAAACAAGGAAGCTAATAAATTCTTACTTAACGCATCAAATACTTAATTTTAGTGAATTTTATTGCATAAAGTTGTAATTTTCTTAACATAATCCACTGAGAGCTTAGTAGCAAGGATGAACAAGTCTTTCAACGAAAAGTGTGTGTGCGTGCGTGCGTGCGTGTGTGTGTGTGTTACGAACCTGCGAAGACGCTTTTGCATCCCTGCAACGACACTTTTATAAGGGAAGAGATACAATTATAAAGGTTTCGTCGAATATGAATGAACACTTAAACAATGACTTCTGATCTTAGAGATGGATTTGGCGATCCTTTTAACGACTTGGTGAGAAATATGACGACTTTGGCGAAAAAGTGAAAATTCTTGAGAATGCTGGAATTTTGTAGATATCTTGATTAGAGGATAAGTTATGGAAGTTCCCGAATCTTCAATGTGATGTCACACCTGACCGGAACAAATATCAATACGGAGCCTGAACGGATCTGTCCATAGCGAGGTCGAGCGAATCGGCCAAAAAACCGGCCTGAATCTGCTTGAACTGTAAGCAGCAGTCGGAGTCTGCCTTTTGAAGTGCAGAGTAGTATTTTGCAGATTTGTGTTGACCGTGTGAGCTAGTAATCTGGCGAGTTGAACATTATTGAAAGTGCTATATGCATATTAATGTTACTACAGTGATATATTTGTTCTTGTTGGGTTGTTAGCCTGTGCAAATTTAGACACTTTTGTTTCGTTTTGTTCTGAAAATTTGTGAAATCATTTATCATTATCTCCCCGTGTTGTACTGCTTTCACTCGTACACACACACACACACACACACGAGATTGAATTTTTGTAGCCATATGCACTTGTATACACCAATATTGATTGAAAAGTAATGTCAACATAGCTATAACATTTGTATTTGTTACCCAATTTTCAAAATTTTTGTTGTACCTGAAAGTCACATGTGTCCTCTATGTAATGAATTGTTTCTGATTCCAAGTATCATTAGTGTATTGAGAGCTAAAGATTGTGACTCACGCTTGGAGACAAGTTTGAGTGAGTAACACAGTTTTATGGCGCAATATGGCTAATCAGCGACAAACAGTTTCTTAGAATACCATATTTTTTTCTCACCACATTGAGAAGAATTGATAGAAATATAATAGTTGACAAAAATTAAAGTAAAATGCCAATTCTATATTAAAAAAAAATGCAAATAATTTACGGTGGGGTTTTTCTCCCTTCAAGTCAAACAAGTTTAAAAAGAATTGTAATAAGTGATAGAATGATGATGAAACACTGGATAGTAGTGAAATATGAACAACAATGTGTGGGACTTGACAGGAAAGACACTCGGGAGCACTCTTTCCAACAAAAAGTTATTTATACACAAGGTGATTATGTCCAGAACGGGAGATGAGGTTGAAATAACGAGACGTTATTGCACTCAACCTTGCGACTTTCATTTCCACCTAAAGATGAAAGAACACCTTAAGTTACACCCTCCTCTTACTGACAATGAAGTGAAAGCGATCATTAAAACTTGAAGTCGACAACATCTATCGGATTGTTCTCGTACTTGTTTCCTTAACGTATTGGCGCAAGTGCTTGGAAAGGGATGGTTTACGTCGAAAAGTGAGTAATGATTTGCATTAAGTTATCCGTTACCTTATTTTCTCAATTCTTCCAGCACTTGACTAAAAGAATTATAAATTTGGGTGGAAAATAACATTTTTATGGCTATGGAGACATTTTACAATCATGCCTCGTATAATGAAAAATAATTACATAACTGATACTCGTGTGTTCACTAAAAAGAGAGTAATTTTGGTGTACAAAATGCGCTTTCCATAAACTGCGAAAACGTAATCCATTTGATTATTAAATACTAGGGCCTTCATTTTCAACAGTTCAGAATACATGAAAAACGGAACTTTTTTTGAAAATAGACCTTCTATTTTGTCCAAACATAGCATATTTCATACGTCTGAAATAATTCAGTAATTTATAACGTTAAAAACACTGGGAGAAGAAAGAATATCTGGAAGAACGATCGAGAAAAAATATTTTCCTTTTTGCCTCAGTATTTTTTTTTATCAAAAATTATCTTTTGTGTTGTTCTGTTGATTTTTGTGTTGTTTATAATTATGTGAATAAATGTTATAATAAAATAAGAAAGTGCAATAATCTTTCAATATGCCTAAAAATCAATTGGGAAGGCCTTACAAATCTTAAATCGCCTGAGAATTCGGTGTAAATCAATACAACCTGGAGACCGACACCATTTACGTTATCCGTTCTCATTCAAACGCAATAACGATTTTCTAAAGGTGTCTCCCTTACGTCACAGAAATAAAGTGCCGATCTAGCCATTCCGGCGGAAGGCCTCCAATTGTAGTGCTGTCGAGTGCCAACTGCTTTGTCCATTCATCTTGACCCTAACCTTGTCGCGGCATCAATGTGGCCGAGTGCCACTTTCCCTCCCCAGATTCTGGATCTGATTCAAGAAGCATATCCCACTCTTATTATTAGTTTTTTCAGCCAAATCTTACGATAAAATGGGAGCGTACTGTTTCTAAGAGCTTAGTAGGGGTCAGTAAATAATTCCACTAATTTGTCTGAGCATTGTTGAAAAAAAAATATGACCGTCAGCATAGCTTTCATTATGTAGAAAATAAAGTTATTAATGCCGTGTGATCCATATTTACAGAATTCACAGAGTAATGTATAACTTTAATAAAGTATTACACACAAAAATAAAATCGAAATTTTTCCGGGTTTTTTTCCCCCCTATTCTTTTATTTAAAATGTCGTAATCAACAACAAGCATACCAATCAGATAATTAAGGTAAGGCTTCACAATAAGTCGTGAGAGAAGATACAGAGAAAAATGTTTCATATTTATGGCAGTGATCCGTGATCAGTGCAGCATAAACCGTAAATAACTCTGAAATCGTCATAAATATAGTCGAAAATTAAATTGTCTTTTTTTTAACTATCAACAATCAAAAATGCCTGTCAAATGTTATTAATAGTATGTGTGAACTGAAATGAAAAATACGAAATTTCAAGACAAATGTACTTCAAAATTAGAATTTAAAAATTTAAAAAAAAAATAATAACTACCGACAATTAATCTGAAAAAATGAATTGAATAGCCTTTTAACGTGCATCTACAGCCACATTATGATCAAATTCTCAGTTTAACATAGAATCAGTTATATCAGAGTAATCAATAAAGGTATCAAAATATACACGTAAATTATTAACTTTTATGACCTACAAAAAAAGAAGTATTCATTTTGATTTTTAATCATTCAAATGTGTTTATTTCAAGATAATATCTGATTAAATATATTTCAAGATCAAATATATTTTTTCTCTGATTAA